>JAQSUU010000165.1:1670000-1977500 GCA_038087645.1 Saccharum hybrid cultivar R570 | reverse complement strand
CGGTGCCCTCCACTCTCTCCCTCCCTCCACTCTCTCTCTCCCTCGGACTCCCCATCTCGAGCCCCTCTCCCTCCCCTTGCCCCTCCCTCCCCATGGTGCGGCGGTGCTCCTCCCTTCCCTTGGCGCGGCGGCGCCCCTCCACTCTACGCTCCTCCTTCTCCTCGATGGCGACCGGCGGTGGACTAGAAGAGGCGACGACGGTGGCGCGGTGGAGCAGGCGGCCGCGATGACGACGGTGGAGTCCAGCGAGATCCGGCCTCGGGGCTTGCGGATTTGGCCTCGGGGCACGCGGATCTAGCCTCGGGGCTCGCGGATCTGGCTTCAGGGCGTGTGGATCCGGCGGATCTGGCCTCGAGGCGCGTGGATCCACCGACGGATCCGACAAGCTCGCCGGCGACGAATCGAGGGCTGGCGCAGGCGAGGCGGCGGCCGGATCTGGCTCGACGGTGGAGGACGCAATCTGGCGACAGATCCAGCGAGCGTCAGCGGCTGCCCGTGGATGGGCTTGGCGGGCCCGTGGGTGGGCTCGGCGGACCTGTCCATGGGTTTTCTCATTTTTTTGTTTTTCATTTGATTAACCGAGGCGGGCAATTGAACCGCCTCGATAAAGACTTCATTTACCGTGATCTTTTCGCCGAGACGGTTGCGATGCCCGGCTCGGTTAATCGTTTCTACCCACCACAGTTAAGATTTGTGTAGTGGTGTACTTTTTGAAACATTCTGAAGCAACACTTGCAATATATATCTGAAGGCAAACGAAACACTTAAATATGCATATGAAACACTTGTAAAAACACCTGAAAACACTCGGAAACCAAGTAAAACATATGCAACATATAGACAAAACACTTGCAACATATGTGTGAAACATATGCAACATTCAAATAAATACACTTGCAACGTACGTCTGGAAAAATAGCTGAAACATTGGGAACAGAAGCTTGCAACATACGTGTACAACTATTGCAGCATATGCGATATCCCGATCTATTTTTGCAACATCCGTATGATTACACTTGCAACGTACGTCTGGAAAAATAGCTGAAACATTGGGAACAGAAGCTTGCAACATACGCGTACAACTATTGCAGCATATGCGATATCCCGATCTATTTTTGCAACATCCGTATGAAATACTTGCAACATCCAGATGAAACTTCTGAAATACTGGAAACATACTCTTGTAACATGTGTTTTCAAAGCGCAATGTCACCTTGCTGTTTGGGCGAATCGTGGAGGTCGACGGCGGCGCATGGAGCTCGCTAGTGGACCTGCTCGGCGGTCTGGGCAAGCACCTTGGCAGCCTGGGTGAGCACCTGTGCAAGGTGCGCGAGCACCTGCTCGGCGGCTTGGGCTAGCGCACCCTTGGCGAGCACCTGCTTGGCGCCTGGGTGGGCAGCACGGCGGAGGCGGCCGCGGCGGGTGGATGCCGTGGTGCAGGCGAGCGACACGGAGGTCTGATGGAGCGGTGGATAAGGCCGTGATGGTGGAGGCCGAGTGCAGTATATAGTTTTTTTAAGGGGTGCGAACCAGAGTGAGTGGATGGATAAGATAGCGAGTAGGGAAGCAGCGTCCATCCGTCCCTGGACGCCGTCACGAGAGCATTACCATACGAGAGCATTACCGTTCTCTCTGTCTTTTCATAAAAAAAACATTCTCTATATCTCCACAAGAAACTGAAATAAAAATTAAATAGGAATTTCAAGCGGAACTATTTGTGGGCGTCAAATGAACATATAAAATATTAAGCAAGCAATATGTATAGCTGTAGTAGTCGATACATTGTATCAGTACAACTGAAACGGATGAAATCATGCAAGCTTGCTTATATCCAAGTCCACAGGTAAAGGAACAGCTTGAGAAGAATCCACAAATAGAAACGTGATTATATAAAAATTAAAGGGCTATAGCATTAGCAACAGCAGGGTTATCAATTGCAATAGATAAATGGTCATGTTCAAGCTCAAGATCAAGCAAGTAAGCAACTCATGCACAAGACGTACAATAATCAAGCAAAGCAGTGGAATGAAGACGGATCGGGCGGCCAGAAGCTGGGAAATTAAGCTGAAATGAAGCATGCATGTAGCAAGGACGACTAGTCATGGATCGCGCGCTCTTCCCCTTCTACTAGGGCACGGCCATAATCACGCCCTCGAGACGAGCAGCCGCCCTCTCGGCGACGGGCAGGTCCGGGGCGGCGATGCTGAGGAACAGGAGCAGGACCCCAGCCATGAGGAAGACGAAATAGAGCATGACGTGGTCGCGGTTCGCGGCGACGCCTGGGACGGTGGTGGAAAGGAGCCCCGCCACGCCCCACGCAGCGACGTAGACGGCCGCGTTGAAGCGGCGGCCGCGGAGGCGGAGCGGAGGGAGGAAGCCGGCCAGCTGCCGCTGGCGCGGCTCGCCGTCGCCGCCGTCGAGGAGGGCGGCGGGCTCGTCGTAGACGTTCTCCATGGCCTCCTCACACAGCTTTGACCAGGTAGAGAGGGGGGTTTTGGGATTCGTTTTGGAAAAAAATTCGGTCCCAACCGAATTGGACGAATTTCGGGAAAATTCGGATGAATTTCGGACTCAATTCGATGAATTTTCGGATTGTGAAGCGTAAAATTCGTTTCGGACCTCACCGAAATGGACGAATTTCACCGAAATTCGGACTAATTCGGTCGAATCCTAGAACCTTAGAGAGGGGGGAGAGGGGATGGGTGGGATCGGAGACAGGAGGAGGCTGGGATCGAAGCTGGGGGAAGAAGAAGAAAAGGGCACGAAGAAACCTCGAATGCAGTGGGACGGAGTGATTCTGTATCATCATCAGTGACCCCCGGTGAGGCTAACCGGTGTGGCATATCATTTTAGAGAAAAAGCGATTTACTTTTCGAATCCCGTTATGTTTGTTCTCCGGTGACCGCCGGTGAGCAGCAGCAATGTTTTTTTTTCTCTTTTCATCAATGGTCGTCGACGACAAGATAACGAGACGGGCGACGGGGAAAGAGCAAAGAGGCCGCCAAGACGATGATGTATGTTTGGGCTTTGGGCCGAGAGTTAATGATAAGGCCATCTACACTTGATCCAGAATGGGCCGACTGTTTCATCTACAAAATGAATCTGGTCAAGCCTATGCACGCGCTTTGCAGGTCAAACGGCCTGCGAAGAAAAGGTCACACCGGCTTCTGCATCTCTTCCTCTTCTCCGTTCTCGCCACAACCACCAAACACAAACTATAGAACGACAATGGAGCTCTATAACATCGTTCTTCGTCGTCCCTAGAGCACAACATAGTCTCGTTTTTCTGCTATGGAAAGAGAGGCGTGTCTATGACAACGAAAAAAAAGAGAGAGAAAAATAGCTACAAGATTTTGAAAACCAAATTTGAGTTCCACTTAAAAATATGGTACAAATCAAAATGATGTGAAAAGCTAAAAAAATCTAGGTAGATATAGATATAAATATATAGAGTTAATCCTCTCACTAAGAAGATACCTAGAGACACCTACCTAAGCATATATAGATCTAGTTATATACAAATATGGAACATGTAATCGTGTAGACGATGGTAAAGGTAAACTAAAGATAATAACTTTGGCTAATAAAAGAAATCAGAGTTATTAGATCTCACAAAGCCAGATTGAAAATAACCTCGTCCAACACCAAGAACAAGAGCAAGACAGAGACACAGAGAACACGCGCGCGAGCGAGGTGTACTTACTTTTACGGTCCTTGTTAAGCTTGGCGGCCGGCCATCAGGAGAGAGCTGCCACACTGCCTAGCTAGTGCCCACTAGACGAGCATGCCAAGCGGAACTCTCTCATCGGAGGCAGAGCAGTCCAGCAATCAAGCCGCGCGCGGAGGCGACGGCCGCCGGTGTGCCGGCACACAGGACTTGCAGTAAAGACGACATTGCAGAAGTAGCAGAACTTCTACAGTTAACCGGCGTCGCGATTTGTGAAGCGAAAAGGAGCTAGATTGGTGCTTGGAGTCTAGAGATGCTGTGCTCTGCTGAATCTGCTGATAAGCAAGCAGATCCAACGCCAGCGGCCAGACGACTCATTAGACAAGCAACTCTAGAATGGCCGGCTGGGGTATCGTGTAGACAAGAGGTGGCCCTGCAGGCTGCTAGATAGAAACAAGCAGTCTTGACAGGTTCCAAAACCCGATCCAATGGATGCCGCAGCACGACGTGTCACGGCCAATACAAGAACCGGGCCAGGAGCAATTGGGCAAGTAATTAAGATCGTCAGGCCAGGGCTAACTCCGTCCACGTACGACAAGGCTTTCAATTGCGTAATAGCAACTGGTTCCTGCAACTGCAAGCGACGGGAAGGAAATACAGCCACTTGCGATAAGAAATATGCGGGGTGAAGACGACGACTTTGGACGTTTGGGATGGCAATCACATCGAAAAGTCGATTGTTTGGTATTGGTCTCGATGAGCCTCCAATGCACCTCCACGGGCTTCACCATTTTCTAGTATCATGTAATAATTCATGAAAAGTAGTAAACTATAGTGCTATCATAAATAATTTCAGCGTCTGCTATTAATTAATTCATAACCCTTATTTC
Organism: Saccharum hybrid cultivar R570; assembly: GCA_038087645.1. Classification (NCBI taxonomy): domain Eukaryota; kingdom Viridiplantae; phylum Streptophyta; class Magnoliopsida; order Poales; family Poaceae; genus Saccharum; species Saccharum hybrid cultivar. The sequence continues at coordinate 1,972,943 of JAQSUU010000165.1, read as the reverse complement.
ACCCCTTCACCTATAAAACAACATATTATGTCCCTTGAAGTATTAAGATCATATAAATAACCCCCTGAGATGGTTTGAAGGTGGTTTTGCATACAATATTACATATACGATAGTCCTTATTAAAACATCTAATTATATTCAAATAAACGACCTCCTGATTTTGTAGGGTTATTTTGACACTATATCGTGTGACGACACTGAGCTGAGTATTCATGCTTGCATGCAGGCTCATTTGTTCCATCCCTCTCCCTATTTTTTCTAGGCTCACCCACTACCACATGAGCAGGACACGAGCTTGTTTCACCGTTCCAACTCATAGCACTCTTTGACAGTATTGAGCTCGTGCATTACGTCTACGCCCTTGTCATTCGACTCCTCCAGCCTCCTTGTCATTCGACTCCTCCGGCCTATATCCCTCTTGCTTTCTCCTCCTATGGCTACCTCAAAAGTTATCTCTTATAGCAGTATAGCACACACAATAAAGTTGTTTGCTATACTATAACAGGTTTACTGTAATTAATTCTTAATCTATTGAAAGTTACTACTAAAGTTTAAAAGTTTCGATAGCAAAATCCTAAGACGAGTATGTATATTTTGAATCAGCGAGGCTACAAAACAAGGAAAGATGCGTCGTGGCCTGGCATGGACATGGCGGCCCGGTTGATCCAGCACAGCAACTGATACCGGCCCAGGCTCCGGCACAGATATCCATCTGCCATTTGACCTGGGCCGGCACAGAAGTGTACGTTTCACGGACCACCTTTGTTGCCCCCGCACCATGTGAAAAGAGATCCTCGTGGCATCCGCCCCCAAACTCATGGATCATGACACCTCAACAGGACCCTGATCATCCTTCAAGAGTACACTTTGTAGGTTTTGGTCACGGTGATCAGGGGCAGAACTGGCATAAAATTTGAGTGATAGTCTGTTACTGATGGAACCTCTATAACTACACGGAAGAAGGTATATTTTTTTTTAGAAACCCAGAATTTGAGTGGGGGCACTCCTTGTGTATTGGGTTCACCCCTGACGGTGACATCGTAACAAAAGTGCTAGTGGTCATGACATTTTTCACCTAGACACGTAGGTCATTTAGTCCCAAGTTGATAGTCATTAGAGTGATAGACTCCTTTTATATTGGTTGCGTGGTTTTATAGAGAGATTGGAAGTGGCTCCATAATTATTGTTATATCAATTATTGCTTTTACAAACGAACACTGTACTAGAGCCATATTGGACGGCCAACTTTAAGGAGGTATCTTTTTTTTTTAAAAAATGAAACCGACAGGAGAGTTGTGTGTTATATTAACAAGAAGGAACTTTGCAGAGGATTTGAAAGAGCAATATGGGTGCTATACTGTAACAGGTTAAGTTTACTGTAATTGTTAAAATTTGCTAAAGTTTAAAAGTTTGGACAGCAAAATCCTAAAACGAGTATGTATTTTGAATCAGCCGTGGGTACCTAGCAAGGAAAGTTGCGGCCTGGCCCGCCATGGCCATGGCGGCCCCGTTGATCCATCACGGCAACTATTAACCAGCCGAGTTTCCGGCGGCAGATATATATCCGTCTGCCATTTGACCTGGGCTGGCACAGAAGTAGTCCATACCTACGTTTGACGGCCCAATTTTGCTTCCCGGCACCGCGTGCAAAAGAAATCCTCGGCTCCTCGCGGCTCTCCGTGAAACTGACCACGGATCGCAAGAAGCGTGATGAGCTGATTGAGGCCATGGCCTTGTTTAGATACTGGATTCGGGACACCTGAATACTGTAGTAACATTGTTTGGCATTATAGCACTTTTGTTTTTATTTGGTAATAATTATCCAAACATTGATTAATTAGGCTCAAAATATTCGTCTCGCAAAGTACAACAAAACTGTGCAATTAGTTTATGATTTCATCTACATTTAGTACTCCATGCATGTGCCGACATTTCGATGTGACGGGGAATCTTCTTTTTACAGTGGAATTTGGGGAGAAGTTAGGAACTAAACAAGACCCATGTTTAGATCGCCGATTCGGTGCCCCAAATTACTGTGATGAATCACTGTAGCATTTTGTTTTTATTTGGTAATAATTATCCAAACTTTGATTAATTAAGCTCAAAATGTTCGTCTCGTAAAGTACGATAAAAATGTTCAATTAGTTTTTGATTTTATCTACATTTAGTATTCTATGCATGTGCCGGTATTTTGATGTGATTGGAATCTTTTAGGGATGAATTTGGGAATCTAAACTACTCCCTCCGTCCATATATGGATGTCGTCCGGAAAACGTGTTTGTGACCGAAACATGATTTTCTAGGCCCTTGTTTAGATTGAAGAAAATTTCAACCCGATGAATAGTACCACTTTCGTCTTATTTGACAAATATTGTCCAATCATGGACCAACTAGGCTCAAAAGATTCATCTCGTGATTTCCAATTAAACTGTGTAATTAGTTATTTTTTTTACCTATATTTAATACTCTATGCAAGCGGTTAAAAATTGATGTGATGAAGAGAGAGTGAAAAAACTTGGAACTTTAGACAAACTAAACAAGGCCTGGAGAACATTTAGGGCACAGAGGGAGTAGGCCTGAGCTCGATCTCATCAACAGACAAAGGATAGCTGCACGTACTACTACTTCTGCAAAGCCTGCGTTGCGTAACCCACGGGTGTCTCGCATTTGGTGCAGCAGCCAGCTCACCGCCTGCCTCTCTGCCTAGCGCGCGTACACTGCGGGCTGTTCCAATCCAACGCCGCAACTTCACGACGAAACGTTCGATGAGCCGCCAGATAATAGTACAGGAGAGTACGAGACGCTACAAAAGGTTGCGTAGCTCGGGGTGTGTTTAGTTAGGGAAGATGGGTGAAAAGTTATTGCAACATTTTTTGTTGTTATTTAGCAAAATTACTGTAGCATTTTCGTTGTTATTTGGCAAAATTTGTCTAACTATGGACTAACTAATCTTAAAAGATTCGTCTCGATATTTACAGACAAATTATGTAATTAATTATTTTTTTACCTTTATTTAATATTTCATACCTACGTTTAAAGATTTGATGGGACGAGTGAAACAGGAAATATTTTGGGTTCACACGCTAAGTACACGGGGCCTCGGTCAATGTTCCGCGAACAAATTGCAGTAGACTACGGCGGGCGTGGGCGTCGGCGTCGGCGACTACGCGAAGGAGGAGCGTGGTAGAGGGAGTATTTTATGGCAGGGGGCGCAGGGTTGCTGCCTCCCGGTCGAGGGGCAGGAATTCGGGGTGGCCGGGGCCCGGGGGCGGGCCGCGGGCGGCAGACCCCGACCCTCCCACCCACCAGCCGTCGGATCCCCGCGCCATCGGCCATCGGCCATCCCATCGCATCATGGCTCGCCCTGCGCCACCCTGCGCTGCGCTCGCTGCACACTGCCCGTCTGCCCGGCGCGCGCACCGATCAACAAGACACTCATCACGCGCGCCAGAAACCGGGCCGTGTTTAGAGGCCTCCCCGAATTACTGTGCAGTAGCAGTTTTGTTTTTATTTTGTAATAATTGTCCAAACATTGATTAATTAGGCTTAAAACGTTCGTCGCGCAAAGTACAACTAAACTGTGCAATTAATTTTTGATTTCATCTATATTTAGCAATCCATATATGTGACGGTATTTTAATGTGATGAAAAATTTTCTTTTTATATAATAAAATTTGGGAACTAAACAAGGCAAACCAAGGTTAAAGGCTGCGCCAGCTGGGCTAGTGGCTGGTGCAATGCAGAGCAGAGGTACTACAGGTGCCTGCGCCCGCTGTACTCTACTAGTACACGCCACGCCCGGTGACCAGCCCAGCCGCCCCGCACGGATTCTGTTCTGTTCTGATCTGATCTCTTGGCCGCCCGCCCCCGCGCCGTGCTGTTCCAGGCCCGTTCACTTCCTATACATACCCAAAATATTTCCTCTTCCACCTATCACATCGAATCTTTAGACGCATGTACGAAACATTAAATGTAGTTAAAAAAAACTAATTGCATACTTTGTCTGTAAATGTCGAGACGAATCTTTTGAGCCTATTTAGTTCATAGTCGAACAAATTTTACCAAATAACAACGAAAGGTGCTACAATAACTTTTCGCACACTTTTCGCCAACTAAACACACCCCATGTTTCCTTCCTCCTCCTCCGTCCTCCGTCCCTCGGCGGTGGGCGCCACCTGCCAGCTCGCTACTTGCCACTAACCTTTTCGGCTTTTCGCCGCCCAGTTTCACTCACTGACCCTGACAGCGCTTTCTTTCCAGCTGTTCAAGTTTAAATGTATAATCCACCAGGGCCTCGTTTAGTTCGGCCGATTTGGCGCCGGCCGAATCGACGTGGAGCACTGTAGCGCAATGTAGTATTTCGTTTGTGTTCGATAAAAAATATCTAAAAATTGACTAATTAGGTTTAAAACGTTTGTCTCGTAAACTGTGTTCGATAAAAAATATCTAAATATTGACTAATTAGGTTTAAAACGTTTGTCTCGCAAAGTACAACAAAACTATGCAATTAGTTTTTGATTTTATCTACATTTAGTACTCCGTACATATGCCGGTATTTTGATGTGATGAAAATTTTCTTTTTTATAATGAAATTTAGGGAAAAATTTGAGATCTAAACATGGCCGGGTGTGGTGTTATACCTCGCCGAAAGTGGAGTCACTGGAGTGTCAGTGAAGAATTTTTTTTTATTTTTAGCCCAAATTTGAAACAAATTTTAAATTTAACCTGTATTTGAAATTTTTTTTAAATCTAACCTGTTTGGCCCCGCCACCATGCAAGGCGGGGCAAATGCACTGCACCCCGCCATGCATGGTGGCGGGGTGCAGGTCCCACATGGCACGCTGTAGGCCAGCGTGGAAAGGAGTACCCCGCCATGATTCATGGCGGGGTACCCCTAACCCGCCATGCATCATGGCGGGGTACAGCCCCGCCCATTTAAAAGTTCGGGCACTTCTTGTTTTTGGCCATTCATCCATTCCATTTCTCGCAGCGCCCCTCTCCGCCCCAGGACCGAGCTCCCCTCCCCTCGGCGCCCCTCTCCGCCTAGGGCCCCTCCCCATCGGCTACCGGCCCATCGTCGGACCTTATTTACGGAAGCCATGACACGAAGAATTGCGTTTACGCCAAAGATTAAACGAGTATTACCAACTACATTAGTCCAATCAAATAACCAAGTAGAGTACTGCTGCTACACCTACACATAATTTAATTGTTTTAGCACTACATAACTATGATAACATGTGTTCGGCGTCTGCTAAATATGACTACTCTACTAATCGCCAGGGGTGTAGGGGTCTCGCGGTCTCCGTCGCCTCCTCGGATTCGTAAGGACCACGTTGCTTCTCCAGCCAACGTCTGTGCGGTCCCGTTGCTGCCTCTCGCGCTGCCGCCTATGTCCACGATCGAACTGCTGCGTCGAGGACGGCCCCTGCAAGCAAGCAACCTGATGAGCTACTCTAAATGTTGAGCTACGAATAGTAGAATTAAAGAAAAAGCAAAGCATAGGGATCTGTTGCTCGGCTGGTGTGTAGTTCTCCTGCTGTGTGTAGTCGACCCCCTGTGTACCAAAAGGAGCACCGTATAGCTGTGAGGCACCCATCTCCTCGTGATCGGTGTACTCCCACTGGTGAACGTCCTCCTCGTCGTCGTCGCCGTCGCCACTCGTTGTGTCATACTGAAGTGCCTCATCCACATCGTCTACAGCCACTGGACCCTTCCCTTTGTCCTGCGGAGTACGAATAGATGAGGACACAGCCCTGGTGTCGCTAGCAGAAGCAGCTGCGGTGGACATCGTCTGGCTCCTGGACCACGTGGGGTTGTAAGGTACGTCCAAAGTCGTGTCCGCACAGCTCAGCTTTTGAGCCAACTTTTTGCAGCCTTTTTTCATTCTCTACAGGTTTAGATGACAACAACCATTATTAAGCGTGAATTTTAAAGGTAACTGAGTTGTAGTCACGAATGTTACTATCAAAAGTACCTTGACAAAGGCGCGGAGAGGGTTGGTCTTGTCGTCCCTAGTCCGAAAAAGTTGCCTGGAAGCTTCCTCGGAGTAGTTCGACAACTGTTGTGCCTACAACATCACACAAGGTTAACTCGATCATTTTGATTGAATTTTAAAACCCTTACCTCGCTTGAGGATATAAGTGCAAAGTACTTACCACGTATCTATTTAGAGGGGCCCTAAGAAGTTGTGTTTGCACCCTTTGCACATCGTCGAACGCATCGGCGATGTCATCCTCACCTGCCGCATCTGCAGGCATGTTGGTGTACGGGACCATGAGATGAGTCCTCGTACTTCGCTGCAGCCAATGCAGGTACTCCATCCATCTTGCCTGGTTGTGCTGTGGAAGTTCGTTGAGGTGGCGAGGATGTCTGTTATACCAATTAAGCAAATGTGGTTCATGCATCACCGCCCAATCCTTTTGCGTAGTCCAAAGCCTTCGATCGATCCTGCATTGCCATATTGCATTAGAAATGAGGCACTTAAGTAGAATAAAACATATTGGCATCGTACCCATGCAGCTGAGCGTTGGTGGAGTACAGCGGTGGAATTCCCTGCAACCTCCCGAACTATCTGTAAACCCTGAAAGGGTAGTGCATCTCGACGACGTAGAAGAAGATAAGTGGCCCTTCGTAAAGCCACTCGTCCCCTTCCTCCTCGCAGCGTGGACTAAGGTAGTCCTCTAGCTCCCACCTAGACCACGGTGTCCATGTTACCTGCAAAGTAAAAAAACTTAATTTAGTATCAATCTCATTGATAGTGCCTTTAGTAGGAAATGTGGATATAACTTACATAGTTGTGTGTCAATACGTCTATCGCATCCGTGTACTACTTGTACCTCCTTTCCAGCTCGCCCCTCACTACCTTAGCGTCTTTCCAGATGAAAAGGGCGGTGGGTAGAACGTCTTCATGCTGCCAAACCTGCAAGTCACACAAACACGGTGTCACTAATCTCTTTAGTCGTATGAAGATATAAAAGTAGTCAATGTACTCACAGGCAAATGCGGAGGTTTAGTAGGCCTCCCAACCGGAAACCACTCCCAAATCCATACTTGAAGTAGGTACGAGCAGCCACCTAGGTTACCTAGGTTGGCATTGGTCGACTGGCGACGACAGGCGGTACAAAGCTGACGGTATGTCCAAGCAAGGACCGCGGTACCCCAGCTATAGGTTGCAATGTTCTCCAGTGGCTGGATAAGGATCCTCAAGAAAATCCAGCTGATGCTATCGCCTGAGGAGTCGGGGAACAAGAAAGCGCCCAAGAAGTGCCACAACCACACCTTTGCATACACCTCGACCTCGTGATCTGGAGCACCGATCGGAGGCCCAGCACCAAAGTGCTGGGTTATCCATGACGTGGACACTCCTGAGGTCTTCCTGCAATTACAATTGAAGCATTATTCTACAAAAATAGATGTAGCTGAAATGGTTGTATTAGTGAATTCAATGGGACGCAAATACGAACTTACTTTGTGCCTTTAACTTCAGCCTCTGATGGCCTCCTACCACAGAACTGCTCCACCAAGTCTACCCAATTAGACTCGTCGACGACCCCAGTCACCGGACGACCAGACAAACTGAGACACAATATCATCTTGACATCCTGCATCGTGATAGTCATTTCCCCACATGGTGTGTGGAAGGTGTGCGTCTCCGGTCTCCACCTGCATCATTACAAGTTTCTGGTTATAGGCAAGTTGACGGCCCAATTTTACTAAACAAAGACAATAAATACAAAATGCAATGTTACCTATCAACAAAGGCAGTAAGAAGTGCAGGGTCTAGTGTGGGGAGTATACTGTTGTAGACCCGAACGATCTCAAGAAAGCCTGCCCGCTGTATGTAGTTCGCGTATCGGTCGTCCTAGCTATGTACGCGGTGCGTGCGAACACGAAGCGCACGCAACGCCCTCTGCTTCTCCGACAAGGCCTGGGCCCGGTGGTCCTTGTCGTAGTCCACCTCAATGAGGCTAAAGCGCGGATGAGGAGCCCGCGCCTCCATCTTGCAACTCTGAACCTGCCTGTTTGAAAAAACAAAGACAACATTAATAACATTAGAACAATTAATAACATTAGAACAATTAATAACTAATTAACTAATAACTAAATAACTAATACGAACCCATTAACTAAAAACTAATATTAACTAACTATCAAAAATATCGTTAACTACAAATGATTGTTAACTAACTAAATAACTAATATTAATCGTTATCTAACTAAATAACTAACTAACTACAAATAATATTAACTAACTAACTACAAATAATCGTTAACTAACTAAATAACTAACTAAATAATTCAATACCTAACTAAATAACTAATAATGTTAAATAACTAAATAATCGTTTAATACAAAGAATATTAAATAATTAACTAAATAAATAATAATAACTTAATAATATTTAATACAAATAAATAATAGTAACGACAAAATAAAAAAATTTACCGTAAAACGGGTTGTGACGGCGTGACGAGGTTGGCCGGGCGGCGGCGTGCCGGGGCCGGGCCGGGGTGCGACGGTCCGCGGCCGGGGTGGCTGTAAGGTCCTAGATGACTAGAGGGGGGGTGAATAGCCTATAAAAAATTCTACAAGCACTACTAAGCAAACTTGTTAGAATAATAAACGGCGTAAAGCGAGTTTTGCTTAGCCAAAGGAGGTGATGCAAGCCTCCTATCCACAAGTCTAGTAGATTATGATCTCTAGTTCACACAAGAGCTATGTCACTAATTTAACACTAGACAACAAGCTAACAACACTACTAGCAAAGCTACTACTAGAGCTACACAAGATAATCTAGGAAAGATAAGTGCAAGAGAGAGGATTGTGATTCTTATACCGATGGTGAGGAGAAGATGTTGCCAATCACCAAGATGATATACAATCAATCAATATTGACAACAACTCAAAATGAAGACAAATCACCGGGAGACAAGAGACACAATATTTTTTTTCACCCGGTGTTCACTTGTGCACCGACAAGCTACGTCACCGGTTGTGTCGACCAACACTTAGATGGTTCTCCGGTGTGACCCTCAAGTCACTTGCCCCTCAAGGCATGCCCCGCAAGGCACCGCAAGACGCCACTCTCAAGTAAGGTAACTCAATGACACGCGCATTCCACTAGAGTTACTTTTGGCGTCCCGCCGAGGAAAGCACAAGAACCTCTCACAAACAACCGGAGGTGGCCAAGAACAATCACCTTCTCTTGCCAACGCCTCCAACAATCTCCAAGCCGGCTAGGAGCGGTACTCTCCAAGAGTAACAAGAAATCCACCGGCTAAACCACCCACAAATGCCACTAGATGCCCTCAAGCTATGCAATGCACTTTGGGATCACTCAATCTCACTTTTGATTTGCAAATAAGCAAGAGAGATGAGTGGGAGGAGTAGCTCTAGCTCAAAGGATGCACAAGAGTGTTAGAAAATGCCAAGAGACCTCCCCAAGGGCCGGCCAACGAGTATTTATAAGCATCCCATCCAAATATAGCCGTTGCCACTTCACTGACCGTTTTTTTTTCGGGATGACCGGACGCGCCGGTCGAAACTGACCGGACACGCTTCACCGCGTCCGGTCGCCCTGTGACGTCCACGTGTCCCTCGAATTCAAACGCGACCGTTAGATCCTCCAACGGTCACTGTGCGCAACGGTCAAACACTATGACCGGACGCGCTGCTCAATCGACCGGACGCACCGATGCGCACATCACCCGCACCCGCGAAGCAACTGTAACACTCCGGTGTTATGCAAGCATTTGCATGGCAATCATATGCATGGCATTTCATATCATCATAATCATACATGTTAATATTATAATTTGAGTGAAATAAAAGCTTAGAAAGTGGTATTTGAGATGTAATATATTAATGTGCTAATCACATTCCATCAAAATTTTGCAACTACAAATCTTATATCACTTAGAACTATAGTTCAATTTTTGGAAGCAACTAGATGACTCAAAGTTTTGTCAAAAAAAAAAACTTGTTCAAAAATATTAGTTAAAATATTCAAAAAAATACTCTCTATTTTAGCTTTTATTCTTCAATTCAAAATCTATTGGGAATTTTTAGTTGGCCCCTTAATCAAAGTTGTAGAGAATTAAATTCTAAGCAACTTTTATTTTTGGGTCAATTCCAGAAAATGTCTTCTTCTTGTTCAAAATGGGGTTTGAAATATGTGATTGAATTTGATTTGAAATCAAAAATTTGAAAAAGATCAAAATCAGCTTAGCAGGCCGTCGCCTCGGATTCGGCCCGCTGGCCGAATCGGCCCGCGCCACTCCCGCGCGCGCGCCCGCGTCCGCCTTCGCCGCGGCCCGGCCCAGCCAGCCCCCTCTCCCTTCTTCCCGCCCGCGCGCGCATGCTGGCGCCCCAGCAGCAAACGCCCACCGCGTGGCGGCTGCATGCCGGCGACGCCACCGCGTGGCCGCTGTGGACCCCGCGCCCACGCTCCACTTCAAAAACGACCGGGCATCTGGTCTCCCTTCCATTTCCGCCTCGCCTGCTCCCTTTCTTTCCTCCCTCTGGTGAAAACCGCAGCGGAACACCGCTCGCCACCGAGCTCCGCCACCGTCATCGCCCTGTTCCGGCACCGGTGGACCACCTCCGTCCAATTGCCCGTGCACGAGGCTCCGCCCCATCCTCCCCTCCTCCGAATGAGTGTCGCCTTCTCCTCGTTTGTCCCGGTAGGGCTCAATTTTTCCCTCGCCTCGCCGCGCCACCGCGACGGTGCCGTCGAGCCCGTGCTCCGCCACCGCCTCGCTCGCCCTATCTCTGCCCTCCCGCGTCTCCTTCACGCGTTCGCCACTCTCTTGCGAGCGTTTTGCGCACCTTAGCTGGTCACGGTTTGGCCGGAGACGGCCGTTGGCCGTCGGCCACCGCCACGCCGTCGTGGCTCCGAACGCCGACGAGGGCGCCCTGTCTCCCCCCCGTCGGTCGTCACTGGGCCACGCCCTGTGGGCCGCGCCTCCGAGCGGGTCTGCTCGCTCGTTTTCCCCCACGCACGTGGACCAGGCCGAGAACGGCCATGGGCCGGTTTGATTCCACGGGCCGGCCCAGTTTCAATAATAAAATCTGTTTTCTGTTTTCTTTTATTAGTCTTGATGAAAATGCTTTGGAAAATATCTTAGCAGTTATTTCAGCTCCAAAAATTGTGAAATAAATTTATCTAGATTCATTGGAACCAGATCTACAATCTAAAAATATTGCATGTCATTTTTGGAATACTTTTCTGTAGAGCTTTAATTAATTCTTAATATTGCTGATATCTTGTAAAATAGCTAGTAAATCCTATATGTATCAGAAAAATACGATTTTAAGTTTGTTAATCTTCATATATCATGTACTTACTAGGAAAAATATGTTTCATGCATGTGCTATGGAAAACTTTGGAGAAGTAGTTCAAGTACCTTTAATGGCTGATTTTTGTTATTTTTGCTAGAGTGCAAACTTTGTATAAAACATGCATGTGATAATTTTTGTACAGTCATAGTATGCTATGAAGAACCTAGGAAAAATATTAATTCTATTGTTTGACACTTTTCATAGTACAAAGTAATTTCATGCTCATTTTTATGCTATAGCTTGTCATTTTTGTATATGATAGTTTACTTATCCAAATGCCATGAAATTTTTATGGTAGTCTGTTTAGAGTAGTATTATGCTACTGTAATTTTCTTATATTTTTAGGAGCATCAGAAATATATGTTGCTATTCAAACCTATTATTACTTAGGGTTTAAGCAAGTGTTGCTTAAGTGTGATTAAGAAATTAGTAAAGCTTTGGTGTATCTTTGAAGCATTTCATAAGATAGGTTAACTTAACATAATAGTAGTAGAAGAGAATGCAGTAGATGACATGTGCTTGTAGTGTATAGTTTCTTGGATGATGTTGACTACCTTGCATTTCAACATATTCATTGCATTCATCTCCTTCGATGCACACTTGCATAATCACTTACGCGCATTGCATCATATAGGATCGCAAACCGAGAACCCAGTCGTCTTACCCGAGGAGCCAGAGGAGCAGCTCGAGGTGCAGCAGCAGGAGGTGACAGAAGCCGAAGAGGAGGTCGGTGAAGATCTCCCGGAGTGCCCCGATCACCGTCCGAGTTCCTTCGAGAGAGGCAAGCCCCGGAGCATTTCTCTCCCGGTTTGCAAATAATTTATTATTAACTTTACTTAATTTGATGCATTACGTTTAGGAGTTGTTTGCAAACGTTGCTGCATTATACCTTGCTTACCTTTGTTATACCATATCCTTGTTACCCTGGTATCCGTAGTCAAGTCAATGCTTAGCTGGCTTAGACCGGTAGAAGTCGGGTGATTTCCTGTCACCTGCGAGCTATAGGTGGTTACCTGGATCTGTTTGGTTGACTATGAAGTCATGGTATAACTAAGTGTGAAATGAATTTGAGACCGGGTGGAAACTTGCAGGGTTTCGGACTATAGTGTTTTCCGTCTGTGTCGGTTAAGGACCGTCCATTGTTGTCCCTCGGGTCATGTTGAACACATGCCTCACATTTAGCTGGCCGGATAAAGTACCTTCCGACCGCAAAACTGGGAGATTATTCGGGCCGAGTGAATTGCCCGCAACGCACTGTACCGGAGCAGTAGTGGCAGGATACGGGGGCACGATGATAAGGCCAAAGAGCAGTCGGGCGGCCCCCGGGTACAAGTGGTTCCTGGCAAGCTCGCGACTTTACCTGAATGGTTGACTCGGTGACCAACACCTCACTTTAGCGGGTGAGTGAGGTTTGTGTGAGGAATAACTTACCAGCTGGTTAATAATCGATTCGAATCGCCATCGTTCACTGGATAGTGAACACTTGACTTGAGCTACTTCATCGTAGTAATATTGATGAATCACTTGGATAGTTATGTGAAAGATGACATGATAACTACTGTTAATGATCAATGGCAATCCTTACTTGCTTAATTACATGTTACTCTAGCACCATTGCAAACATAGTTGGCAGGGTAATAAAGAATTAATTACTGCATGTTTTTGGAAAGGAATTGTTAAGTTAAAAATGCTTTTCTTGCAAATGAGTCAGCTATCCCACCAGAAAGCCTATCATGATTCCTTGGTGTCTCTTATTTCTGGTTTATGACAGGTAAGTCTAGCTGAGTACCTTCTCGTACTCAGGGCTTTGTTCCCACTTGTTGCAGATGGACAGATGTACTACGGCTATTATATCAACTGTCTCTATCCTGCAATGGGCGAAGCATAGGACCATGGGCAATGGTCATTCGTTACTTCTCATCTGATGCTTTTGCTGGAGATGATTACAAGCTGGCACTTTATTTCAAAATGTTGTGTGTGTGCGTGATTTGAACTACCGCTTCCGCTACTTTTAGTCAAACCTGGTTTGTAATAACTATGTTTAAACTCCGATGTATTTTAGGCCGCGAACTTTTATGTAACTTATGATGGTAACTATTAAACTTAGTACGATCTTGGCTGTTATGAGAAATGGTTTGAAATCCGTCGAGATTTCACAGACTACCGGATTATACGGGCTTAAGTTTATTGAATTGTCCTTCCGTTGGATGATTTTCCTACTTAATTTCGTATAATTGGACGGTTCTGTTACAGCTGGTATCGGATCATGGTTTAGCATGATTACTGTTCATAAGTGTATTTAAAACAAAATTCTATTTAAAAAGTGTGATTTTAAAACTAAATGTGTGCCAGTGGTCATATCCTGTATGCCCAGTTAAGGACTCTAGGTGGCTATTTAAGTACTAACTTAGGGTTCTTGCACCATATTTCTCTTTCGTTGCTCATACGGTGTGCTATTGTATGAGTGCCACTTAATTGAGTGGTAATGTATGGATCAGTTACCTCTACGATTTGGTAAGTGTGAGCTGTGAGAGCATGATCAGATACACCGCCGATCTAGGGAGAGTGCTTATATGATACTAGAATAATTACATGTTTTACACATGTTTTTTATGAAAGTATCACATGTGTGGGTGTTCTGTCCGTTGAGGCGATGCCGTCAATAGGACGATGTGTTTGGGTAGTTACTACCGTTGTACACGCATCTGGGGATTCGTGTAGAGCGCGTAGGTAGATTTATTGCTTTCATGCATTCATGGGGAATGGGCTGAAATGAATTTTCTGCAGGTACATAACAGCGTTTATCGTGTAGATCGAATTAGTTACGTATATGAGAGATCATTTGTATGCCACCGAATTCATCGTTAGATGTCTTTATTTTCTAAGTTTGTGAGAACGTAAGACTCGCGCATGCATCATATTGCCTGTGCATTTCATTCATAACATGCATTCCTCCCCTTATAAAAGGATTATCCCAGTTTGATAAAAGTGACATCAACTTAAAATTTGTTCTCACCAGGTAATTTAAAAACTTGTGCTACAGATGGCCCGCACGAAGAAGACTGCCCGTAAGTCCACTGGTGGAAGAGCACCACGTCACCAGATGGCCCCGCGGGAGCGCCGCAGCACGGACACTTTTCTAAGTGAGTTTGGCATGCCCACCTTGCTTTGGAGAGTGCTCCATGATGTGGGGTACCCAGAGGGTCAAGAGTCGGTGTACTCCTGGAATGAGAGTCAGTTAGCTGAGGATGGACTTGCAATAGTGGAGATCACCGTCCCTGCCCTTGGTGATGTGCCAGAATGGGATAGTTGGCATTTGGAGTTTGAAGGACGCACTCCAGTTGAGGGTGCAGAGGGTGCAGCCTTTCACGTCATCCGAGACATAATGAGCAGGTTTCCTAATGAGTTGGCAGCAGCTTTAGCGGGTACTTTCCCGAGAGATGATCCTCGTGATGCCATTTGGGTGCAACCGCAAGGAAGTGCCCTGGTTAGAGGCCCAAGTGAAGGATAGGCTAGCGACAACCACACGATGAGTGCCATGTATGCAGCCATCAAAGCATACCAGGGTCTTGAGAATACCTATTGGACCTTGACCGGTCTGAGAGGTAATGATCGGCTTGAAGCAAGGAAGCAGAAGAAGAAGCAAGCACGTGCTATAGCTAGCTTGCAGGAGCAGTTGGCCGACATGAGCTTGCAGCGAGATCAGGCTCTCGAGAGAAGTGAGAGTGCTATGCAGCGGGTGCAGACGTTGACTCAGGCCAACAGAAATGCAGACCGCATGATGGGACAGCTAGTGCAGGAAAGGAATGAAGCCTGGAACGAGAGGGACCTTCTGAGGCAGAGGGTCGAGGAGCTAGAAGGGTATAATGCCAACTTGCATGAAGAGTTCCATGCCCTCTACAACGGGATAGGCCCGTATGCTCCTCCAGACGCCGCCCAGATGGACGTCGACGACGACGCAGCTACTGATGGTAGCGATGGTGACGCCTCTGACCTCGATGACGGCCCCAAGGAGTAGGCTAGTTGCCTTGCGTTAGTGATAGGCTCTGTCGCGATGGCCTTCTTTTGGTTTCCATGTGTCGTGTTGTATCCTCTTTGATCTTGAGACTGGCGATCTTTTGGATCTTGTATGCGATGCTCAAAAGCATAAAAGTTCAGTGTATGTATGCTGGCAACGTGGTTGTATGGAACGCGATGTTGCATTCGAAGTAATTTGATTAGTGATGTTGTTTTAATTGGAATGTGATTATTGTGCCTCTATTTTATTGCATGACTTGTTCTCTCCAATAAATTCAGTATGGCATGATTGTTCATTCGAATACAATTACTACCACTTCGCTCAATTATTACTTGTTGCTGAAATATGCAGATGGCAAACACTCGCCGTGCCACGTATGAGGCCGCTGAAACTGGTGGCAACGGTGCAGGGGCTGGTGGGGGTGGTGCAAACAACGTCAACCACCAGGAGCCACAGCCAGAGCCACATTTGCCCCCTCCTCCACCGCTCACTGCAGAAGTGTTCTTCGCATAGTTCCTTGGAAGCCAGCGCAACGCCGAGCAGTCACAAAAGAATATGAAAGATTTTCTGCGTACCATTGCTAGAAATGTTCAGAGAGGAAATAATCAAGGTGGTGGCCATGGAGTGAACCAGTACAACAATTTCAAGGATTTCATGGATACTAGGCCACCTATTTTTAAGGAAGCAGCCGAGCCACTCGACGCTGAAGAATGGATCAACACTATGGAAGACAAGTTCCGTGTGTTGAGACTGACAGAAGTTCTAAAAACAGAATATGCTGCACATCAGCTACAGGGACCGGCAGGGATGTGGTGGAAGCATCACCGCACCACCTTTCCTCCCAATGCCCAGATTACTTGGAGAGAATTCACTGAAGCGTTTAAGGGAGCTTATATTCCCCCAGGGTTGGTTGAGATGAAGCTCGGAGAGTTCTTGGCCTTAAATCAGGGTACCAAGACTGTAACACAGTATTTGCATGCATTTAACAACTTGTGCCGCTACGCTCCAGACATGGTCGACACAGATGCAAAGAGAATTGCTAGTTTCAAGAGAGGGTTAAGTCCGAAGATGATGAAGCATGTGGGTACCAATACCCGCGCCAAGTTCAATGACTTTGTCAGTGATTGTTTGAAACAAGAAAAGAACAACAACGCCTACACTGCATCCAAGAATCGCAAGAGGGTGTTTGAGTCAGGACCATCACAGTCCAGAGTTGTCACTGCAAATCGTCTTTCTTATCGTCCGTCCGCACCTGGTGCAAGGTTCAGGCCTCCACAGCATAAAACTCAGAACTACAAGGGACCACAGAAGCCGTACAAGATGGCCGTGCCGCCAGCAAAGATCATCGCAGCTGCAGAACAAAGCAACTCCAAGGGAGCAATAGGATCTGCTGGTACAGTGAAGGGGCCTTGCTACAATTGTGGTCAGCCAGGCCACTTTTCAAAGTTCTGCCCTTATCCGCCTAGAAAGAAGCAACAGACTTACACTGCCCATGTACACCATACAACCGTTGATGAGATTCCTAAAGGAGAACATGTAACTGCCGGTAAGTTTCTTGTTAACCATCACCCTGCAGTTGTTCTATTTGATTCTGGATCATCGCATTCTTTTATGAGTCAAGCATTTGCACGGAAGCATGAACAACTATGCACAGAATTGAATTATGGTTATCGCATAAGTTCAGCAGGGGCTGATGTGCTAACCAATAAGATGGTTAGAGGGACAACCCTTGAGTTAGATAGTCGGAAGTTTCGAGTGAACCTGATAGTTATGCCGGGACTAGTTTTGGATGTAATAATAGGAATGAACTGGATGAAAGACTGGGGAGCAGTCATAGATACAAGCAGTCGATTGCTTACCCTTAAGGATCCGCAGGCAGAGGGTACTTTTTAGGTACCATTGCCCAAAAGAACAGACCTTGTGAGTGTGACCTGTGCCATGGAAGTTGTTCCTATCCACCAGATCCTGGTAGTGTGCGAGTTCCCGGATGTGTTTCCAGAAGAGTTACCTGGCCTTCCTCCAGATAGAGATGTTGAGTTTGGAATCGAGTTGATCCCTGGAACAGCTCCTATTTCGAGGAGACCCTATCGGATGCCTCCGGATGAGTTAGCTGAGTTGAAAAAGCAACTGGAAGAATTGCTAAAGAAGGGGTTTATCCGACCAAGTAAGTCTGAATGGGGATGTCCTGCCTTGTTCGTGAAGAAAAAGAAAGAGGGTACTCTAAGAATGTGTGTGGATTATCGACCTCTTAATGCTGTAACTATCAAGAATAAATATCCTTTGCCTCATATCAATGTTTTGTTTGATCAGTTGGCTAAAGCTAGAGTGTTCTCCAAGATAGACCTAAGATCAGGGTATCATCAGATAAAGATCAGGCCACAAGATGTCCCGAAAACCGCCTTTTCTACCAGATACGGGTTGTACGAGTATCTTGTTATGTCCTTTAGCTTAACAAATGCTCCTGCATACTTTATGTATCTGATGAATATGGTTTTCATGCTAGAGTTGATCAAGTTTGTAGTTGTCTTCATTGATGACATTCTAGTATACTCTGAGAATGAGAAAGATCATGAAGAACATCTGAGAATTGTCTTGACTAGATTAAGAGATCATAAGTTGTATGCTAAGTTCAGCAAATGTGAATTTTGGTTGAAGAAAGTTCCTTTCCTTGGTCATATTCTATCGAAGAATGGAGTTTCGGTAGATCCAAGCAAAGTGCAAGAGGTTATGGATTGGAAAACTCCAACCACAGTGCCAGAAGTCAGGAGTTTCCTAGGGTTAGCTGGTTACTATCGCCGCTTTATCCCAGACTTCTCAAAGATTGCTAAGCCAATGACAAGTCTATTACAGAAAGATCATAAGTTCGTGTGGATAGAGGAGTGTGAGACAGCTTTCCACACCTTGCGGAAACTGTTGACCACTACTCCAGTTCTTGCACAGCCAGACATCGAGAAACCTTTTGATGTGTTCTGTGACGCCTCAAAAACAGGATTAGGCTGTGTTCTAATGCAAGAAGGAAGAGTCATTTCTTATGCCTCCCGTCAGTTGAGAAAACATAAAATCAATTATCCGACACATGATCTTGAGCTTGCCGCCGTGGTGCATGCCTTAAAGATTTGGAGACACTATTTACTTGGTAATGTGTGCAATGTTTTCACCGATCACAAGAGTCTCAAGTACATTTTCACCCAACCAGAATTGAACATGAGACAGCGAAGATGGTTAGAACTAATTAAAGATTATAACTTGAATGTACAGTATCACCCTGGGAAAGCCAATGTGGTAGCCGATGCTTTGAGTAGAAAGTCGCATTGTCTGAATATGCAACCCTTACTCGAAGATGGTTTTAATCTAATGCACCCTGTCGTGTTACATAGTATTCAGATCAGTTGCACCTTGGAGAGTAAGATAATAGAAGGTCAGAAAGCAGACAAAGGGATATTCCACATCAAAAGGAAAATTAAAGAAGAACCTTCAAAACACTTTAGAGTGGACGAGCAGGACGTGTTGTGGTTTGACAACCGTCTTGTTGTTCCAAAGGATAGAGAGCTTAAGAATAAAATTATGGATGAAGCTCATCACTCTAAGTTATCCATTCATCCTGGCAGTAGTAAAATGTATCAAGAACTAAGACCTCGTTTTTTGTGGACAAAGATGAAGAAGGAAATTGCAGCCTATGTGGCCAGATGTGACACATGTTGTCGTGTGAAAGCTATTCACATAAAACCTGCTGGATTGTTGCAACCTTTGTCAGTACCTAGTTGGAAGTGGGATGATATAAGTATGGATTTCATCACAGGTTTGCTCACTACTCAGAAAGGCCATGATTCGATTTGGGTAATCGTGGATCGTCTTACTAAGACCGCTCACTTTTTGCCTGTTAAGACAGTTTATAGACCACCTCAATATACCGAGAAGTATATTGCAGAGATTGTGAGATTGCATGGCATACCGAAGACTATAGTGTCTGACAGAGGGTCCCAGTTCACTGCTCACTTTTGGGAGCATTTGCACAAAGGTTTGGGGACTAGTCTGATTCGTAGCACTGCCTATCATCTTCAAACAGATGGTCAGACTGAAAGAGTTAATGCTGTTTTAGAAGATATGTTGAGAGCTTGTGTGTTGTCTTCCAGAGGTTCATGGGAGTCGTGGTTACCTTTAGCAGAATTCGCGTATAATAATAGCTATCAAGAAAGTATCAAAATGGCACCTTTTGAGGCTTTGTATGGACGAAAGTGTAGAACACCTTTAAACTGGATTGAGCCAGGGGAAAGAAGGTATTATGGTATTGACTTCGTGGAAGAAGCTGAAAAGAAAGTTCATATCATTTAGCAAAATATGAGAGCAGCTCAGTCACGTCAGAAAAGTTATGCGGATAAAAGAAGGAGACCACTTGTGTTTGAAGTTGGAGACTATGTTTATCTGAAAGTCACGCCAATGAAGAAGAAGCAGTTTGGATTACGCAGAAAGCTTGCCGCCAGATTTGTAGGACCCTACAAAATCTTAGAAAGAAAGGGTCCAGTGGCTTACAAATTGGAATTACCAGAATCAATGGGTGCTATATTCCTAGTTTTTTACATATCACATCTCAAGAAATGTTTGCGCGTTCCAGAGGAAATAATTGAACCCCGAAGCATAAAACTTAAGTCAGATCTGGTGTATCGTGAGCAGCCAATTCGAGTTTTGGATTCCAAAGAAAGGGCTACTCGGAACAGTGTGATGAAAACATATAAGATACAATGGAGTCATCATGATGAGGGAGATGCATCGTGGGAAACGGGTGAATACTTACAAAAAGCATACGAAGATTTTTATAATAAATGGTCCGTAACCCAAATCTCGGGACGAGATTTTTATAAGGGGGGGAGGGCTGTAACACTCCGGTGTTACGCAAGCATTTGCATGGCAATCATATGCATGGCATTTCATATCATCATAATCATACATGTTAATATTATAATTTGAGTGAAATAAAAGCTTAGAAAGTGGTATTTGAGATGTAATATATTAATGTGCTAATCACATTCCATCAAAATTTTGCAACTATAAATCTTATATCACTTAGAACTATAGTTCAATTTTTGGAAGCAACTAGATGACTCAAAGTTTTGTCAAAAAAACTTGTTCAAAAAAATTAATTAAAATATTCAAAAAAATACTCCCTATTTTAGCTTTTATTCTTCAATTCAAAATCTATTGGGAATTTTTAGTTGGCCCCTTAATCAAAGTTGTAGAGAATTAAATTCTAAGCAACTTTTATTTTTGGGTCAATTCCAGAAAATGTCTTCTTCTTGTTCAAAATGGGGTTTGAAATCTGTGTTTGAATTTGATTTGAAATGAAAAATTTGAAAAAGATCAAAACCAGCTTAGCAGGCCGCCGCCTCGGATTCGGCCCGCGCCACTCCCGCGCGCGCGCACGCGTCCGCCTCCACCGCGGCCCGGCCCAGCCAGCCCCCTCTCCCTTCTTCCCGCCCGCGCGCGCGCACGCTGGCGCCCCGGCAGCAAACGCCCACCGCGTGGCGGCCGCATGCCGGCGACGCCACCGCGTGGCCGCTGTGGACCCCGCACCCGCGCTCCACTTCAAAAACGACCAGGCACCTGGTCTCCCTTCCATTTCCACCTCGCCTGCTACCTTTCTTCCTCCCTCCGGTGAAAATCGCAGCGGAACACCGCTCGCCACCGAGCTCCGCCACCGTCATCGCCCTGTTCCGGCACCGGTGGACCACCTCCGTCCAATTGCCCATGCACGAGGCTCCTCCCCATCCTCCCCTCCTCCGAATGAGTGTCGCCTTCTCCTCGTTTGCCCCGGTAGGGCTCAATTTTTCCCTCGCCTCGCCGCGCCACCGCGACGGCGCCGTCGAGCCCGTGCTCCGCCACCGCCTCGCTCGCCCTATCTCTACCCTCCCGCATCTCCTTCACGCGTTCGCCACTCTCTTGCGAGCGTTTTGTGCACCTTAGCTGGTCGCGGTTTGGCCGGAGCCGGCCGTTGGCCGTCGGCCACCGCCACGCCGTCGCGGCTCCGAACGCCGACGAGGGCGCCCTGTCTCCCCCCCCGTCGGTCGTCACTGGGCCACGCCCTGTGGGCCGCGCCTCCGAGCGGGCCTACTCGCTCGTTTTCCCCCACGCACGTGGACCAGGCCGAGAACGGCCATGGGCCGGTTTGATTCCACGGGCCGGCCCAGTTTCAATAATAAAAACCGTTTTCTGTTTTCTTTTATTATTCTTGATGAAAATGCTTTGGAAAATATCTTAGCAGTCATTTCAGCTCCAAAAATTGTGAAATAAATTTATCTAGATTCATTGGAACCAGATCTACAATCTAAAAATATTGCATGTCATTTTTGGAATACTTTTCTGTAGAGCTTTAATTAATTCTTAATATTGCTAATATCTTGTAAAATAGCTAGTAAATCCTATATGTATCAGAAAAATATGATTTTAAGTTTGTTAATCTTCATATATCATGTACTTACTAAAATATGTTTCATGCATGTGCTATGGAAAACTTTGGAGAAGTAGTTCAAGTACCTTTAATGGCAGATTTTTGTTATTTTTGCTAGAGAGCAAACTTTGTATAAAACATGCATGTGATAATTTTTGTACAGTCATAGTATGCTATGAAGAACCTAGGAAAAATATTAATTCTATTGTTTGACACTTTTCATAGTACAAAGTAATTTCATGCTCATTTTTATGCTATAGCTTGTCATTTTTGTATAGGATAGTTTACTTATCCAAATGCCATGAAATTTTTATGGTAGTCTGTTTAGAGTAGTATTATGCTACTGTAATTTTCTTAGATTTTTAGGAGCATCAGAAATATATGTTGCTATTCAAACCTATTATTACTTAGGGTTTAAGCAAGTGTTGCTTAAGTGTGATTAAGAAATTAGTAAAGCTTTGGTGTATCGTTGAAGCATTTCATAAGATAGGTTAACTTAACATAATAGTAGTAGAAGAGAATGCAGTAGATGACATGTGCTTATAGTGTATAGTTTCTTGGATGATGTTGACTACCTTGCATTTCAACATATTCATTGCATTCATCTCCTTCGATGCACACTTGCATAATCACTTACGCGCATTGCATCATATAGGATCGCAAACTGAGAACCCAGTCGTCTTACCCGAGGAGCCAGAGGAGTAGCTCGAGGTGCAGCAGTAGGAGGTGACAGAAGCCGAAGAGGAGGTCGGTGAAGATCTCCCGGAGTGCCCCGATCACCGTCTGAGTTCCTTCGAGAGAGGCAAGCCCCAGAGCATTTCTCTCCCGGTTTGCAAATAATCTATTATTAACTTTACTTAATTTGATGCATTACGTTTAGGAGTTGTTTGCAAACGTTGCTGCATTATACCTTGCTTACCTTTGTTATACCATATCCTTGTTACCCTGGTATCCGCAGTCAAGTCAATGCTTAGCTGGCTTAGACCGGTAGAAGTCGGGTGATTTCCTGTCACCTGCGAGCTATAGGTGGTTACCTGGATCTGTTTGGTTGACTATGAAGTCATGGTATAACTAAGTGTGAAATGAATTTGAGACCGGGCGGAAACTTGCAGGGTTTTGGACTGTAGTGTTTTCCGTCTGTGTCGGTTAAGGACCGTCCGTTGTTGTCCCTCGGGTCATGTTGAACGCATGCCTCACATTTAGCTGGCCGAATAAAGTACCTTCCGACCGCGAAACTGGGAGATTATTCGGGCCGAGTGAATTGCCCACAACGCACTGTACCGGAGCAGTAGTGGCAGGATACGGGGGCACGATGATAAGGCCAAAGAGCAGTCGGGCGGCCCCCGGGTACAAGTGGTTCCTGGCAAGCTCGCGACTTTACCTGAATAGTTGACTCGGTGACCAACACCTCACTTTAGCGGGTGAGTGAGGTTTGTGTGAGGAATAACTTACCAGCTGGTTAATAATCGATTCGAATCGCCATCGTTCACTGGATAGTGAACACTTGACTTGAGCTACTTCATCGTAGTAATATTGATGAATCACTTGGATAGTTATGTGAAAGATGACATGATAACTACTGTTAATGATCAATGGTAATCCTTACTTGCTTAATTACATGTTACTCTAGCACCATTGCAAACATAGTTGGCAGGGTAATAAAGAATTAATTACTGTATGCTTTTGGAAAGGAATTGTTAAGTTAAAAATACTTTTCTTGCAAATGAGTCAGCTATCCCACCAGAAAGCCTATCATGATTCCTTGGTGTCTCTTATTTCTGGTTTATGACGGGTAAGTCTAGCTGAGTACCTTCTCGTACTCAGGGCTTTGTTCCCACTTGTTGCAGATGGACAGATGTACTACGGCTATTGTATCAACTGTCTCTATCCTGCAATGGGCGAAGCATAGGACCATGGGCAATGGTCATTCGTTACTTCTCGTCTGATGCTTTTGCTGGAGATGATCACAAGCTGGCACTTTATTTCAAAATGTTGTGTGTGTGCGTGATTTGAACTACCGCTTCCGCTACTTTTAGTCAAACCTGGTTTGTAATAACTATGTTTAAACTCTGATGTATTTTAGGCCGTGAACTTTTATGTAACTTATGATGGTAACCGTTAAACTTAGTACGATCTTGGCTGTTATGAGAAATGGTTTGAAATCCGTCGAGATTTCACGAACTACCGGGTTATACGGGCTTAAGTTTGTTGAATTGTCCTTCCGTTGGATGATTTTCCTACTTAATTTCGTATAATTAGGCGGCTCTGTTACAGCAACGACCGAACGCGCTCTAGAAGATGACCGGACGTGACAGTGCCAGCGTCCGGTCGGAGTCCAGTAAGCTCCCTCGATGACCGGACACGTCCGATCATGTGTGACCGGATGCTCACCGCGTCCGATCAACTTTGTGAACTGCAGTTCCCTCAGGGTGCCTGACCGGACGCGCCGGTCCCGCGAGTGACCGGACGCACCGGTTGCAAACCCTAGCCCGCGCGCCCGACTCCTGCGCTGTACTGACCGGACGCGTCCGGTCACACCGTGACCGCGTCCGGTGCAGCGTCCGGTCACCTCAGTGACCCCGTTCGCCTCCGTTTCTTTTCCGACTTCCGGCGTAGTGGAAAATAGGCATTTCATTTCCCCGAAATTGCCTGAATCCCGCGCTTGCACGCTCGGCGGGAGGGAGAGAGGAACCCAAACCCCTCTCTACCCGCAAATCACAGCGCGACTGAAAGTCCTATGTTTGGTGTTGGTAATTAGTGATAATACCTAAGTACTAATCCTATGCCTAAGTTGTATGTAGCATATGAGGATTAGTACATTCCAAGGTTGGTGGCAAGATGGACATGGTGATCATAACGGCCACACTTGGATTTGGACGCAACCCTATGTGATCAAGGCAAAGGTATATGCTTAAGGGTTGTGTTTTAGTAACCAAGACACCTAGTGGGTGTGGTTACATTATAGGATAGATAGCCGTACTATAAAGAGGGGAATGACGCGGCTATTGAACTCCTAAGTGCCTCTAGATGTGCATTTCATGATCATATGCATTTGGATAGAACTAATATCGCCTCGAAAAATGATTGTGAAAATGCTAACACACTCACACATGACGAGATCACTTGGTGTTGTTAGCACGTTTGCGACGGCGGTGGAGTTTGAGCGGTAGAGAGGGTTTGGTTCCTCTCTCCCTCCCGCCGAGCTTGCGAGGCGGGATTCAGGCATTTTCGAGAAGTTGAAACGACTATTTTCCACTACGCCGGAAGTCCGGAAAAGAAACGGAGGCGAACGGAGGTCACAGTGGTGACCGGACGCTGAACCGGACGCGGTCGTTGCATGACCGGACGCGTCCGGTCAGTGTTCAGTGTCTGCGCGTTTTTCAGTTCGATGATCGGACGCGAGGCGCGTCCGGTCACTGGTGATCGGACGCGTCCGGTCGTTCAGGGAGCTTACTGGACTCTAACCGGACGCTGTCACTGTCGCGTCCGGTCATTTACTTCAGCGCGTCCGGTCACTATTTCGTTGAGCGCTGCTCAGGCGACCAGCGCGTCCGGTCCTTCACGGGACCAGCGCGTCCGGTCATTGCTTCGCAGTTAGCCGTTGGGCGACCAGCGCGTCCGGTCGTTTGGACCAGCGCGTCCGGTCAGTACTTCACGAGTTAGCCGTTGGGCGACCGGCACGTCCGGTCAGTTGGACCAGCGCGTCCGGTCAGCCCGATTTCGGCTGTTTAAGTTTCTAACGGCTATATTCGAAGGGGTACGTCTATAAATACTCGTTGGCCGGCTCAAGGCTCTCTCTCTCGAACATTTGACATACTTGTGAGCACTTTGAGCTAAGCAACTCCCCTCCCACTCATCTCTCTTGCTTCTTTGCATATTCAAAGTGAGATTGAGTGATCCAAGTGCATTTGCATTGTGAGATAGCATCTAGTTGGCACTTGGTGGTTGATTTGCTACGGGATTCTTGTTTCTCTTGGTGGTTGCCACCACCTAGACGGCTTGGAGCAGCTTGGAGGCGTTGGCAAGAGTTGGTGATTGTTCTTGGCCACCTCCGGTGATTGTAAGGGGTTTGTGCCTACCTCGGTGAAGCGCCAAAGGCAACGCTAGTGAATTGCTCGTGTCATTGCAACCTTTTGCCATTTGGTAGGTTCTTGTGGCGCCTTTTGAGAGGCTCGGTGTGTGACCGATTAGCCACCGAACCACGTGGTGAAGAGGGACACAACGGGGACTAGCGTGCCGGCAAGCACGTGAACCTCGGGATAAATCTTCGTATCATCACCTTCATATTGTGATTGATTGATCCCGGTGTTCGGTTATCTTGGTATTCATCTCTTGATCATATTAATTGATTGGCTCAATACTTCGCCCCTCGGTGATACCCTCCTAACTCAACTCCGCATTACTTTCTTAGTTATCTTTGCTAGCTAGTTAGCTTTGCTTTAGTAGCTCCTTTGTGTAGCTTGCTAGTTGTAATTGTAGTTACCTTCTCGGTTTGACTTGTGCGGTTGAGTGCAAATACTAGTATTGTGAATTGAATAGGTGGCTTGCAAACACCCCTTAGGCTAAGTAAAACTCGCATCTCGCTAGTTGTTATATTGATAAACTTGTTTAGCTTGTCTTTGTAGAAAGTTTTTAAAAGGCTATTCACCCCCCCTCTAGCCATCAAGACCTTTCAAGTGGTATCAGAGCCGTGGTCACCGTTTGTAAGGCTTAACAACCTCGGTGTAAGATGGCTCAAGTTATGTTCAATCATGTTAATGGCAAGCCTCCATTCTTTGATGGCGTCTCTTCCTTTGATCATTGGAAAAGGAAGATGAAGCTATATCTAGGCAATATACATGAGAAGGTTTGGGATGTGACCAAAGAAGGATACATCATTCTTGATGAGGAAAACCTCACTCCCAATGACCGCATCAACAAACAATGCAATACGGCGGCACTTGCCACAATCTGTCAGGCCGTTGATGATAAAGTATTTGAGCAAATCAAAGATCTTGAAAAGGCAAATGAGCTTTGGACAAGATTAGAGGAAACATATGAGGGCACTTCAATGGTAAAGAGTGCCAAGCTCTATATGCTCAAGGATAAGTTTGCAAGCTTCAAGATGAAGGATGATGAGACCATGGCCCTCCTTATGCACAAGATGGGAAGATTCATGAAGAAGAAAGGATATGGGGCCAGAAAGACGAGAGACACTATAAAGGCAAAGACCCTTTGCTACAATTGCAATAACCCCAATCACATAGTGGGGGATTGCCCCTATGAAGATAAGAGACTTCATAATGGGGACTTGAAGCTCAAGAAGAACAAGAAAGATAAGAAAGAGAATGAGAAGAAAACAAAGAAGAGCTTCACCTTCAACAACAAGAAGAAGGGTGGTGGTTATGTAGTCACTTGGGATAGTGACAACTCCGATAGTGATGATGATGTAAGCTCTAGTGATGATGAGAGGATCACTCGGTGAGCCATTGCAAACATCGCCCTCTCCAACAAGCCATCCATCTTCGACACTACATCGACATGCCTTATGGCCAAGCCTACCAAGGTAAAATATGATGATAGTGATCATGATTCTTGTGCTAGTGATGATTGTAGGAGTGATGATGAGGAGGATGAGGACTACTCCAAGGATGATCTATTAGGCGTAATAGATCAAATGAGCAAGGGCTACAAGAGGACAACCAAGAAGTGCAAAATCTTGGAACAAGAGCTCATTGCTAAGTGCAATGAAAATGATGCCTTGATGGAGGAGCTTATTGCTCTCAAAAAGAGTAAGGAGTGCAAAGGAATTGAACAAGAGCTCAAAGCTCTTAGGAAATCCTTTGATGAGCTAGAGGCTTCTCGTGAGTTTCTAAAGGAAGACCATGAGGATCTTGAAATTGCTCACACTAGGCTTAAGGAAGCTCACTCCACTCTACTTGAGCTCATCAAGGAAAAGGACCTCAAGTTGGAGAAGCTCATGAAGGAAGCTAAGGAGGAGCAAGTGATTGTCACTTGTGATATTGGACTAACATGTGATATTATTGATGATTCTTTATTTGTTGGTCCTACTAATGCTTCATGTAGCTCATCATCATCCACCACAACTAACTCTACCTCTACTACTAGTGATTCATCACTTGTGGTTGAGAATAAGACTCTCAAGAGAGAGGTGGATGATCTCACCCGCGCATTAGGCAATGCCTATGGTGGGGATGCTCGCTTGCTAAAATGCTTGGGTAGCCAAAGGTTCTCTCTTAATAAAGAGGGTTTGGGCTATACTACCAAGAAGGGCAAGGTGGCCTTTGCTACTCCAAAGCCTTGCTTTGTGAAGGGCAATGGTCGTTATTGCAATAGATGCAAGCAAGTTGGGCATCTAGAGATTAATTGTAATAAAATGAACAAGAACAACAATAAGTTTCATGCTAAAATGGATTGCATTCCTTTTGATTCTTGTTATGTGCTTACCAAGGGTGAGAAAGGTGTGCGTGCTAGGTTTGTTGGTACACCAATCGTGGGCCCAAAGAAGAAGGCCATTTGGGTACCAAAGAACTTAGTTACTAACCTCCAAGGACCCAAGCAAGTATGGGTACCTAAGAAACATTAATTTGTTTTGTAGGTAAATTACAAGGCCAGAGGAAGGCATTGGGTGCTTGATAGTGGGTGCTCTCAACATATGACCGGTGATTCAAGAATGTTCAACTCTCTCAAATCAAATGATAGTGGCATTGATAGCATCACATTTGGTGACAATAGCAAGGGTAATGTAAAGGCTCTTGGAAGGATTGCAATCTCAAATGATCATAGCATCTCCAATGTGCTACTAGTTGAAAAGCTCAATTTCAACTTGTTGTCGGTTGCTCAATTGTGTGATCTAGGCTTCAAGTGCATATTTGGTGTTGATGATGTGGAGATAGTTAGTGTTGATGGCTCTAACTTGATCTTCAAAGGCTTTAGATTTGAGAATCTATACTTGGTTGATTTCAATGCTAGTGACACTCAACTTTCAACATGCTTGCTCACCAAATCAAGTATGGGTTGGTTATGGCATAGAAGACTTGGTCATGTTGGCATGAAGCAATTGAACAAGTTAGTAAAGCATGACTTAGTTAGAGGCTTGAAGGATGTCACATTTGAGAAGGATAAGCTATGTAGTGCATGTCAAGCCAGAAAGCAAGTAGGCAACACTCATCCATTGAAGAGCATTATGAGTACTTCCAAGGCATTTGAGTTGTTGCACATGGATTTATTTGGGCCAACTACATACACAAGCATTGGTGGCAACAAGTATGGTTTTGTGATTGTGGATGATTTCACTAGATACACATGGGTATTCTTTCTTGTGGACAAGAGTGATGTATTTGACATATTCAAGAAGTTCATCAAGAGAGTGCAAAATGAGTTTGAGACCACAATCAAGAAAGTAAGAAGTGACAATGGAAGTGAGTTTAGAAACACAAGAGTTGATGAGCTATGTGAGGAGCTTGGAATCAAGCATCAATTCTCGGCCAAGTATACACCTCAATCAAATGGCCTAGTTGAAAGGAAGAATAGAACCTTAATTGATATGGCAAGATCAATGTTGAATGAGTATAATGTGAGTCATTCATTTTGGGCCGAAGCAATCAACACGGCTTGCTTCTATAGCAACCGCCTCTATTGCCACAAGTTTCTAGAGAAGACACCATATGAGATCTTAAATGGAAGAAAGCCCAACATTGCATACTTTCGGGTATTTGGTTGTAAATGCTACATCTTGAAGAAGGGCACTAGATTGAGCAAGTTTGAGAAGAAATGTGATGAAGGATTTCTACTTGGTTACTCAACTACTAGCAAAGCTTATAGAGTTTGGAATTTGGCTAGTGGTTTACTTGAAGAAGTGCATGATGTTGAGTTTGATGAAACAAATGGCTCTCAAGATGAAGAAGATAACTTGGATGATGTGAGAGAAACTCAATTGAGTAATGCTATGAAAGAAATGGATATTGGTGATATTAGACCAAAGCAAGTGATTAATGTGGATGATGACAAAGATCAAGTGCTCCAAAGTCCAATTACACAAGCAAGTGGTTCTCTAATGCAAAATCAAGCTAGTACATCATCTCAAGTGCAACAAGATCAACAAGTGGCTAGTTCATCATCTCCAACTCATGATCAACATCAACATCCAAGCAATCAAGTCCAAGTACTTCAACCAACTAACATTGCAAGAGACCATCCATTGGATTCCATCATTGGTGACATACAAAGAGGAGTTCAAACTAGATCAAGATTGACATCATTTTGTGGTCACTCTTCTTTTGTGTCAATGGAAGAATCCAAGGACATTGATAAAGCATTGAGAGATCCGGATTGGGTAAATGCAATGCATGAAGAGCTCAACAACTTCAAGAGAAATGAAGTATGGGAACTAGTTGAAAGGCCTAAGGATCACAATGTCATTGGAACAAGATGGGTCTTTCGCAACAAGCAAGATCAAGATGGGATAGTAGTAAGGAACAAAGCAAGACTAGTGGCTCAAGGTTACACACAAATAGAGGGTCTTGACTTTGGTGAAACTTATGCCCCGGTTGCAAGATTGGAAGCAATTAGGATCTTACTTGCCTATGCTTGCGCTCACAATATCAAGCTATTTCAAATGGATGTGAAGAGTGCATTTCTCAATGGGTACATTCAAGAGGAGGTGTATGTGGAGCAACCTCCCGGTTTTGAAGATGACAAGAAATCCAATCATGTATACAAGTTAAGAAAAGCTTTATATGGATTAAAGCAAGCACCTAGAGCATGGTATGAAAGATTGAGGGACATCTTGCTATCCAAAGGATTTGTCATGGGCAAAGT
Organism: Saccharum hybrid cultivar R570; assembly: GCA_038087645.1. Taxonomy (NCBI): domain Eukaryota; kingdom Viridiplantae; phylum Streptophyta; class Magnoliopsida; order Poales; family Poaceae; genus Saccharum; species Saccharum hybrid cultivar. The sequence continues at coordinate 1,942,319 of JAQSUU010000165.1, read as the reverse complement.
TGATACAACACTATTCACCAAGAAGATTGGGAAAGACTTGTTTGTGTTGCAAATATATGTTGATGATATCATATTCGGTTCAACCAATCAAGATTATTGTGATGAGTTTGGGAAAATGATGGCAAAGGAATTTTAAATGTCAATGATTGGTGAACTTAGTTTCTTTCTTGGACTTCAAATCAAACAAATGAAAGAAGGTACATTTGTGAGCCAAACCAAGTACATCAAAGATATGCTCAAGAAGTTTGGCATGGAAGATGCAAAGAGTATTACAACCCCAATGGGAACAAATGGAAGTTTGGATAGTGACAAGAGTGGCAACATGGTGGATCAAAAGCTATATAGATCAATGATTGGTAGTCTACTCTATGTGACGGCATCAAGGCCCGATGTGATGTTTAGTGTATGCATGTGTGCAAGATTTTAAGCCTCACCAAGAGAAAGTCATTTGAAGGCAACAAAGAGAATATTGAGGTACTTAAAGCATACACAAGATGTTGGATTGTGGTATCCCAAAGGTGCGAGCTTTGAGCTAGTTGGATATTCGGACTCCGACTATGCCGGTGACAAAGTTGAGAGAAAGAGCACCTCAGGGACTTGTCAATTGTTGGGAAGATCACTTGTCTCATGGTCATCCAAGAAGCAAAATAGTATTGCACTATCTACCGCCGAGGCCGAATACATCGCCGCGGGTAGTTGTTGTGCACAAATCTTATGGATGAAGGCAACATTGAAAGATTTTGGAATAAACTTCAAGAATGTGCCATTGCTATGTGACAATGAAAGTGTCGTAAAGCTCATCAACAATCCGGTTCAACATCAAAGAACAAAGCATATTGATGTTCGCCATCATTTCATTAGAGATCATCAACAAAAGGGTGACATTGCTATTGAGAGTGTGGGCACCGAAGATCAATTAGCCGATCTATTCACCAAGCCACTTGATGAGAAGAGATTTCACAAGCTAAAGAATGAGTTGAACATACTTGACTTCTCCAACATGAGTTGATGCACCCCATATATGACATGCCTCTCCTTCGAGCCCCAAGGTACAATTGGTTGACATGTCATATATTCTATACTAAGGACATGTTTAGTGCATCTAGTCATGATTTCTTATGTTCTAGGATCATTCATGAAAATTAAATGAATTTGAAGTTTATATGGTGCCACTATTGTTTCCATGACTTGTATGATCTAGTGGTAGCATATAACTTGTTTAAGTAGCTTGTGATCCTAAGTGTTTAATCTAGAAAACTTGTCTAAATATTTGCTTCAACATGGTGCATGATAACCCTTCTAGTGAGGTGTGAAGAAGCTTGCCCTTGGATCAAACCGAAGTATTTTATTTATGCAAACAATCTAGGTTGAATCATAAACTTGATCCTCATCCCATATTTTAACATGATAATCTATCTATAGTTTGCTCCTTGTGGTCAATTGGTGCCAAAGGGGGAGAAAATGTTGTTCACAAAGATAGAACTAAAAAAATGTTATGGGGGAGAAAATGTTGTTCACAAAGTTAAATCCTAAAGGGGGAGAATTGATAAAAGAAGCACACAAGTAGGGGGAGCAAACTCTTAAACATGAATGTTGCATTTCTATGTGCACTTCATATGTATGATGCATAGTTATGCATTTCGTTTTCTCCGATACATCGCTTGTGTGGTGACTTGCTAGTATAATTTAAATGGTGTATTGAGGTACTAGCATGAATAGGAAGTAGTTAGACTTTTCTTGCTTCATGTTTTCATAGTGGTACTAGAGCCTTGCTTATAATGTTGATCTCACGAGGTTTCTAGTTATGTTTGTGCTTTTACAAGTGGAATCTAACTACACAAGGTGCTAAAATGGTGTTTATCGCTACTCCGATGGTATCACGCTTCAAAGGTCTATAATCTAAAACACTTAGCACCTATTGGTAGACAATGCTCCTAATCTTTCCTATCTAACATGTATGCTTCCAAAATCCAAACATATAGCATACATGTAGGGGGAGCCATTGCTATCAATTTGAATTCATGATCATATGTCCATAATTCTTACACATGGTAATATACTTGGACAATGTGACATGGGTTCAATCAAAATTTTATCATAATATCTTTGTGAAAGGTTTGTCACCAATTACCAACAAGGGGGAGATTGAAAGTCCTATGTTTGGTGTTGGTAATTAGTGACAATACCTAAGTACTAATCCTATGCCTAAGTTGTATGTAGCATATGAGGATTAGTACATTCCAAGGTTGGTGGCAAGATGGACATGGTGATCATAACGGCCACACTTGGATTTGGACGCAACCCTATGTGATCAAGGCAAAGGTATATGCTTAAGGGTTGTGTTTTAGTAACCAAGACACCTAGTGGGTGTGGTTACATTATAGGATAGATAGCCGTACTATAAAGAGGGGAATGACGCGGCTATTGAACTCCTAAGTGCCTCTAGATGTGCATTTCATGATCATATGCATTTGGATAGAACTAATATCGCCTCGAAAAATGATTGTGAAAATGCTAACACACTCACACATGACGAGATCACTTGGTGTTGTTAGCACGTTTGCGACGGCGGTGGAGTTTGAGCGGTAGAGAGGGTTTGGTTCCTCTCTCCCTCCCGCCGAGCTTGCGAGGCGGGATTCAGGCGTTTTCGAGAAGTTGAAACGACTATTTTCCACTACGCCGGAAGTCCGGAAAAGAAACGGAGGCGAACGGAGGTCACAGTGGTGACCGGACGCTGAACCGGACGCGGTCCTTGCATGACCGGACACGTCCGGTCACTGTTCAGTGTCTGCGCGTTTTTTAGTTCGATGATCGGACGCGAGGCGCGTCCGATCACTGGTGATCGGACGCGTCCGGTCGTTCAGGGAGCTTACTGGACTCTAACCGGACGCTGTCATTGTCGTGTCCGGTCATTTACTTCAGCGCGTCCGGTCACTATTTCGTTGAGCGCTGCTCAGGCGACCAGCGTGTCCGGTCCTTCACGGGACCAGCGCGTCCGGTCGTTCCCGGCGCGTCCGGTCAGTTGGACCAGCGCGTCCGGTCATTGCTTCGCAGTTAGCCGTTGGGCGACCAGCGCGTCCGGTCGTTTGGACCAGCGCGTCCGGTGAGTACTTCACGAGTTAGCCATTGGGCGACCGGCACGTCCGGTCAGTTGGACCAGCGCGTCCGGTCAGCCCGATTTCGGCTGTTTAAGTTTCTAACGGCTATATTCGAAGGGGTACGTCTATAAATACTCGTTGGCCGGCTCAAGGCTCTCTCTCTCGAACATTTGACATACTTGTGAGCACTTTGAGCTAAGCAACTCCCCTCCCACTCATCTCTCTTGCTTCTTTGCATATTCGAAGTGAGATTGAGTGATCCAAGTGCATTTGCATTGTGAGATAGCATCTAGTTGGCACTTGGTGGTTGATTTGCTGCGGGATTCTTGTTTCTCTTGGTGGTTGCCACCACCTAGATGGCTTGGAGCAGCTTGGAGGCGTTGGCAAGAGTTGGTGATTGTTCTTGGCCACCTCCGGTGATTGTAAGGGGTTTGTGCCTACCTCGGTGAAGCGCCAAAGGCAACGCTAGTGAATTGCTCGTGTCATTGCAACCTTTTGCCATTTGGTAGGTTCTTGTGGCGCCTTTTGAGAGGCTCGGTGTGTGACCGATTAGCCACCGAACCACGTGGTGAAGAGGGACACAACGGGGACTAGCGTGCCGGCAAGCACGTGAACCTCGGGATAAATCTTCGTATCATCACCTTCATATTGTGATTGATTGATCCCGGTGTTCGGTTATCTTGGTATTCATCTCTTGATCATATTAATTGATTGGCTCAATACTTCGCCCCTCGGTGATACCCTCCTAACTCAACTCCGCATTACTTTCTTAGTTATCTTTGCTAGCTAGTTAGCTTTGCTTTAGTAGCTCCTTTGTGTAGCTTGCTAGTTGTAATTGTAGTTACCTTCTCGGTTTGACTTGTGCGGTTGAGTGCAAATACTAGTATTGTGAATTGAATAGGTGGCTTGCAAACACCCCTTAGGCTAAGCAAAACTCGCATCTCGCTAGTTGTTATATTGATAAACTTGTTTAGCTTGTCTTTGTAGAAAGTTTTTAAAAGGCTATTCACCCCCCCTCTAGCCATCAAGACCTTTCAAGTGGTATCAGAGCCGTGGTCACCGTTTGTAAGGCTTAACAACCTCGGTGTAAGATGGCTCAAGTTATGTTCAATCATGTTAATGGCAAGCCTCCATTCTTTGATGGCGTCTCTTCCTTTGATCATTGGAAAAGGAAGATGAAGCTATATCTAGGCAATATACATGAGAAGGTTTGGGATGTGACCAAAGAAGGATACATCATTCTTGATGAGGAAAACCTCACTCCCAATGACCGCATCAACAAACAATGCAATACGGTGGCACTTGCCACAATCTGTCAGGCCGTTGATGATAAAGTATTTGAGCAAATCAAAGATCTTGAAAAGGCAAATGAGCTTTGGACAAGATTAGAGGAAACATATGAGGGCACTTCAACGGTAAAGAGTGCCAAGCTCTATATGCTCAAGGATAAGTTTGCAAGCTTCAAGATGAAGGATGATGAGACCATGGCCCTCCTTGTGCACAAGATGGGAAGATTCATGAAGAAGAAAGGATATGGGGCAAGAAAGAGGAGAGACACTATAAAGGCAAAGACCCTTTGCTACAATTGCAATAACCCCAATCACATAGTGGGGGATTGCCCCTATGAAGATAAGAGACTTCATAATGGGGACTTGAAGCTCAAGAAGAACAAGAAAGATAAGAAAGAGAATGAGAAGAAAACAAAGAAGAGCTTCACCTTCAACAAGAAGAAGAAGGGTGGTGGTTATATAGTCACTTGGGATAGTGACAACTCCGATAGTGATGATGATGCAAGCTCTAGTGATGATGAGAGGATCACTCGGCGAGCCATTGCAAACATCGCCCTCTCCAACAAGCCATCCATCTTCGACACTACATCGACATGCCTTATGGCCAAGCCTACCAAGGTAAAATATGATGATAGTGATGATGATTCTTGTGCTAGTGATGATTGTAGGAGTGATGATGAGGAGGATGAGGACTACTCCAAGGATGATCTATTAGGCGTAATAGATCAAATGAGCAAGGGCTACAAGAGGACAACCAAGAAGTGCAAAATCTTGGAACAAGAGCTCATTTGTGTAGCTTGCTAGTTGTAATTGTAGTTACCTTTTCGGTTTGACTTGTGCGGTTGAGTGCAAATACTAGTATTGTGAATTGAATAGGTGGCTTGCAAACACCCCTTAGGCTAAGCAAAACTCGCATCTCGCTAGTTGTTATATTGATAAACTTGTTTAGCTTGTCTTTGTAGAAAGTTTTTAAAAGGCTATTCACCCCCCCTCTAGCCATCAAGACCTTTCAGCGACCAATGCCACCTTTGCAAATGTGCCAACACCATCAAGTGTACATCTCCATGTGCTTGTGTGTTAGCTTTTTCTCAATCATTTTCAAAGGTTTTCCAATTAGCTCACTAGGCCCTACATGCAATGCACTTCATGAATTCACCTAGTGGCACCCGTGCATCGAATAACCGATAAGACTTCCCCTCTTAATAGTTCGGCTATCGATCCTAAACCACTCACACCCTCTATGGTGTCTTGAGTGTAAAACAAAATGGCCCTATGGTTATACCTTTTCCTTGAGCCCATTTTGTTTCTCCAAATGAAATGATCCACTTCATATCATCACATGACCGTCTCGATCCATCGACCTTGACTTCACTTGCTCTTCACCATTGCATCGGTCCGTCGGCGCTAAGTCTTGCTCAAGCTTCACCATCACATGGTCCTTCACTTCGAAGCCTCGACTTGCCCTTCACCTTCACAACCGGTCCATCGAGCCAAGCCTCATCTTGGTCTTCACCATCTTGGTCATATGAGTCAATGTCATGTCTCATATGCAATGACCACCTTTATCTAAATCATCCACTTAGATACAAAGGTTAGTCCTAGGTTTCATCAATTAGCCAAAACCAAACTAGGGACTTTCAATCTCCCCCTTTTTGGTAATTGATGACAACCCTCACAAAGATGATTTTGATAATAAAAGTTTTAAACTTGTCATACTTGTCCAATCATTTTGCTCATAAGTAAAGTTTGGACAATTATCACAAGCTCGATTTTGGTAGCATTAGCTCCCCCTACATATGTGCATAGAGTTTGGATTGAAGGCTTTACACATACGCATGGATAGAAGTGTTGGGAGAGTAATTCTACCAAAATGATGCTATGGTGTAAGAAATGGACCTTTGAAGCGTGATACCAATCGGAGTTGCCTTTTACACCATCCTTAGCATCATGAAGTAACTAGACATCCATCAAAACTCAAGAACCCCGTGAGATCAACATTATATGTAAAGGTTCTTAGACCACTTGTAAAGCTAACCACTTGTAAAGCTTTAGGCAAGTCTAGATACCACATGTAAACTATTCCTATGCATGCTAGTAGATCATTTCATCATCCAAGTTCTATACTAGCATTGCACCACACAAGCATGTATATTGAATTTAAATACATGTGCAATGAGCAAGTTATATGAGAATGCACAAACAAATGCAACAACTTTGTTTATGAGCTTGCTCCCCCTACTTGTGTGCATCAAAAAAAATTATTTGCCCCTTTATCAAGTTGAATCATCTTTTTCTCTTTTTCTCTCCCCCTTTGTCAACAACTTACCCAAAAATGGGATCAAATTGTAGAGAGAAGGAAAAATGTTTGATGGAGTAGATTAAATTTTATCAAATTTGGTTCAACCTAGAACACTTGCCAAAGATATTTAATTCGATTTGAACCAAAGACAAGCTTCTTCACTCCTCATAATAAGGGTTATCTTGCCTATGTTGAATTAAACACTTGTAGCAAATCTTCTAGATTCAACACTAGGTTTGTAAGCTCACAAACATGTCATATGCCACCACTAGATCAAAATAAGCATAGAAGCAATAGTGGTAACATATATCTATCAAATTCATTTGATTTATCATGAATGCTCATGCGTACCACTTATTATGTCTACATGCTCTAGCAAGTCCTTAGCATAGGATGAATGACATGTCAATCAATTTTACCTTGCAATGTCGAAGGAGAGGCATGTCAATAAGTGGGTGGGGTGCATTCAACTCATGTTTGAGAAATCAAGAATGTTCAATTCATTCCTTAGCTTGCAAAACCTCTTTTCATCAAGTGGCTTGGTGAGAATATCGGTAAGTTGATCATCGGTGCCAACACTTTCAATGGCAATATATCCCTTTTGTTAATGATCTCTAATGAAATGATGTCTTATGTCAATATGCTTTGTTCTTCCATGTTGAACTGGGTTTTGTATCATCTTGATTGCACTCTCATTATCACATAGCAATGGCACATTCTTGAAGTTGAGGCCATAATCCTTCAAAGTTGATTTTATCCATAGCAATTGTGCACAACAACTCCCCGCACTCACATATTCGGCTTCGGCGGTAGAGATTACCACACTATTTTGTTTCTTTGAGGACCATGACATAAGTGATCTTCCAAGTAATTGACATGTGCCACTTGTGCTCTTTCTATTGATCTTGTAACCCCCATAGTCGGAGTCCGAATATCCAATCAATTCAAACTTTGACCCCTTGGGATACCATAGTCCAACATCTCTTGTTTGCTTCAAGTACCTCAATATTCTCTTTGCGGCCGTGAGATGACTCTCTCTAGGTGAGGCTTGATATCTAGCACACATACAAACACTAAACATGACATCTTGCCTTGATGCGGTGACATAGAGTAGACTTCCAATCAAAGACCGATATTCCTTTTGATTCACCATTTTGCCATCAAGATCACTATCCAAATTTCCATTTGTACTCATTAGAGTTGAAATTGGCTTTGCATCTTGCATTCTGAATTTCTTCAACATGTCCCTTATGTATTTCCCTTGACTCACAAATGTTCCATTCTTCAATTGTTTGACTTGGAGACCAAGGAAGTAGCTAAGTTCACCAATCATAGACATTTCAAACTCTTTGGCCATCATAGCACCAAATTCTTCACAATAAGCTTGATCGGTTGATCCAAAGATGATGTCATCAACATATATTTGCACTATGAATAGATCATTTCTAATCTTCTTGGTGAATAGAGTAGTATCAACCTTGCCCATTTTGAATACCTTAGAGAGAATAAAATCCCTTAGCCTCTCATACTATGCTCTAGGTGCTTGCTTTAAGCCATATAAAGCCTTCTTCAACTTGTACACATGGTTGGGTTTCTTGTCATCTTCAAATCCGGGCGGTTGCTCAACAAAAACTAACTCATTGATGATCCCATTGAGAAATGCACTTTTGACATCCATTTGATATAGTTTGATGTTGTGTGCACAAGCATAAGCCAATAGAATCCTTATTGCCTCCAATCTTGCCACGGGAGCATATGTCTCGTCATAGTCAAGACCTTCAACTTGAGTGTAACCTTGAGCAACTAGTCTTGCTTTGTTTCTCACTATAATGCCATCTTGATCTTGCTTGTTTTTGAACACCCACTTGGTTCCAATCACATTGTAGTTATTTGGCCTTTCTACCAACTCCCAAACATCATTTCTTGTGAAATTGTTAAACTCTTCTTGCATAGCCATGATCCAATCGGCATTCCTCAAAGCTTCTTCTATCTTCTTTGGTTCTATGGTTGACACAAATGATGCATGCTCACAAAACATAGTCAATCTTGATCTTGTTTGCACATCACTTCTAATATCACCAATAACACTATTAATGGGGTGATCTCTTGAAACATATTGTGGTTGGAGTACTTACACTTGATTGCTTGAGCTTGGTTGATCACTTGATGTATCTCGATGAGAAGAACTAGCACCATAATTTTGCACTTGAGAGTCACTAACTAGCTTGTTTGGTGAATTGAGCACTTGATCTTTATTATCATCTTGAATATCAATTACTTGCTTTGCTCTAATATCCCCAATGTCCATGTTCTTCATTGCTTCCACCAATTGAGTTCCACCAACATCATCTAGATTCTCTTCTTCATCTTGTGACCCATTGGTTTCATCAAATTGCACATCATAGACTTCTTCTAGAATGCCACTTGAGTTGTTCCAAACTCTATAAGCTTTGCTTGTAGTTGAATAACCAAGTAGGAACCCCTCATCACATCTCTTGTCAAACTTCCCTAATCTAGTGCCCTTCTTCAAGATATAGCATTTGCAACCAAACACCCTAAAGTAAGAAATATTGGGCTTTCTTCCATGAAGTAACTCATATGAGGTCTTCTCTAGCAATGGATGACAATATAGTCTATTGATGTAGTAGCAAGCGGTATTGATTGCTTCATCCCAAAATGATTGACTCACATTGTACTCATGAAGCATTGATCTAGCCATATCAAGCAATGTTCTATTCTTCCTCTCAACTAGGCCATTTGATTGTGGAGTGTACTTAGCCGAGAATTGATGTCCAATACCATAATGATCATAAAGTTCTTCAATTCTTGTATTCTTGAACTCACTTCCATTGTCACTTCTCACTTTCTTGATTCTAATCTCAAACTCATTGTGAACTCTAGTGAGAAATGTCTTGAAGGTGTCAAACACTTCACTTTTGTCACTAAGAAAGAATACCCATGTGAATCTTGTGAAGTCATCCACTATGACAAAGCCATACTTATTACCGTCTATGCTTGTATATGTTGTTGGTCCAAATAGATCCATGTGCATCAACTCAAATACTTTGCATGTGCTCATTGTACTCTTCTTTAGATGTGAGCTTCCAACTTGCTTCCCGGCTTGACATGCACTACAAAGCTTATTCTTCTCAAATTCAACATCTTTCAAACCATTGACAAGATTGTGAGTTGTAAGCTTCTTCAATTGTTTCATGCCAACATGACCAAACCTTCTATGCCAAAGCCAACCCATGCTTGATTTGGAGACTAAGCAAGTTGTCAAAGAAGTTTCTCTAGCATTGAAGTCAACTAGGTAGAGATTCTCATATCTAAATCCCTTGAATGCCACATTTGAACCATCCACACTAATAACATCCACATCATCAACCCCAAAGATGCATTTGTAGCCTAGATCACATATTTGTGCCACGGATAGAAGATTGAAATCCAAGCTTTCAACTAGCAACACATTAGAGATACTCATGTCATTTAATATTGCAATCTTGCACAAGCCAATAACTTTGCCTTTCTTGTTATTGCCAAATGTGATAGAATCAACACCACTATCATTGTCATTGATTGAGTCAAACATTCTTGATGTATCGGTCATGTGTTGAGTGCACCCACTATCAATAATCCAATGTCTTCCTCTGGCTTTGTAATTGACCTACAAGCAAATCAATGAAGTTTAGGTACCCATTTTTGCTTGGGTCCTTGTAGGTTAGTAACTAAGCTCTTTGGTACCCAAATAGCCTTCTTCTTTGGGCCCACAATTGGTGTACCAACAAACTTAGCTTGCACACCCTTCACACCGTTGGTAAGCACATAGCAAGAATCAAAAGGTATAGCATTAACAAGGTTCTTGCTTTGATTCTTTTTATTGCAATTATGCTCTAGGTGCCCAACTTGCTTGCATCTATTACAAAACCGACCATTGCCCTTCACAAAGCTAGGCTTTGGAGTTGCAAAGGCCGACTTGCCTTTCTTGGGGGTGTAGCCCAATCCCTCTTTGTTAAGAGAGAACCTTTGGCTACCCAAGCACTTAAGCAAGCGGACCTCACCACCATAGGCCTTGCCTAGGGCGTGAGTGAGCTCATCCACCTCTCTCTTGAGAGTCTCATTCTCAACCATTAGTGAGGCATCATGAGTGAAACCATCACAAGTAGTGGAGGTAGAGTTAGTGGTGGTGGATGAAGAGCTATAAGAAGGGTTAGCATTTGACATGATGATAGGTTCATTAAAGGATTCATCAATTATATCACATGTAACACCTATATCACATGATACAACAATCACCTTCTTTGCTTGTTGCTCAAGTAGCAATGAGTGAGCTTTTTCAAGCTTGGAATGAGCCTTATTAAGATCCTCATGGTCTTCCACTAGACTCTCATGAGTGGTCTTAAGCTCACTAAGGACTTTCTCAAGTATTACTACTTTCATTGAAAGCTTCTTACACTCTTTGTCCTTGGCAATAGCTATGTCTCTAGTTTGTTGCATCAAGTCATATAGTTGTTCTTTAGTTGGTTCATCATCATCATTTTTATTATCATTATCATTATCACTATCATGAGCATATTCCATTTCACTTTCATCATCACTCTCATCATATAATACCTTAGCTTCTTTAGCAATGAAGCATGAAGAGGATGAATCAAATAGTGATGGCTTCTTGTTGATAGCAATGGAAGCAAAAGCCTTGTTGGATGATTCTTCTTCTTCTTCTTCATTATCATCACTTTCCCAAGTGATCACATATGCACCATTTTTGCCTTTCTTGAATGTCATCTTGGCCTCTCTCTTCTTCTTCTCAAACTTATCCTTTTTGTTCTTCTTCTTATCATAAGGACATTCCGCTTGAAGGTGCTCGGTGCTATCACAATTGAAGCACTTTCTTTGTTGCTCATTTCTTTTCTTAAAGCCTCTTCTCTTGATGAACATGTGACCCATCTTCTTGACTACAAGAGCAAGTGCCTCATCATCAATTTCAAATTCTCCATCTTCATTGTTGTCTTCTTCTTCTTCAATGATGGTAGCTTTGCCCTTGGAGGAGGTGGCCTTGAATGCCACGGTCTTCTTCTTCTTCTCATCTTCCATCTTCTCCTTGTCATCAATATCTTGATCATATTTGTCATAGGTCAATACTTCACCAAGCAAATCATTAGGCTTTATTGTTTCAAGCCCATCTCTTTGCAACATCATGATCAACATCTTGAATCTTCTAGGTAAGCTCAATAAGATCTTGTGACAAAAATCTTGATCTTGAGTTTTGTGCCCTAAGCTCTTGAGATCATTGACTATCACTTGCAATATATGAAACATTTCAATGATTGTTTCATCATCCTTTTTCTTGAAGTTCTCAAACTCACTCTTGAGCCCATATAGCTTGGCACTCTTCACAACCTTAGTGCCTTCATATGTCTCACTCAACCTTGTCCATACTTCACTAGCCAATTCCAAATCTTTGATGCCCTCAAACACTTTTGTGTCAATACCATTGTAGAGTGTATTGAGAGCCATTCTATTACATGTTCTATTTGCTCTATCTTCATCGGTGAGATGATCGGGATCAATGATAGCAAAATTATTCTCGATGACTTGCAATACTCTCTCATGAATAGAACCAAGGTACATTGTCATCTTTCTCTTCCAATGAGCAAAAGAACTAACACCATCAAAGAACGGTGGCTTGCCCCCAACATGATTGAACACAATTTGAGCCATTTTTCACACCGAAGGATGTTAAGCCTTGATTAAAACGGTGACCACGGCTCCGATACCACTTGTAAGGTCCTAGATGGCTAGAGGGGGGGTGAATAGCCTATAAAAAATTCTACAAGCACCACTAAGCAAACTTGTTAGAATAACAAACGGCGTAAAGCGAGTTTTGCTTAGCCAAAGGAGGTGATGCAAGCCTCCTATCCACAAGTCTAGTAGATTATGATCTCTAGTTCACACAAGAGCTATGTCACTAATTTAACACTAGACAACAAGCTAACAACACTACTAGCAAAGCTACTACTAGAGCTACACAAGATAATCTAGTAAAGATAAGTGCAAGAGAGAGGATTGTGATTGTTATACCGATGGTGAGGAGAAGATGTTGCCAATCACCAAGATGATATACAATCAATCAATATTGACAACAACTCAAAATGAAGACCAATCACCGGGAGACAAGAGACACAATATTTTTGTTCACCCGGTGTTCACTTGTGCACCGACAAGCTACGTCACCGGTTGTGTCGACCAACACTTAGATGGTTCCCCGGTGTGACCCTCAAGTCACTTGCCCCTCAAGGCACGCCCCGCAAGGCACCGCAAGACGCCACTCTCAAGTGAGGTAACTCAATGACACGCGCATTCCACTAGAGTTGCTTTTGGCGTCCCGCCGAGGAAAGCACAAGAACCTCTCACAAACAACCGGAGATGGCCAAGAACAATCACCTTCTCTTGCCAATGCCTCCAACAATCTCCAAGCCGGCTAGGAGCGGTACTCTCCAAGAGTAACAAGAAATTCACCGGCTAAACCACCCACAAGTGCCACTAGATGCCCTCAAGCTATGCAATGCACTTTGGGACCACTCAATCTCACTTTTGATTTGCAAGCAAGCAAGAGAGATAAGTGAGAGGACTAGCTCTAGCTCAAAGGATGCACAAGAGTGTTAGAAAATGCCAAGAGACCTCCCCAAGGGCCGGCCAATGAGTATTTATAAGCATCCCATCCAAATAGAGCTGTTGCCACTCCACTGACCGTTTTTTTTCGGGATGACCGGACACGCCGGTCGAAACTGACCGGACACGCTTCACCGCGTCCGGTCGCCCTGCGACGTCCACGTGTCCCTCGAATTCAAACGCGACCGTTAGATCCTCCAACGGTCACTGTGCGCAACGATCAAACGCTATGACCGGACGCGCTGTTCAATCGACCGGACACGCCGATGCGCACAGCACCCGCGCCCGCGAAGCAACGACCGGACGCGCTCCAGAAGATGACCGGACGCGACAGTGCCAGCGTCCGGTCGGAGTCCAGTAAGCTCCCTCGATGACCGGACGCGTCCAATCGTGTGTGACCGGACGCTCACCGCGTCCGATCAACCTTGCGAACTGCAGTTCCCTCAGGGCGCCTGACCGGACGCGCCGGTCCCACGAGTGACCGGACGCACCGGTTGCAAACCCTAGCCCGCGCGCCCGACTCCTGCGCAGTTCTCTTAGGGAAAATAGGCATTTCATTTCCCCGAAATCGCCAGAATCCCGCGCTCGCACGCTCGGCGGGAGGGAGAAAGGAACCCAAACCCCTCTCTACCCGCAAACCACAGCGCGACCAACGCCACCTTTGCAAATGTGCCAACACCATCAAGTGTACATCTCCATGTGCTTGTGTGTTAGCTTTTTCTCAATCATTTTCAAAGGTTTTCCAATTAGCTCACTAGGCCCTACATGCAATACACTTCATGAATTCACCTAGTGGCACCCGTGCATCGAATAACCGATAAGACTTCCCCTCTTAATAGTTCGGCTATCGATCCTAAACCACTCACACCCTCTATGGTGTCTTGAGTGTAAAACAAAATAGTCCTATGGTTATACCTTTGCCTTGAGCCCATTTTGTTTCTCCAAATGATATGATCCACTTCATATCATCACATGACCGTCTCGATCCATCGACCTTGACTTCACTTGCTCTTCACCGTTGCATCGGTCCGTCGACGCTAAGTCTTGCTCAAGCTTCACCATCGCATGGTCCTTCGCTTCGAAGCCTCGACTTGGCCTTCACCTGACAACCGGTCCATCGAGCCAAGCCTCATCTTGGTCTTCACCATCTTGGTCATATGAGTCAATGTCATGTCTCATATGCAATGACCACTGTAACGGATCAACGTAATTATACGAAATTAAGTAAGAAAATCTTCCACCGAGGCGGTTAATTTAACAAACTTAAGCCCGTATAACCCGAGATTCCGTGAAATCACGAAGGATTTCCAAACCACTAACATACAACCAAGATCGTACTGATTTAGCAGCCACAATTCACACGATACATAAATCTGATCATAAAGGTAAGATACATCGGAGTTCGGAAATAAAAGTTATTACAACATAGTTCAACATAAAGTAGCGGAAGCAAATAATTTTACGCACACACACTTAGTTCAGTTACAGTGCCAGTCGATAGTCATGGTCCACAAAAGCAGTAGATAAGACAAACAGAAAGACCCTTGCCCAAGGTCCTAGTTGTCACCCATCGCCGGATACAGACAGTTGGAGCAGTACCCGTAGTACATCTGACCATCTGCAACAACAATGGGAACAACGCCCTGAGTACGAGAATGTACTCAGCTAGACTTACCCGTCATAAACCAGAAATAACATGACACCAAGGAGCATGCAAGGCTTTACATAGTGGATTGGCTTGACTCCTTTGCGAAAAGCACAAGTTGTTATGAATGACTAAGGATAAGTGTATTTAGCATCATTTTTAGGACAACCTATTCATGCTAAATGAGCACCTATGACTAAAACAAACACTTGATTAACCATTAACATCAAGGATTACCATCTCAGGTTTGGCCTTTCCAACATTATCCCCATAACCATCCGTGTTCCATCATTAAAACTACGATGCCATAGCTCGAGTCAAGTGCTCACTAACCGGGAGCGACGGCGATTCGAATCGAATTCCTATCCAGCTGGAGATTTATTCCTCACACAAACCATGCTTCCCCCGTCAGGGTCGCGTAGATCACCAATGACACTTTCTGAGAAGCCGCGGGATAACAATCATGGATCGCACTACCCAGGGACCGCCCGATTGCCAGGACGCACCTTGGGCTCACTCTTCGCATCCCCGTTACCCCCCTTCCACACCAGTCTGCCAACCCGAGTTTATCCCGGCTCAAAAAGTGTCACTAGCTTCGCGGTCGAAAGGTACTTTATTCGGCCAGCTAAATATGAGGCATGCGTTCAACATGACAAGAGGGACGAGCAACGATCGGTCCTTAACTGACACAGACGGAATCACTATAGTCCAAAACCCTATAAGACTCCGCCCGGTCTCCGTTTATCCATCAACACTTGGTTACTTTTCATGATCACAATTACAGCTAACCATAACCTGGTATCCACCTATAACTCGCAGGTGACAGGAAATCACCCGACTTCTACCGGTCTAAGCATGGCTAAGCAATTTACTCGATCCTGACCTAACAGGGTAAAAGATAATCCGGTGGCCAAGGTAATAATGCAACAACGGTTTCACTCAACTCCTATAACTTAGTGCAACAATATATAACTATAACTCATGTAATAAGGAATAACTTTTTATAAATTTAGGAGGCTTAAAATGCTCCGGGGCTTGCCTCTTTCGAACGAACTAGGGTGGTGATCGACGCACTCTGGCAGTTCCTCGCCTGACTCTTCCTCCTCGGGCACCTCCTGTGCCTGGGGTTCCTGCTGATCCGTCCAAGCCTGCTCCTCCGAAACTGCTGCCTGCAACTCCTCCTGCGATCCTGTATGATGCAAGTGCATAAGGAAACATGCGAAGAATGCATCGAATTGCGGTGGAGTGCTTTGATGACATGAGATGCAGATGAGCACATGGAATGAGCAGTTTGAATATAATTATTTCTTCTACAAGTTAGTCAACGTCATCCAAGAACATGTAACCTAAAACATACACCTTATCCTTCTATTAGTTAGCCTACCATCTACACATACAAGTGAACCTAAGCTACCAAAGCTTACCAACCTAACTCATCCATAACATCAGCAAGGCATCATGATGCTTCAAAGATACACCAAACATATTTTATTTCTCTCAATTTCTCATAAAGAATAATCTTTTATTCCCTATTTAGCTAGGGTTACACAACAACACCTATCTCTGGTGTAGATAAAAATCTACAAAAATTACAGTAGACTACTCTTACCCTAACTAACCTACCACTAAATTTTCATGAGAATTGCACAAGTAAAACTGCCTGTACAAAATAAACAAGCTATAGCCTAATTGTGAGCATGAATTTATTTTATACTAGAAAAAGTGTCAAACAACAGATTTCACAATTTTCTTAGGTTACTAACAGTAAACCAACATACTACAAAAATTATCAGATGTATGTTGTATACAAATTTTGCTCTATAGTAAAAATAACAGATATTACCAATTAAAAGCATTTGAACTACACTTCAACATTTTTCCACAGAACATGCTTCACTGGCATTTTTCCTAGAAAGTACATCACTAATAAAGACTAATGTAACAAGAATCATATTTTTCCCTCTATTATTTTATTTACTACACTTTTTCTAAGATAACAGCATATATAACAATTAAATAAAATTGCACAGTAGAGTGTCACAAAAATCACATGAGATATTTTTAAACTGTAGATCTATTCAAAAGGAACATTTCACAATTTGTTTCATGATTTTTGGAGCTATAAATCTTGAGATACAATTTTTGGAAGCCTTTTTCAGATTTTCTGGAAATCAATTTCTTTAAAACCGAAAATCAAAACCGGCTTTAAACGCTACGTGCACACCGCTGTGACACCCGGAACCGAAACGCTGAGACAGACAGGCGGGACCCATGGGTCAGACGGGCCCATCCGTCAGCCGTAGCCGGCCAGAGGCGGTGCGGACCGTCGGGATCTCGCCGCCGGCGAGTCCTCCGACGACGGGGAGGGCACCATCGTGTTCCTCTCACCGACGCGAACCCAGTGGTGCCTAGTGGGTGGCCAGACGAGCTCGGCATCGAGCTCGTCGGCGAGCATGGCGGCTCGGCGGCGCGGGACGCCGTCGACCGGCCAGCTCCGACCGAGAGGAGCTGCGCGGTAAGGTCAGCAAGAATCGCGGTGCAAGTGCGGTGCTCGTGCGCTTGAGAAGTGGACGAGAAGTGGCGTGGAGGGGTGCGGCCCACGGAGCGGGTCACTCCGGTGAGCTCGGCCAGAACTCCGGCGAGCCATTACCGCGGGTGGAGACCGAATCCTAGCGGGCTGTGGCGAGCACCGGATGCACCACGGAAAGGCGCAGCGAGGGCGAAGACGGAGGCGGAGGCGGTGAGCCGGAGCGGCGGCTAAGGCGATTGCGGAGCTCGGGAGCCGGCGATGGCGAGGTGGAGCTCTGCTGCTGCTGCGGCGGGCGGGCGAGGGAGAATGGAGGGAGCAAGCGAGGAGAACGAGCGCGCGGAGGGGGTAAGCGGGCGCGGACGCTGCGGGGGCCACAGGGGCGCGTGTCGCGCGACGTCGCCGCCGTTCGGCCACGCGGCGGCCGAACGCTGCCGCGGCGCCACGACGCCACGCGCGGGCGGGAGGGAGACGACGCGGGCGCTGGCCAGGCCGGCTTCGGCCATGGGCCGGGATGTGAGGCTGCGGCCCAGTAAAGCGAAATCCGATTTTTTCTTTTACAAAAATATTTTCAGATTTAATTCTTTGTTTCAAAATTGAATTTGGAGATGAAAAAGAGGTTTTCAGAAATTTGGCCCAAAATAAAAGTTGTTCAAAATTTTATTCTCTACAACTTTCATATAGAGCACTTTTCAAAATTCTCAATAGATTTTGAATTTGAGATTTAAAGCTAATTTAAAATCAAAAACTCATTTACTTAGAATATTTTTAAAACAGAATTTGAGGAAGACTTGAATTCAAAATTTTGCTCCAATAATCAAGTTGATTTATTCTAGATTATTTAAAATTGCTACTTCTCAAAAGTTCACCAACTTTTTAACACTTATATCAAACTTAGGGTTCCCATTTATTTGTTTTTCAAATTAAATTTGAAAGAGCTACAATTCAAATAATGCTAATCATGCAATGATGTTGAATGCTTATGCTTTGAATGATAATGCATGCTTAACACCCAGGGGTGTTACAGCCCTCCCCCCTTATAAGAATCTCGTCCCGAGATTTTGAGTTACGAACCACTTATCGTAAAAAGCTTTATACGCGGTTTGAAGATATTCTCCCGTTTCCCAAGAAGCATCGCTCTCATCATGGTGGCTCCATTGAATCTTGTAGGTTGTGACCACTTTATTTCGAGTGACTCGGTCCTTAGTATCCAGGACTCGAACCGGTTGCTCGCGATACTCCAAGTCTGCCTTGATCCGAATACCCTGAGGTTCTATCCTCTCCTCTGGAACACGCAGACACTTCTTCAGTTGGGATACGTGAAAAACGGGAAATATCGAACTCATCTCTTCTGGTAACTGCAACTTGTACGCCACGGGACCCTTTTTCTCTACGATCTGGTATGGTCCTATATATCTTGCAGACAGTTTCTTCTTGATTCCGAACCGTTTCTTCTTCATTGGGGTAACCTTCAAATAGACATAATCACCTACTTGGAACTCCAATGTTCTTCTTCTCTTGTCTGCATAACTCTTCTGACGAGACTGTGCAGCTTGCATGTTTTGTTGGATAACACGGACCTTTTTCTCTGCCTCATCGACAAAATCAATTCCATAAAACCTTCTTTCTCCAGGCTCTACCTAATTTAACGGTGTCCTGCACTTCCTGCCATACAAAGCTTCAAAAGGTGCCATCTTGATACTCTCTTGGTAACTGTTGTTGTAAGCGAATTCTGCCAACGGTAACCAGGATTCCCATGAGCCTCTGGATGATAGTACACAAGCTCTAAGCATATCTTCTAGTACCGCATTAACTCTTTCTGTTTGTCCATCAGTCTGTGGGTGGTAAGCCGTGCTACGAATCAAACTAGTACCCAAACCTTGATGCAGATGTTCCCAAAAGTGAGAGGTAAACTGCGAACCACGATCGGACACAATCGTTTTTGGTATCCCGTGCAATCGGACAATCTCGGCAATGTACTTCTCTGCATATTGAGGTGGTCGGAATGTCGTCTTAACGGGCAGAAAGTGAGCTGTCTTGGTGAGACGATCTACTATTACCCAAATAGAATCATGGCCCTTTTGTGTGGTGGGGAGACCAGTGATAAAGTCCATACTTATATCATCCCACTTCCAATCGGGTACCGACAAAGGTTGCAGAAGTCCTGCAGGTCTCATGTGAAGAGCTTTAACTCTACAACACATGTCGCAACGAGCAACATATGCTGCAATTTCCTTTTTCATCTTAGTCCACCAATAACAGGGTCGCAAATCTTGGTACATTTTACTACTTCCAGGGTGAATAGATAACTTAGAACGATGGGCCTCATCCATCAACTTGTTCTTAAGCTCTCTATCCTTAGGTACTACCAGGCGATCCTTGAACCATAACACTCCTTGGTCATCCAATCGAAAGTGTTTGGTGGGTTCTCTCTTCATCCTTTCTTTGATATGAAAGATTCCCTTATCTGTTTTCTGACCATCAATGATCTGGCTTTCCAGAGTACAACTGATCTGAATATTATGCAACACAGCAGGATGTAACAAATTGAACCCTTCTTCAAACAACGGTTGCACATCAATAGCATGGGATTTTCTGCTCAGTGCATCTGCTACTACATTAGCCTTTCCAGGGTGATAGTGCACGTTCAGATTATAGTCCTTTATCAACTCTAACCATCTCCTCTGTCGCATGTTCAACTCAGATTGGGTAAAGATGTATTTGAGACTCTTATGATCTGTGAAGATATTACACACATTACCCAACAGGTAGTGCCTCCAAATCTTTAGAGCATGCACCACTGCTGCAAGCTCTAAATCATGTGTAGGATAGTTAACTTCATGCTTCCTCAATTGCCGTGAGGCGTAAGCAACGACTTTTCCATTTTGCATTAGCACACATCCTAACCCATTCTTGGATGCGTCACAGAAAACATCAAACGGCTTTTCTATATCTGGTTGGGCCAGAACAGGAGCAGTGGTCAACAACTTCCGCAAGGTACAGAAGGCTGCTTCGCACTCCTCTGTCCATACAAACTTATGATCCTTCTGTAACAGGCTTGTCATTGGTTTGGCAATCTTCGAGAAATCTGGTATGAAGCGACGGTAGTAACCGGCTAAACCAAGGAAACTGCGAACTTCGTTAACTGAAATTGGTGACTTCCAGTTCATAACCTCTTGTACCTTACTGGGGTCGACAGAAATGCCATTTTCAGACAACACGTGGCCGAGAAAAGGAACTGTCCTAAGCCAGAACTCACACTTGCTGAACTTAGCATACAGTCGATGTTCTCTGAGTCTAGTCAAGACTATCCTGAGGTGTTCCGCATGTTCTTCTTCATTTTCTGAGTATATCAGTATGTCATCAATGAACACTATCACAAACTTGTCCAACTCGGGCATGAAAACCGAATTCATCAGGTACATAAAGTATGCAGGAGCATTTGTCAATCCGAAGGACATGACAAGATACTCGTACAAACCATATCTGGTAGAGAACGCAGTCTTAGGCACATCTTGCGGCCTAATTTTTATCTGGTGGTACCCTGATCTCAGATCTATTTTAGAGAACACTTTGGCTTTGGACAATTGGTCAAACAAGATATCAATCCGAGGAAGAGGATACTTGTTTTTAATTGTCACTGCATTCAGTGGCCGATAATCCACGCACATGCGTAAGGAGTTATCCTTCTTCTTTTTCACAAACAGAGCGGGGCATCCCCATTCGGACGAGCTAGGACGAATCAACCCTTTCCTTAGCAAATCCTGAAGTTGCTTTTTCAATTCTGCTAACTCATTGGGAGGCATCCGATAAGGCCTTCTTGAAATCGGTGATGTTCCTGGAATTAACTCAATGGCAAACTCAACCTCTCGGTCTGGTGGAAGTCCAGGTAACTCCTCTGGAAACACATCTGGAAACTCACAGACCACTGGAATCTGGACTAGCAGAGTAGTTTGTATCGCACAAGATGTGCTAGCTAGGTCTACCCTCCGAGGTAGGACCACCCGAAAGGTGCCTTCCCCACTGGGTTCCTTAAGAGAGATACTCCTTCCTCCAACATCAATTACAACTCCCATTTGATTCATCCAGTTCATACCCATGATCACATCCAAAACTAACCCTGGCATGACTATCAGGTTAAGCTTATATTGCCGGTTCGATATGTTTAGGGTTACTCCCTGAACAATCTGATTTGTCAACAGATCAGCCCCAGCTGAACTGATTTTATATGCACATTCCAATTCAACTATCTTTTGCTCATGTCTCTTAACGAATGCTTGACTTACAAAGGAATGAGATGATCCGGAATCAAACAAAACTACTGCAGGATGATTGTTGATAGAAAACATACCAGCTGTCACCGGTTCTCCCTCAGGGATGTCATCCACAGTGGTGTGGTGCACACGAGCTTGATACTGCGTTTGCTGTTTCTTAGGGTAGGGACAATACTTTGCAAAGTGTCCAGGTTGGTTGCAGTTGAAGCACGGTCCCTTCACCTGAGCCACAGTTCCAGATGAACTGCCTTGTCCTGCCTTTGCTTGAGGCAATGCCATCTTGAACGGCTTCTGGTTCCTCTGGGGTGGCTGAGCATTCTGATTCTTCCTTTGCGGTGGCCTAAACCTTGCACCTGGGGCAGGCGATCGATAAGCTGGGCGGTTGGCTACTGGGGTCCTGGACTGAGACGAACCCGACTCGAAAGCCCTCTTACGGATCTTGGAAGCAGCATACACATGGTTGTTCTTCTCTTGCTTCAAACAGTCGCTAACGAAGTCATTGAAACTAGTCCTCATGTTTGTACCCACATGTTTCATCATCTTGGGACTCAGGCCTCTCTTGAAACTAGCGATCTTCTTGGCATCAGTATCCACCATGTCCGGAGCATAACGGCTCAGGTTATTAAAGGCATGCAGGTATTGAGTCACAGTCTTCGTGCCTTGATTTAATGCCAGGAATTCCCCAAGCTTCATCTCGGTCAGACCAGGTGGAATGTATGTTCCACGGAAGGCTTCAGTGAACTCCCTCCAAGAGATATGGGCATGGGGAGGAAAAGTGGTGCGGTGATGCTTCCACCACATTCCTGCCGGACCTTGAAGCTGATGAGCTGCGTACTCAGTCTTCAACACTTCAGTCATTCTTAAGACACGAAACTTATCTTCCATCGTATTAATCCACTCTTCTGCATCTAAAGGTTCTGCGGCTTCCTTGAAGATCGGTGGACGAGTATCCATGAAGTCCTTGAAACTGCTGTACGGATTTGCTTCGTGACCTCCCGGGTTTATCCCTCGACGGGTATTATCTGCGATACTGCGCAGCGCCGCTTCCATATTCTGTTGCATGCTCTCCATGTTTCGTTGGCTTCCCAGGAATTGGGCGAAAAACTGTTCCGTAGTGTAAGGTGGAGGAGGCGGTGGTGGATCCCGATCATCATTAGCAGCTGCACTGCCACCAGCCTCAGCGGTACCATACACGGTACGACGAGTGTTCGGCATCTGCCTGTTTCAGCAACAATAATTATTAGGTGATGTTGTAGGAATTGCGACCGACTGAAAAATCATGCCGAACTGAATTCACTGGAGAGAATAAATTCATACAATAAAACAGGGGCACAATAAGTCATTCCAATTAACACAACATCACTAATTATATTACTTAAAGCACACACATCGCGTCCATTACAACCAAGTTGCCAGCATACATACACTGGACTTCTGACGTTCGGATACCGCCACAAACACATCCAAGCTTTCCAACCTTACATCAAGCTTTAGTCTTTCTACTCATTATTACATGTCCAAAGTGCCAACAAGCAAAAGATCATGCAAACGGAACCTAGTAGCTAGTGCAACAACTACTAGCCTACTCATCGTGATCGCTATCTAGGTCCGAGACGTTGGCGTTGTCGCCAACTGCAGCGTCGTCGTGCTCCTCAGCTGGCGCCACGGGCTCTTCAGGATCTTCGTCTGCATCCAAATCCATCTCTGCTGCGCCAGGAAGGTCATAAGGGTTAAGCTGATTGTTCAGCCGATGGACCTCTTCATGCAAGTTATCGTTGTACTCTTCGGCATCAGCCAGCCGCTGCTCGAGCTCAAACTATCTAGCTCTCAACACATTCTCTGCGGACCAGGCTTCATTCCTCTGATGGAGCACATGAGCCAACATGCTCTCAGCATTCCTGTGGGTGGTGGTCAGTTGCCCAAGCTGCTCTCTCAGGGCACGTACATCTCCCTCAAAAATCACAGTCCTCTGAGTGGCCTGATCTCTCTGACGAGTCAACTGAGCCATCTCAGCAGTGAGCCTCTCAATCTCGGCGTCGTGATCTCTCTGAAGCTGACGGCGGTCATCGCGAGCCTGACCAAGAGCACTAGAAACATGTCTCAGACTACCTTCCACTCCATCGAAGGCCCTCATCACTGCGAACATGGCACTCATAGCAGGGTTGTCACTGTTCTGTGCCTCTGCTGCGCTAATCTCCAGAGATCTGCCCCTTGCTTGCTGCCACGAGTCAGTGGAGGGGTTGCCCCTCGGAAAGACTCCCACTATAGTTGCTGCCAACTCCTGAGGAAAGCGATCCATGATATCTCTCAGGATTCCAAAGGCTGCCCTCTCAGCGGCTTCTTCAGGGGTCCTGCCAGTTGACTCAAAACGCCAACTGGTCCACTCAGAACCATAACCTCGGGGACGAACTACTGCTTCCACAGTCACCAAAAGTCCTTCACCCAACCGCTCATTTGACCAAAAGTAGCGGGGCTCCATCCCATCATGATAGCCTACATAGCTGAGCACTCTCCACAAGAGTGTAGGCATCCCAAACTCTCCAAGAAAAGTGTGACGCTGGCGAGTGCGCGGAGCAAGCTGATGACGGGGAGCTCTGCCGGTGGACTTGCGAGCGGTCTGCTTGGTACGTGCCATCTGTAGCAAAAATTTTATTACCGTGGTGAGAACAGATTTTTAAGTTGGCATTTTTATCGAAATGAGATAATCAACTTATAAGGGGAGGAACAGTGCCATGAATGAAATGCACACATGATGCATGCACGTTCAGTACGTCCTCACAAACTTAGAAAACTAATGACTACTAACGGAATAAACGGTGGCATACAACGATCTCTTGTAACGTAACTAACACGTACTACTCGAAAGCGTTGTTATGTACCTGCAGAAAAGAAATCACTTCAGCCCCAACCTCACAGTATGAAAACATGCAGAAAGCAGTAAAGTAAGTTACTCGCTCTACACGCATCCCCAGATACGAGTATAACGGTAACAACTACCCGAATCGTCGTCCTATTGACGGCATCGTCACTGCATGACGGAATTCCCCACAATTTGGATACCCTCATACGAACATGCGCAGGGCACGTAAGTATTTTTGGTATCACATAAGCACTCCCCTAGATCGGCAGTGTATACGACCATGCACTCACAACTCTCACTTACCAAGGCGTAGAGGTAAAGGATCCATACATTACCACTCAAGTGAATGGCACTCATACCATAGCACGCCGTATGAGCGACGAAATTTAAAATATGATGCAAACCTCCAAGTTAGTACTTAATTAAGCCACCTAGAGTCCTTATCGGGCATAAAGGATATGACCACTGGCACACTTTTAAGTTCAAAAGCTTATTTGAAAACACAGTTTTATTTTTAAATACTCATGTGAACAGTAGCATGCTAAACCATGCTCTGATACCAGCTGTAACGGACCAACGTAATTATACGAAATTAAGTAAGAAAATCTTCCACCGAGGCGGTTAATTTAACAAACTTAAGCCCGTATAACCCGAGATTCCGTGAAATCACGAAGGATTTCCAAACCACTAACATATAACCAAGATCGTACTGATTTAGCAGCCACAATTCACACGATACATAAATCTGATCATAAAGGTAAGATACATCGGAGTTCGGAAATAAAAGTTATTACAACATAGTTCAACATAAAGTAGCGGAAGCAAATAATTTTACGCACACACACTTAGTTCAGTTACAGTGCCAGTCGATAGTCATGGTCCACAAAAGCAGTAGATAAGACAAACAGAAAGACCCTTGCCCAAGGTCCTAGTTGTCACCCATCGCCGGATACAGACAGTTGGAGCAGTACCCGTAGTACATCTGACCATCTGCAACAACAATGGGAACAACGCCCTGAGTACGAGAATGTACTCAGCTAGACTTACCCGTCATAAACCAGAAATAACATGACACCAAGGAGCATGCAAGGCTTTACATAGTGGATTGGCTTGACTCCTTTGCGAAAAGCACAAGTTGTTATGAATGACTAAGGATAAGTGTATTTAGCATCATTTTTAGGACAACCTATTCATGCTAAATGAGCACCTATGACTAAAACAAACACTTGATTAACCATTAACATCAAGGATTACCATCTCAGGTTTGGCCTTTCCAACATTATCCCCATAACCATCCGTGTTCCATCATTAAAACTACGATGCCATAGCTCGAGTCAAGTGCTCACTAACCGGGAGCGACGGCGATTCGAATCGAATTCCTATCCAGCTGGAGATTTATTCCTCACACAAACCATGCTTCCCCCGTCAGGGTCACGTAGATCACCAATGACACTTTCCGAGAAGCCGCGGGATAACAATCATGGATCGCACTACCCAGGGACCGCCCGACTGCCAGGACGCACCTTGGGCTCACTCTTCGCGTCCCCGTTACCCCCTTCCACACCAGTCTGCCAACCCGAGTTTATCCCGGCTCAAAAAGTGTCACTAGCTTCGCGGTCGAAAGGTACTTTATTCGGCCAGCTAAATGTGAGGCATGCGTTCAACATGACAAGAGGGACGAGCAACGATCGGTCCTTAACTGACACAGACGGAATCACTATAGTCCAAAACCCTATAAGACTCCGCCCGGTCTCCGTTTATCCATCAACACTTGGTTACTTTTCATGATCACAATTACAGCTAACCATAACCTGGTATCCACCTATAACTCGCAAGTGACAGGAAATCACCCGACTTCTACCGGTCTAAGCATGGCTAAGCAATTTACTCGATCCTGACCTAACAGGGTAAAAGATAATCCGGTGGCCAAGGTAATAATGCAACAACGGTTTCACTCAACTCCTATAACTTAGTGCAACAATATATAACTATAACTCATGTAATAAGGAATAACTTTTTATAAATTTAGGAGGCTTAAAATGCTCCGGGGCTTGCCTCTTTCGAACGAACTAGGGTGGTGATCGACGCACTCTGGCAGTTCCTCGCCTGACTCTTCCTCCTCGGGCACCTCCTGTGCCTGGGGTTCCTGCTGATCCGTCCAAGCCTGCTCCTCCGGAACTGCTGCCTGCAACTCCTCCTGCGATCCTGTATGATGCAAGTGCATAAGGAAACATGCGAAGAATGCATCGAATTGCGGTGGAGTGCTTTGATGACATGAGATGCAGATGAGCACATGGAATGAGCAGTTTGAATATAATTATTTCTTCTACAAGTTAGTCAACGTCATCCAAGAACATGTAACCTAAAACATACACCTTATCCTTCTATTAGTTAGCCTACCATCTACACATACAAGTGAACCTAAGCTACCAAAGCTTACCAACCTAACTCATCCATAACATCAGCAAGGCATCATGATGCTTCAAAGATACACCAAACATATTTTATTTCTCTCAATTTCTCATAAAGAATAATCTTTTATTCCCTATTTAGCTAGGGTTACACAACAACACCTATCTCTGGTGTAGATAAAAATCTACAAAAATTACAGTAGACTACTCTTACCCTAACTAACCTACCACTAAATTTTCATGAGAATTGCACAAGTAAAACTGCCTGTACAAAATAAACAAGCTATAGCCTAATTGTGAGCATGAATTTATTTTATACTAGAAAAAGTGTCAAACAACAGATTTCACAATTTTCTTAGGTTACTAACAGTAAACCAACATACTACAAAAATTATCAGATGTATGTTGTATACAAATTTTGCTCTATAGTAAAAATAACAGATATTACCAATTAAAAGCATTTGAACTACACTTCAACATTTTTCCACAGAACATGCTTCACTGGCATTTTTCCTAGAAAGTACATCACTAATAAAGACTAATGTAACAAGAATCATATTTTTCCCTCTATTATTTTATTTACTACACTTTTTCTAAGATAACAGCATATATAACAATTAAATAAAATTGCACAGTAGAGTGTCACAAAAATCACATGAGATATTTTTAAACTGTAGATCTATTCAAAAGGAACATTTCACAATTTGTTTCATGATTTTTGGAGCTATAAATCTTGAGATACAATTTTTGGAAGCCTTTTTCAGATTTTCTGGAAATCAATTTCTTTAAAACCGAAAATCAAAACCGGCTTTAAACGCTACGTGCACACCGCTGTGACACCCGGAACCGAAACGCTGAGACAGACAGGCAGGACCCATGGGTCAGACGGGCCCATCCGTCAGCCGTAGCCGGCCAGAGGCGGTGCGGACCGCCGGGATCTCGCCGCCGGCGAGTCCTCCGACGACGGGGAGGGCACCATCGTGTTCCTCTCACCGACGCGAACCCAGTGGTGCCTAGTGGGTGGCCAGACGAGCTCGGCATCGAGCTCGTCGGCGAGCATGGCGGCTCGGCGGCGCGGGACGCCGTCGACCGGCCAGCTCCGACCGAGAGGAGCTGCGCGGTAAGGTCAGCAAGAATCGCGGTGCAAGTGCGGTGCTCGTGCGCTTGAGAAGTGGACGAGAAGTGGCGTGGAGGGGTGCGGCCCACGGAGCGGGTCACTCCGGTGAGCTCGGCCGGAACTCCGGCGAGCCATTACCGCGGGTGGAGACCGAATCCTAGCGGGCTGTGGCGAGCACCGGATGCACCACGGAAAGGCGCAGCGAGGGCGAAGACGGAGGCGGAGGCGGTGAGCCGGAGCGGCGGCTAAGGCGGTTGCGGAGCTCGGGAGCCGGCGATGGCGAGGCGGAGCTCTGCTGCTGCTGCGGCGGGCGGGCGAGGGAGAATGGAGGGAGCAAGCGAGGAGAACGAGCGCGCGGAGGGGGTAAGCGGGCGCGGACGCTGCGGGGGCCACAGGGGCGCGTGTCGCGCGACGTCGCCGCCGTTCGGCCACGCGGCGGCCGAACGCTGCCGCGGCGCCACGACGCCACGCGCGGGCGGGAGGGAGACGACGCGGGCGCGGGCCAGGCTGGCTTCGGCCATGGGCCGGGATGTGAGGCTGCGGCCCAGTAAAGCGAAATCCGATTTTTTCTTTTACAAAAATATTTTCAGATTTAATTCTTTGTTTCAAAATTGAATTTGGAGATGAAAAAGAGGTTTTCAGAAATTTGGCCCAAAATAAAAGTTGTTCAAAATTTTATTCTCTACAACTTTCATATAGAGCACTTTTCAAAATTCTCAATAGATTTTGAATTTGAGATTTAAAGCTAATTTAAAATCAAAAACTCATTTACTTAGAATATTTTTAAAACAGAATTTGAGGAAGACTTGAATTCAAAATTTTGCTCCAATAATCAAGTTGATTTATTCTAGATTATTTAAAATTGCTACTTCTCAAAAGTTCACCAACTTTTTAACACTTATATCAAACTTAGGGTTCCCATTTATTTGTTTTTCAAATTAAATTTGAAAGAGCTACAATTCAAATAATGCTAATCATGCAATGATGTTGAATGCTTATGCTTTGAATGATAATGCATGCTTAACACCCAGGGGTGTTACAACCACCTTTATCTAAATCATCCACTTAGATACAAAGGTTAGTCCTAGGTTTCATCAATTAGCCAAAACCAAACTAGGGACTTTCAGTGGCGGCGCGGGAACGGCGGCCGGAGACGTAGCCGAGGGCGCGGTGGCCGGGGACGCGGCGGCGGGGGCGCGGGGGACGGCGCGGCGGCGCGACGGTGCGGCGCCGGGGGCGCAGCGGGGAGCGGCGGCGCGGCGGGGCGCGGCCGGGGCGGGGGGCGCGGGGGAGGGGCTCCGGGCAACGGCGCGGCGGCGGGGGCGCAGCGGGGAGCGGCCGGGGCGACCGGGGCGCGGCCGGGGCGCGAGGGAGGGTGGCGGTGGCGGCTCCGGCGGACCCGAGCGGGCGTGGCGGAGCGCGGCTTTTATTTAGGTCGTGCCCTGCCATGATGGGTGGCGGGTTTGGCATACCCCGCCACGCATCATGGCGGGGTACACCCGGGTGGCATGCCACGTCACCCGCCACGTGGGACCTGTACCCCGCCACCATGCATGGCGGGGTGCAGTGCATTTGCCCCGCCATGCATGGTGGCGGTGCCAAACGGGTTAGATTTAAAAAAAATTTCAAATACGGGTTAAATTTAAAATTTGTTTCGAATTTAGGCTAAAAATAAAAAAAAATCTCAGTGAACATGACCGGACTCGGAGTAGTGGACCGCGGTCAAATCTTGCCTCAAGGAGTCAAGGACCGCGGTCAAAACCGCACTGCACGAGGCGCGGTGCTGTGGGCTGTGGCGCTGCCCATACCATGCTGCGTTCTGCGCGTCGTAGGAGTATAGTACAAAAAAAACTGGGGCTACGTGCATGTACCGCTGCCACAGTGCGCTGCCTACGCTACTCTATGTCTCTATCCGCGTATCCACACCACTGGATCGTCCAGCACAACGGACAAACACTCTTGCGCAGGTGCCCGTGCTCGCCGGTGCAGCGGTGAACAGCGTTCAAAGGCTGGCACCAGTCAAAAGACGCAGCGTAAACGAAAGCCCATGCACAACACTGCTGTCAAAACACAGCAGGGTAC
Organism: Saccharum hybrid cultivar R570; assembly: GCA_038087645.1. Taxonomy (NCBI): domain Eukaryota; kingdom Viridiplantae; phylum Streptophyta; class Magnoliopsida; order Poales; family Poaceae; genus Saccharum; species Saccharum hybrid cultivar. The sequence continues at coordinate 1,912,045 of JAQSUU010000165.1, read as the reverse complement.
ACTTTCCATGATACATACGGTACTGTTCCAAAAAGGAGATGCAGCGAAAGTGCAAAGTGGCGCGTAGTTTACGAGCGAGCGCCAGGAGGCGTGGCAATGGCATCGGCATCGGCCACAGCCCACATGAGCGCAGGGCGCGGCACGGCGTACGGATCGGCCGCCCGGGTTAGCCAAGGGACCACCACGGCCACGGCGTCCACGTTGCCGGAACGCCGGCGGCCGCCCGAGGGAAAGGGCGCCGAATTTTTTACTGCTTTTCCGCCTGTTTTTCTACGCGGGGCGGGCGCCATGGATAGCTAGGTGCACATGGCGCACAGTGCCCGATCGGCGGCACACATGGAGGCGCTCCAGGCTCTCCGGCTCCCCTGTTCGGACCGGCATCTCCATCAATAACAGCAGCAGGAGCACAGAGAGCGAGCGACGAACGGGCCGATGCTTGCAGGCGAGGTAGAAAGTGAAACCGGAACCGAACAAAAAGTTACTGCTGCCCAAGTGCGTGCATGGCTGGATGAGTCGCTCAAGTGAAGATGTGCTTTTATCAGGGACACATGACACCATGATTAACACCAACTGTTTTTTTTTCCCTTTTCAGTTCTCGCTCTCACGGCACAGGTAATCACAGAGCATCCATCTGCCACGGCAAAGAACAAACCAAGCATGCACAAAAGCTTTTTCCTTTTTTTTCTCACTCGGGAGCTGAGATCAAGAAATGTGCTAGTACAGTGGATTACAGAGGATCAAACTGGAAGGGTAGCAAAAAACGACAGGGCAGGCGGATAGAATCTACAGGAGCAAAACGGACGGGGTGTTCAATTGCTCGCAAAACTCTAGCCTCACAAAGCAAAATCAGCTCACCAAACTATCCTCCCAATTGTGTCTCTCTTCTCCACTCCAGATGAGATCCCAAACTAATCTCTCTTCAACATCCCCAAACCCAAACTTCTCAAACTCTTTTTTGATCTATTTTCTTGTCGGACTGAAGAACCACTAGCTAATGTCGTCTACTACTAGCTAGGACTAATGATACTACTAGCGCTTAGTCAACCAAAACGAACGGTGTCAGTTACCATTGCCAAGATCTCTGCCGCTCACTCCACCGGCTCCGGCCGCCGCCAGGGTGGTGCTGCCGCCAGTCGGCGTCCTCCGGCCCAACCCCGATCGCGCCCGCGCGGAGGCTGCGTCCCTGGCCGCGGCGTCCTTCTTGTCCTTGAAGAACCCGAACACCGGCCGCGAGCACACCGGGACGTTGAGCACGACCGGCGTGGCGCGGACGCCCGCGGAGTAGGATCGGTCCATGACGCGGGACCTCGACCGCATCGACGAGTGCACGCTGCCGGCGGGGGAGCTGGAGCTGCGTTCCAGACCCTGGAACACGATCTTGCCTGACGCGTTCATGCGGGGGGAGTCCACGGAGACCACGCTTGGCGGCGGCGGGGGCGACGGAGACGGGCGGCGGCGAGCGGGACTATGCGCGGCGCGCGCGGGAGCCGGGGCGGATGCAGCGACGTGTGGGTGTGGTTGCGGTTGCGGCTGCGGCTGTGACTGTGGCTGCGGCGCGTGGGGGTGGGAACGGACTAGGCGGATGCGGGGACGTGGGGTGGGGTCGACGGAGTCGAGGGAGTGGCGCGGGAAGTCGTCGTGGTCGTGGCCGGACGACGACGACGACGACGAGAGCGAGAAGCGGGAGGACGCGAGGGAGAGTGACGTCTCCGAGTCGGAGCTGTCGCGGAGGAGAGGCGCCGCGGAGAGGTCCGACGCGCGGCCGCCGTTCCGCTGGAGGAGCAGCAGCTTTAGCGACCTGGCCGCCGAGGAGTTGGACGCCCTCGACGGGGTCGACGCCATCTCCGCGGGGGACGCCGACGGTGACGCGGAGGCGGACGGGGACGGCTTCTGCGGCGTCTGGACCTTCCTGAGCCGGAGCAGCTCCCGCCACCGGCTGGAGCACGTGGGCGCCTTGGGCGAGAACACGTACGGGTCGAGCGCCGCCTCCGCCGCCGCGGGGTGCATCGCCCTGACCGGCTCTGGCGTGGAAGTGGCCTCCGCGACCAGCGCGGTGTCCCGCCGCTCCCTCTCCCTCTCCCGCTCCGCGTCCGTCGCCGCCTTCTTCCCGGCGGCAGCTTGCGGACGGAGCGGGAGCAGCTTCCCGTCGGCGAAGAGCTCGTCCGCGGGGAGCATGGTGGCGGACCCGCCGAGGCTGAACTCGAAGTCGATGAAGTCTTTGGAGATCGCCGCCGGCTCCGCAGTGGCGGCGGGCTCCTCCACCTCCGACACCGCGGCGGCGTCGCTTGCGCCGAAGGACAGGCGCGGTGAGCCGAGCCAGCCGAAGGACATGGGCCCTGCGACGGCGGGTCCCGCGTGCACGTTGCTAGCGACGGCGGAGGCCATGGCCGGCGGCGACGCGCATGCAAGGGCGGAGGCAGACAGCGTGCACTCGAGTACTGTACTTGGCTGTGGTGGACGCGAGGCGATGAAACGTGAGGAGGCGACAGGGACAGGAGTATAGCCCGGTAAAGGGCAGCGCGTTATATAGCCGACGGTAAATTTCCTGACGCGTGGGCCCGGTGTACCGAGCCAGCCATTGGCAGATGGCCACGTGGCTGTCTCGCGGTTGCCCTGAGGGGTTGAGACGAGAGGTTAATCTGTGGTTAATATTTTTGACAGTCGGTAGGTGGTGGGTAATGGTGTACTACTGTTGTACTGCAACCTCCCTCTCTCTCTCTGTTTCAGAGATTTTGGCGTGGTCTGTGCCTTGGCTATTTCCCTCTAAACACTAGCCTTGCAGGCAAATGCTGTTGCCCTGTGGGCTGTGTTTAGTTGTGTAAAAAGATGTAAAAAGTGTAAAAAAAAAGTACCGTAGCATGTTTTGGCTTTATTTGGTAAATAGTGTCCAACCGTTGACTAATTAGGTTCAAAACGTTCGTCTCGCAAAATATAATCAAGCTGTACAATTAGTTTTCTATTTCATCTAAATTTAGTATTCCATGCATGTATCGCAAGTTTGATGTAACGGGAATCTTTTGTTCGCATAGTAACTTTTTTAGGAATTAAGGGGGTGTTTGGTTTGAGGTGTTAAAGTTTAATAAACACTGTAGCACTTTCGTCTTATTTGACAAAAAGTTTCCAATCTTGGACTAATTAGGCTTAATAGATTCGTCTCGTAAATTACTCCTGATCTGTGTCAACATACATGCAATTAATCTACATTTAGTACTCCATACATTTAAGGGAACATTAATATGATGGGAGTTACTCCCTCCGTCCCAAAATAAAAACACATCTGAAGTTTGAAATTTGTCCCACAAATGAAGGTAAATATAGGAACAGTATAGGGGCTAACTGGCAGCTGCCGCAGCTCAGCAGCTGTAGACAATCACGTTGGCGGCAAAAAAATACTGACGGGAGCTACGTGGAAGTGTCTGGACCACTCATTTGCTCGCTCGTTCCCATTGGAGTCCCGTCCAGCGGCAGGCTGCTCCATCTGCACCTGTACTGCCGATCACTGCACTACACTTTTTTAGGGGTAAAAATGTAATTTCACATCTACAGTAGTTTACACATTTGAATCATAAACGTGCTTTTATTATGAGACGGAGGGAGTAAACTTTAACAAAAACATAACCAAACAGGCCCTAGCACACAGCCGTGGTAATTAACAAATGCGCATTCACGCTGAGACTGCAGTTGCGCAGCTGTAACGTTCCCCCAGCTTTAGGGCGTGTTTGGTTAGGTTTTGTTAAAGTTTAACTCTCATCATATCAATGTTCCCTCAAATGCATGGAGTACTAAATGTAGATTAATTGCATGCATGTCGACAGAGATTAAGAGTAATTTACGAGACGAATCTATTAAGCCTAATTAGTCCAAGATTAGAAACTTTTTGTCAAATAAGACGAAAATTCTACAGTGTTTGTTAAACTTTAACACCCTAAACCAAACACCCCTCACTCGTGCCACGACAAGCAGGATCAGTGTCCAGTGACCAGTAGTGCCCCATGTTGTCATGGAATAGGGTAGCTGATTCCGTGCTCGCAACCGCTGTACTACGCGCAGCTGCCGCGATACTTTCGTGCACGAATTTGGACGAATCTTTCGCAATTCGCTTTGAATCCGCAACCTGCTGCAGCATGCAGATGATGGAAACATTTTGCTGTAACTGGCTTAAGTCATGACCAGGATCTTGTTTACTTTCCTTCCAAATTTTAAATTTTTACACTCTCGACATCACATCAATTTTTAGACGTATGCATGAAGTATTTAATGTAGGTAAAAAAATAACTAATTACATAGTTTTGTTGTAAATCACGAGGCAAATCTTTTAAGACTAATTAGTCCATGTTTAAACACTAATTGCCTAATACAAACGAAAGTGCTACGGTAGAAAAATTCTAATTTTTTTACATCTAAACGCCCAGAGTTTTTTTTTCGTCCCGTCCATCACCCTGTTCGTTTGGACTTATCAGCAGAATCAGCAGCCATCCAGCAGTGTTTTTCTCTCACAGCAAACCAGTTTAACAGTACTTTCAGCACAATAAACCAGCGAAACGAACGGGGTGCATGTCCATGGACCATGGTGGCGATGCCAGCGTGGGCACTGGGCAGACAGGCGTCCCGCTCCAAGTCTCGTCGGCGGTCACCTCTCGGAGATGGTTGGCCCCCAACAGGCAGGGCGGGCTCCGATCGCCACGATGCCTGCCGACCCAAAACTGTGCCGACACGGGCCACACGGCGATGCGAGGTGCATCGTTTGGCCGCGACCGACGGACGGACGGGTCCGCGGCAGTGGCATCCCGGCAAGTACAGCTCCGACGGGACGGGCGGCGCCGGCGCCGTGCGACCGAGCGGCTGACCGCCCGTGGTGGATAGGCTGCTGGGGGTCTTCCTTGAAGTGGCTCCAAAGTCACCCCTTAATTTTACTGTCATGTTACTGTTTTGTGCATTGCTTTTTCCAATGTGGCTCCAAAGTAAATTCTTCTCGGGCTAAAGAATTTACTTGAACCGCTCCCCCGCACCTGCTCCAGTGGCGCCGTGCGACGCCCCACGTTGACCGCGCCGAGGGGCCATGGCACTGGCACAGTTGGGTGTGCACTTGGGGACCCACCTCTCACGTGACGCGCCACTAGCACACACCACAGCGCTCCACTCCATGGTCCATGCTACAGTATGCTCAGCAGCCCAAAAGAGAAGTCGCTGGGCGAAGCGTAGCCCTTTCGGGGAGGACGAATCTGGTCCGTCGCATTCGCACGTACTATCCGACGGCTGGGGGAACACCCCCGGGCGAGCGCGGCACGTGACGGCCAGCTGTCTGGTCCCGCCCGCCGGGCCGCCACGTTGCGGCCGGAGTTAACTCCGGCCCTGTTTAGATGCTAAATTTTTCCTCAAATTCCATTATGCAAAAAGAAGATTCTCCATCACATCAAAATATCGGCACATGTATGGAGTACTAAATGTAGATGAAATCAAAAACTAATTGTACAGTTTTATTGTTCTTTACGAGACGAACGTTTTGAGCCTAATTAGTCAATGTTTAGACAATTTTTACCAAATAAAAACAAAATGCTACAGTAGTCTACAGTAATTTGGTCACCCCAATTTAGGCCAACTAAACAAGGCCTCCGACAGGCGCGGGCCGCGAGGCGCTGCCGCCCCTCGTGGAAGTGAGTGGGGCTTTTACGGTTCTGCCCTTTTGCCTTCGCCGCGCGCCGCCGAGGTGAAAGAAACTTGTGCAATGCAAAGCCTCGGCAAAAGTTGGTCACGAAAGGCTCGCTTTGCATTTGCCGTTCACGTGCTACGTGGAAAACTGCGGCGTAGTCGCTTTCTTCTTTTCCTTCCTTCCCTTTGTTACCAGAAGCAGCCTCCCAAGTCTCAAATCAGCCGCACCATGGTGTCTGGGACTTACTCCTTCCCTTCAAAAAAAAAAAATCCAAAATCTAGAATTAACCAAGTCACACTTTGTAAATTTAATCAAGTTTACAAGAATCCATATTAACATACTTATGTCTCTAAGTTGATTTAATATAAAACAGATTTATTAGTCAGTCTAATGATATTTACTTCCAAGATAATGCATCCAAGTAACTTAGGACAGGACAGTATTATGGGATACAACAAATAACGCATATAATTATTTCAGATGATTATATTTGGGTTGGTGATAGATATTACTAATAGGTAGGAGTATGTTTGTATACCTTATGTTTTAGAGGGGGGAGGATTTGGTATCTTGAATGTTAACATTATTTATAAATTTATTTGAATTTAAATCTGTTTGGCTACTCATTAGAGATTCATTTTTTAGATGGAGGGGGTTGGTGCAATTTACTGCAACACCTGTGTTTGAAACAACCTGAAGTACTGAACTTCTGAGTATACAAACAGAAATCAGAAAAATGGTCTTTAAGTACAAAACACACAAATTAGTACAAGTTGTCGCAACAAAACACGGAAATAATGAACGAGTACAGTGAAGTGATAACTAAGTACAAGTACGTATAACACCTGCCATAAAAATTGTCCACGGCCGGTCGTCCCACTATTGATGAGGCAAAGCAACCAAACGAGCAGGCAACTCGAGCTCCGTTTCAGGAAGGGCCGTGCGTATAACCTGCCAAAATTACGGAGGCGGCCAGGACGGGGCAATCTCTCGTCCCTCCTCTCCTCTGACCTCTCCCGCCAAGAATTTTGGCTTCCCGACCTTTAAAAAAAAAAAAAGGCTCCCCGCCCCCCGGCCGCCGGTGGTCCCCCACGGGACGCCCAAGCGTCCGCCCGTCCGTGCCGCAATCATTTGCCCCGGGCAGGGAAAAGACCGCGGTGTCCTCGCGCCTGTCGTCTTCCCACGCGCGGCCACCGTGGCCGAAGACCGCTGGCCGCCAGGCCTGTGGGCCCCCCACCCCCACCACGCCCGGACGTGGGCGGTCTGGGTAAAATGGAGTCGCGGTCGCCGTGGTACACGATGCAGAGTGGACGTGGATGCAGCCTTGGCTCGTTGGCCATGCTGTGTACGTACGGTAAAGGACGGGGACGGGCATGTTTGCGATGTGATGAGACGTGCACGTGCCTCGCGGGGCTGTTCGGTGTACAAACGGCGCGGGAGTATTTATTACGTATTACGGTATTAGTTGCTCCGACGCAGCTCTTGGCCTCTGTCGACCTGTCGTCTTGCGACGGATAGGAAACGAAAATAGTAGTGCTCCGCGTACGGCAAGCATAACGCCTAGATGTCCGGCTCCAGAACTGTGTCCGGATGCGCTTCCGTTCACAAACCTGCCGCGCCCCTCCCCCCTCCCCTCAAGTAAAATCGAAAATAGAATTTGTGCCTGCCTGCTGCACCCGTGTACCAGGAGAGCATGCTCGCCGCGCCCACCTCACCACGGGTCTGCGCCCCCTGCTCTCAACCGCGATATACACAGCCCTCTCCGCCCAGCGTCCATCCTACTCCGGAGACCGTGTCCGTCCGTACGGAGCTCCCTTGCTTGCGTTCGACGCACGTAGCTCCCTCGTCCCGCGCTCATCGCCCATCCCTCGTGTCGTATGGATGCCCTGCCAACTCCGAGAGAGACGATGCAGCATAAGGTAGGAGGGGGAGAGATGCAACACCCGATCTACTTTTGAAAACATTAAAAAACAACGGTTGCAAGATACGTCTGAGGCCAGTTGAAATATTTGAAACATGCTTCTGAAACACTTGAAAACCGTTGCAACCATTCGCAACATCCAAATAAAACACATGTAACATATGTGTGAAACATATGCAACATCCAGATAAACAGAGACCATGTTCGCTTGAACTTGTCAGGCAGAATCAGCCAGCCATTCAGCAGTGTTTTTCTCTCACAACAAATCAACATCAGCCGCTTTTACAGCCAGCCGAACAAGGCCACAATTGCAACATGCGTCCGACAAACACATATGAAACATACCTCTGAAACATCTAAAACACTTGAAACATACTATTGCAACATGTCTCTGAAAACAATTACAACATATGCAACATCCCCTGGTCTACTTTTGCAACATCCATATGATTCTACTGAAACAAATAAAACATACAATTGCAACATATGGGGGAAGAGAGAGAGAGAGAGCCAAGCGTGGGGAGCGCCATGGCAACCGGATCTGCGGGCATTGGAGGTGGGGGAGGACACCAGTGTGGGGGGAGGGGCGCAGTTGGGGTGGGGGAAGGAGCCGCCGAGGTGGGGGAGGAGGACGTCGGGGTGAGTGAAGGAGCCGTGGGGTGGCGAAGGAGGATGCTGCGGTGGGGGAGGGTCACGGCCGCCATGGTGTGCGGGGGAGGGGACGTCATAAAGGCCGCCGGACTTGAGGGGAGACACACGTGGAGGAGGGGTGGCTGGATCCATGGAGAGGAGGGGAGGAGGCTTGCTCGAGCTGCCATGGAGTGGGGGGAGAGGGTCGTGACGCGACGACGGAGAAGAAGCGAGCTAATGACGGCGGTGCGGTGAAGATGCCCGAACGGCGATGCAAAATTAGAAACGATGCGTCGCTCTATTTTATTTCATTTCCTGTATACGGGCCAGGAGCTGGCGTGGGACGCCGCAGGCCCAGCTAGCGGCGTCCAATACAGTACGAACGCCCTAGCCAAAGCATTATCGCTCTGGATAAAAAGACAACGCACCGCACGACAGGTTGACACGGACTCTCGACTTCTTTAGTTTACCATTTATGTTATGGGTTGTGTGGTGAGAATCGTCTTTCGGACGGAGGGAAGTAAACCTCAGAATGCATGGTGTGTGTGTGCTAGTACTTATGAGCAGTGGTTAAAATATTACTGTAATACACTGCTGCTGCCTGATGCGATGAGGTTTTGTAATGGCGTTTGAGCAGGCGGTGTGTCTGGTGTCGCATACGTACGATACTAGAAGTACTAGCCGTTATGACGACGCAGCGGAGCAGCGCTGGCTTTTCCTTCCGTTTTGCGAGCGACGACAACGCCGGGGCCTGGGCCGGGCGGGCTAGCGGGGGTAGGAATGGCGCAAAGGCAACGCCATTGCAGCTGCGCCATGATGAGCATGACTCGGCCGACGGTTTTGCTTTGATGAGAGGGCAAGCAGCAGGGGCATGCATGGCGACCGCGACGCTGCGTCCAGCTGCTGGAGGAGGGGCCCACGGGATCCCTGACGCCGGGTCGACAGCGAGGCGATCAGGGTGGAAGCAGCATGGCCGCCCGGGAGCCATCCAGCCCATCTTCACCCAGAGCCTCCCAGCATTGGCTTTCACGGTTCACGACCCCGTTGCGTTGATTTGGGCCGTGTTCAGATGCCAAAAATGGCGTCCCGAATCGGCAACTGTTGGTTAATTAGACTCAAAATTGATTAATTAGACTCAAAATGTTCGTCTCGTAAAGTACAACAAAACTGTGCAATTAGTTTTTGATTTCATCTACATTTAGTACTCTATGCATTTGCCGGTATTTTGATGGGATGGAAAATCTTCTTTTTGCACAGTAAAATTTGGGGAAGAATTTATGATCTAAACCAGCCTTGGTTCATTCATTCACCCATCCCCTGGCAGGCAGGCCGCAGGCGGGGTTGCTGCCCTGTGCCCTGCCCGCGCTGGCGGGGCGGGCGGCGTCGGCGTCGGCGCAAAACGCGACATGCACGCGCCAGGCGCCATGCCGCGGGCACCGGGCAGGCAGCTGATGGCCTCTGGCAAGCACTGCTTGCATGCGCACCCATCCTGCCATCCGGATACGATACGACGAGTGATGAGGGTAGAGTACTAGAGTGCACCTGACCTGACATGTAGAGGCCTTGCGCGCCCATGCATTCAGGCCTTGTTTAGATCCTAAATTTCTCCTCAAATTTCACTGTACAAAAAGAAGATTTCCCATCACATTAAAATGCCGGCACATGTATGAAGTACTAAATGTAGATGAAATCAAAAAATAATTGCACAGTTTAGTTGTACTTTGTGAGACGAATCTTTTGAGCCTAATTAGTCAATGTTTAGACAAAAATTCACAAATAAAAACGAAATACTACAGTGCAGAATCTGACACTGTACAGATTTGGACCATCCCAAATCAGGCCAACTAAGACGAACCGCACTGCTATCCGCTACGACGAACGCTGCCGGCCACCTACGCCGGATGCCGCATGAAATGAGCCGCAGCGCCGAGGGCTTCTTCATCGCAGGCAGTAGGTTCTGTATGCCTCGGGATAAAAAAGGTGGCCACATCGGTTGAGCTACTAAAATCAACAACGCAGGCTACATAGGTAGACTGTGGTCCAGAACGTGTGGTCCAGAGAGTACTCCACTTTATTGTGGCTAGTAGAACGTGTGAAAGAGTGGTCCAGAGGGAGGAAGCACTGCTCCATCGCCACAACGCCCGTTTCAGCAGTTGCCTTCGCTTTTCGTCAGATGGAGCCAACGCCTCTTCTGCAGGAGGCTCTGGCAGACTGCGGGACTACCATCAGTGAAGACGTGGACATGGAGTGCCAGCTTGGTGTTTGGGGCTGCACGCCACGTACGTGCGTTGGGAAGCCCTGAACGGTATCGGCTCCGGTAAAGCAGCGTACACGCTAAATATAGAGCAGCACAATACTTTTATCGGGAGCCCACGGCAGGCGTAGCCGTGCGCGCGGAGAGGCAGGCGCTGCCGCTGCTGCTGCTGTTTATGCGTTAGGGGCGGGTCCCATTGATTTTCCAAGCTAAAAAATATTATAACTCATAAACTAAAAAAACCAAATTAAATTCCGATTACACCATTGAATTTGTTACAATAAATACCTCAAAACTAGATCTCACATGGATATATTTAGATAACGTGACAAGTGGACCCCACAGTGGATAGAGGATGATATAGAGGATGGATGGGTGCGGCAGAAATGAGTATAGAGGAGAGAATCTTGATGACCAGACAATATAGAGGATGATATAGAGGATGAATGAGTGCGGATAGCCTAAACACGGCCTCAGCAGCCACGTCGGCTCGTCCGTGGGCCGTGCGCCGACCGGCGAGGCGAGAATCCAAACCCGAGAGGTTCCTGCAGCTGTAGCGCTGTTGGGTTGGCGACGGAACAGAACAAGTGCCGACGGCCGCGTAAGACTGTCCGCACTCATGGACATCTATATTCATCCTCTAAAAGGAATATTCTATCCTAATCATCACAAAATATACAGTTTCCCGCACTCATCCATCCTCTATATCCCACACTCTATATCATGGGTCCCACATGTCATTCACTATTCCCCCTCTCTCTTTTTTTTTCTCCCCCTCCCCCACCGCTTTCTCTCTCCTTTATCTTTTCCCCACCCACCGTGGGGGGCTCGGCCATGGAGCTCGCGCGGGGACGCCTCCTCTCCGCCCGGCCCTCTTCCCTCGGCGCGCGGCGGCCTCGACTTCCTTGGCGGGCGGGCGGCAGCGCTCCACGGTAGCTGGGCTCGGCTCCTCGGTGGGTGGCCCACGTCGCACAGGGGACTCGGCTCCTTGGCGGGCGGGCTCGGCTCCGCATCGCCCTCTCCTCCGACGGCCTCACGAGCGGCGGGCTCCTACGCGCTGCTCCGTCCGGCGGCCCCTGCTCCCTCCGGCGGCGAGTGGAGCTCGGCCAGCAAACTCGTGGCGGCCGGATCTCGGCGGTGCGCCGCCTTCTCCCTCTCCCACCTCCGTCGGCGCGCTACCCCCTCCCTTCCCCGCCACCATGAATCTCCTCCTTCTCCCGGTGCCACGCGGCGAGCGGCACGAGGACGCGCGTGTAACACCCCAGGTGTTTATCACCAATTAAGTAGTGGGTTTAAGCTTAATCATGATAGATTAGTGGAGGTGATGATGTCAAGGCCAAACCTATGGAAATAAGCCCTAACCTAAACTTGGATATTGCACCCTTGCTTACATATAGGCTCAATTAAAAGATATATTCTTGGGTGTTGCTATCAAAGTATCTTCATATGTCTCACCTCAATAACTATCTATATTGATCCCTGGAAAAGTTTCATGAAGTTTGGAATCAAAAAGTCACATGAAATGATAAGTTCCATTCCTATTGGAAATTGCCCATTAAGTTAATGGAACTATAGAACATCAACCAAACCTTGCAACTTTACCCAAATGACTCTAGATGAACTCTACAACAAAAGTCATGAAGGGTTTATGTTGAGCAAATGTCAAGAAATTGCCCCGATTGGCCTAAAACCCTAGTTTCGGCTTTATCGAGTTGCTACTTTGACCAAAGTGGAAGTTTGACTTCTGTACCAGTTATAAGGTTTGACCTTAAACAAAAGTGGTAGTTCATCTTATGTAGAACAAACTTGGTTTAATGGTCAAGAGCTAGTTTGGCTTCTAGTGTGGTCAAATAGAGCTCACAAGTTTGGTTAAGCTGCTGTTTTTGAAAGGGCAGAAAATATTCTAAGTCCTGTGTTGGCAGCAATAAGTTGACATGTTTGGTAACCTTTATCTCCCTAACCGTGCTAAACCAGTTCAAGGTCCTTTAATAAAAGTTGAAGATTGAGTAGAGTAGAACAAACTTTGTTTTTGGAGCGAGAGCCAGATCAACTTGGAACTAAGTCAAACAGAGGCTCGAAAATTGAATCAGCGGCTGTTTTCAGACTTAGAATTTTTTCTAAGTCTGGAATTCATCGTCGTCGCCTTTGGCATTCTGCGTTCTCCGAAATTCATTGAGCAACTTGAATGGATCCAAAAATAAAAGTTGGAGATAACTCTCTTGTGGAGAGTATGCCAAAGGTTGGGATCAATTTGATCGAGTTTAGCCCTTCAAAATCCAAGAAAACCGAGCCCTACTCTAGTTATTGTTAATTTGTTGACAGTGCCTAATTTGAGCTTAATTAACCACTGATCTAAAACCCTAATGACCATGGCTCCTTAATCAAATTTGTAGACCTTTGTATGGGCTTTAACTTTCATTTTGGGGCTAAGGTCCAAATCGGCCCGGATGTAGCCCAAAAACGCAGTTCAATATGGCCTCACCGACGCCCGCCACGTACTCGACAGATGTCCTCTAAGGGATGGACGTGGCGCCCATGCACCAGAGCGCCTTCGCCATGAACGCCGCGCGTCCTCCTCTCTGCCGTGTGTCCGCGCCTCACTTGCCCTGGGGGAACAACTGAGCGACCGCCTGAGCTCCTCCCCAGCTCCCCCCCTTCAATCCCTTTTCGCTCCTTCTCGCGCGCAAGCTCGAGCTTCCGAAGCTCGCCGCCACGGCCACCATTGCCAAGCGGTGGAGCTCCGCCCAGCCGCTGCTGCGCTCTACCTCCGTCCCAACCGAGTGTGTCACCGCCTTCGCCTCGCCATGCTCCGCCCCGCGCGCGCGCTTGCCCAGGCTCCCGGTCACCGGAGCACCTCGCCGCCGGCGCGGACGCTGCTGCTCCATCTGTTCACGTGGTCAGAAGGCCACGGTACACCTCCGGTCGTGCTTCCACCGCCCATGGGTGCGGGGTGGACGAGCTGGAGCTCGAGCCACCATCCTCCGCCACTGCCGGTCCTCTCCGGCCGACATCGGCAACCACCGGCTGCCTCCCCTGCTTGGCGTCGGAGGTAGACGAAGAAGGCCGATTTCTTTTCCCCCTGTGTCTCTACGAGTGTATGACGAGCGGGCCCGGCTGAGCAGCGGGTCCCGCATGTCGGTTATGTAATGACAGATCTGGGGTGTGAAACCGGGTGCGCCTAGCGATTTATGTTCGGGTTGTTTTAATTCCGATTTTGAATTCCAATTTCATATTAATCTTTAAAAATCTATATCTCATGATAGCAAAGTCCAAAAATAGTAAATGGGGACTTTTTGAAAACCTGGTGAAGAAATCTATGAAGTAGAGTCATAAAATTCTATATGTTTATAGATGTTTTTCAATGTGTTTATTTAAGTTTTAAAAATGCTCTATAAATGCCTTTAAACTTGACCAGAGCCAGATCTGGAGTTTTAGAACTCCAAAAATAGTGATTCTTGTTTTGTTAATTTTGTGATGACATGTACTTGCTAGGAAAAATATTAAACACCCTAGTTGTTCACTGTTTTCTTAGGGTTTTGATTTGACCTTGTTAAATAAGGAAAATTATATTTTATTACTTGTCATTTTATATCTTGAGTTGTGATGCTCCAAATGATGTGAAATTTTTATGGTAGTCTTTCCATGCTATGAATGTACCGTGGTAGAAATTTCATGGTCATTGCTTACTGTATGATCAAGTTATTGATTTAACTTGTTTATAGCTTGATAAATAGCTTATAAATATTATATAAATGATAAAATAGAAAACGTTGTTCCATCACCTTATTATGATGTTGCTCTTTGATGTTAGTTCATTCTATGGCCATGTGTTCATATAAAATATTGAGTTTTAGGTTTAACTTGCTCTCACATGATTTATTGCAATAGCTATTTGTCTTTTTCATAGAGGTTGATGTACTTATCTAAATGGCTTGAAATTTGTACAGTAGACTTTTAAGAGTGATTGTAGACCACTGTAATTTTGGTAGAATTTATTGTGCACTTTTGATATGTGTTCAAAATTCCACCTAATGATTTAAATAAATTAAGAAAAGATATTAAAAGAATTTATTTAGAAATGGACATTAAGTTTTCTGGTGTTCATTAGTCATGTGTGAAATGTTGGTAAAGTTGGTTTTGTCCAATTATTTGTTTGCCATATAAGTTAATAATTATTTCTTGCAAATGAGGTTTCTGGACAGATCTGGGAACTTAGCAAAGTTCTTTATGATAATGTGCTTTGTTGTAAAACTTGTCTATACAAAAGTTGTAGATAAATTATGTATCTAGATTCTATTAAAATTTGGTGGCATTTTACTATGTGGTTTAGGAGTTATAGCTGTTGAAAGTTGGGTTACAGAATTGCTTGCTCTCTGTCTTGTTAGACCAGTTTCTGTGTTTGTGTAAATTCGACATGTTAAACTTTGGAATCATGCTGTGATGATTATAAATAAAATATAGATAATTTCATAAGCTTTTCATAATGTCTTCTTGCCAGTCTTTTGGAGTTGTAGATCTCCAGTTACGATTAAATTACTTAGCTGCTGTTCTGATGCCCAGAAAGTGGCAAATTCTAGTCTAGTGCTTTGATTAACTTTGCCATGCTAGTGTGTTAAAGTGTGACTCATATCCTTGATGCTACTTGGGTTGGTACCCTGTAATCTTATGATACTTGTGCCTTGATTGTTGTGCTCGGAATCTTCTATGTTATGCCCTAACGAGGATTAAGTTAATTAGCTCTAGGTATTTTTGAGAACTTTGGTATGCTTGTTTGATTTCTTTGTTTATTACCTTTCTATGCATTCATACATATGCATTATTGCACCTCATTTAGGTACGCTAGTAGAAACGCGTGAAGGATCTAAGGTGGAGCCAAACCCGAAGATGGAGTTGGTGGATCCATCCCGAAGATCGAAGGACCGGACAAGTGGTAGATTGGAAGATGCTCGCCAAGCGAACTCATCTGACATACTCTAACTTGAGTCGGATCCCAGGCAAGCCCCGGAGCATTATAAGCCTCCTATCTTCAAAGCAATTAATTCTATATATGTTATAAGTATTGTTGCATTAAGTAGTAGGAGTTGGTTGAAAACCTTACTGCATTATATCATTCCTTGTCCAGATATATGAATCCTTGAATCCTACATAGACTAGGATCGAGTAGATGCTTAGCCCTGCTTTAAGCGGTAGAAGTCAGGTGATTTCCTGTCACCTGCGAGATATAGGGATATTCATATATGGCACGGTTGGCTATATTTGCTATCGTGGAATGGAACCATGTGTTAATAAAATGAAATGAGACCGGGCGGGATGACGATAGTGAAGCAACAAGGCATGGAGGTCTTGGGTGTGAATCTATCCCCGTCTGAGTCGTTTAAGGACCGATTCGCTGTACGTTCTTGAGTCATGTTGAACGCAGTCTAACACTTAGTTGGCCGGATAAGTCGTTCCGACCGCGAAGCCGAGTAATGTGGTTCAGGCCGGGAATCGAATGGTAGGTTGCTTCTTGGAGGAGAGAAAGGATGTGCTTAGGGACATTGGCGTGAGACCAAGAGGGGGTTAGAGTCCCTATCACCTGGCAGAGTGTCGCCCTTGGGGTCGCGACATCATTCGGACCCACGATTCCTGAATCATATGAAAAGGTGGCTTGTGCGACCCTGGCAGGGGCCTGCGCGGTGAGTGTTAGAAATACCCCTCCAGCTGGATAGGAATTCGATTCGAATCGCTGTCGCTCCCGGTTAGTGAGCACTTGACTTGAGCAGCGGCAACGTAGATTCCATTAAATTGAACGGATGGTTAATTGGATCACGATGAAAAGGTTGCCTCAATTTATACCTGCTATGGTTAATATTGTTTGCTCCTAATAAAGTGAGTGCTCTAGTACAGGTGCTAATATAGATGACAGGCTAATAATGATTAACTTGATGCTTAAGCATTAATGATTACTTATCCGTAATAAGCTTTTATGCAAAATGTTGTCAAGCTAGCCCCACTTTATATCAGCCTTGCATGATCCTTGGTGTCACCTTATTTCTGGTTTCTGACGGGTAAGTCTAGCTGAGTACCTTCTTGTACTCAGGGTTTTATTCCCCACTTGTTGCAGGTTATGATGTATCATGGCGGCTGCAAGAGTTAGTTGACTCCTGCCGTAGAGGCGGAGTGTGATCATGGGCATGATCCTTCTTAATTATCTTCTCTCTAATGCTTTTGTTGGAAGTCGACCACGGTACTGGCATGTATTTGAAATAAGATTAATGTTAGTTTCAAATTACTTTGCTTCCGCTACTTTTCAATGTAAGTTGTAATAACTATGTTGAACTCCGATGTATATTGAATTACTTGTGAAATGGTTATAACATGTGACTTGTTATGTTGAATCACTACGATCTTGGCTTGTATGTTGGTTGGTTTGAAATCCCTCGTGATTTTATTGGACTACCGGAGTTATATAGGCTCAAGTGTGAGAATTTGATCACTTCGGTGATTGTTTTTATACTTGTGCTCTTATAATTTGGACGGTTCTGTTACAGCTGGTATCGGAGCAAGATTCAACATTAAACTGGTCGTATGTGTATTTAAAACAAAGGATTTGTTTTATAAAATCAATTTTATCAACTTATAGCTATATATAGGTTTGTGAAAACTGAATTCTAAATCTAAGTATGCCAGTGGTCAATTTCCTTATGCCCATATAAGGATTATTAGGTGGCTTATATAAGTACTAACTTGGGGGTTTTTCATTTATGCATCTACGCCCAGGCCAAGGTATGTATGTGTGATGACTCTCCCACACTATGCTACCCGGTGTGTCAGATTAGAGGTAGCCTTCATATATGAAATAGCCATATATGTTGCTAGTTTACTTTTATGCAACGTCGCACCTACGCTCAGGTAAGTGTGAGTTGTGAGAGCATGACCGTCCAATTCTCGGTCTAGGGGAGAGCTAGTTTTGGTTACTGGATTATTTACATGTTACACACATGTATATATGAAGGTACTTAATTGTGGGTGATCGATTGATGATTCGGGTAGTTTTGGTGCTACATGTACGTATACGGGGGTATATGTATATGGAAGTACTTAGAATTTTACTTCTTGTTTTCATTGTGTGCAATATATTGGGGAATTGTTGGGCTGCAATGAAAATTTTCTGCAGGTACGCTAACCACGAATGCGTAAGTCGAATGTAGCTGACGACTAGCTATATATCGAGAGAGTGCGTGTTATGCCACCGACATAGAACGTGATCGCCACCTTAGGTTAGCAATCTTGTGAGAACGAATAGGACGAAGCATGCATCTTCATGATTGTTGCCTTATGCATAGTTATGCTCTTCTCACCCTTGCTCTATAGTGTGTAACTTGTGATCAATGTGTTACACTATCTTTCTTGAATGAAGCTAAATAATAATACCTTACTCCATGTTGTTTGAGAAAAGTGTGTGCTTAGCCTTGCTAGAAATAGTTGTGGTTACATGCTTGAACCTATAGATGCCCTCTAGGTTGGCCAAGTGGCGGATATGTTGTCATACAAGTGTTTGCATATGCTTTAGACCTCACTTAAATAATTATGGATTCTCATGAATGAATTAAAGTCATGTTGGTCTAAGGTAACAAAATTTAGAGCTACTAGAATAACATGTTTGTGTGCTCTCTTGTTAAGTAGAACAAAGGCAAGTTTAGTTTTAGTGTCGAATGTTGGCTGCTAGAACATTTTCTGTTGTAGTGATGCTTTTATGGTCATAATGGTGTTTTCTGTAGTTACGGAGAATACCAAAGTTGTAGCCAACTTACTTTTCTATCTTGTCCTAAAATTTTATGACCCTAGGTCTTATGGTTTGGGAGTTATAAGTTTTAGAAGTTTGTTGTCAGAATCTGCTCATGTTTAGAACAGATCTGAATGTTTGCTTTATTTGACCTATGTGCTTATGGAATCATGTCTTAGAAATATTAGAGCAAGTATAGTACTTTTTTCTAAGCTTTCCAAAATGCTAAAGATCACTACTTTTGATGGTATAAATCTCTAGTTATGAGCTTGCAAAATAGAATGACAAAATCTGTCCAAATTGGGGCAGAGATGTCTTCTTTGTCTTGTTTTGCCTTGTTGGCTATAAAATCATCTTAATATCATAGTAAGAAAGTTATAGACAACTTAATAAGCTTTACATAAAGTTAAGGCTCAGCCTTGTTGTGTCCCTAGAACTCCAGTTATGCATTTTTGAAGTTCTTGTCAGTTTTCTGTCCATATTGGTACAGATCTGAAACTTTAGCATGTTTGACCATGCTAACCTATGATTTAGCTTTTGGTATGAATAACTAATGTGTAGCCATCTTTCTAAGCTTTCTAGAAAGTCTAGGATCACCTTTATGGGATGTCTATAACCTCAGTTATAGTTGAAACAAGTAAGTACTGCGTTGCTGTCCAGATTCTGGACACATGCTAAGTTGGCTTCCTTAGCTAGCGTTGTTTTGAGCTAAACTGGTAGTGAGTTCATGCTTGAGATAAAGCTTGTTAGGGGTGGGCCTAGTGATTAGTAATGATTCCTGTGTGCGAGCTTTTTGCGTGGTAATAGTTGCTTGAGTTTGTTTGTGTGAGCTTCTTCATGTGTTGCTTGAAGTTATGATGTGTGTATGTATGCTTGTTATATAGGTAGTACCCTAGTTGGCACCTCGTTTATCCTCGGTGAGCATGCAAGGGTCGCATAGCTTTATCCTAGAACAACATTCATGTTACGTAATTGTATGGTTGTTGTCTTCGATTAGGTTTTCTCTGTTAGGAGCTTGAGCCTGTAGACTTGGTGGTTAGCCCTTGAATGTTTGTATCCATGCCTTTGCTTGACCGAAAGCCCAAAGTTGAGTTCTTCTATATGTTTGTATAAGCCATGGATGTTTTCCGACCCTTTTTGTGAAGACCCTTGTCGACTGACCAACCAAGTTAACTTTCATCAACGCTAGGCGTGAGTGGAATCAAGTAAAAATCTCGTGCTTAGTTGCATTCGGCAATAGAGCTATGTTCTCTTGTGCTATGTTTTGATCTTCGAATCACCTCCTGGTTAATTCCAAACCTGGTGACTACCTTTGCTTGCTATCCCTCCCTTGTATAATGCTTGTTTTTACCACCCAAATTGTCTCGCTTGAAATTTCACCTTGGTGGTGTGATCGTTAATGGTGTTATGAGTAGCAACTAACGGTGCCGCGACGAAACCGAGAGCCTCCTGTGGGCGGCCGACACAAGGTTGTGCTGCTCGGCATGCGCTGGTATCGTGATTTCTAGTCATGATCCATTGCGAAACAACATCAACGTGTTATTCTCATGTGAACTCTTCCTTGGTTATCTTCCTATATCGTATCGTAAGATCCATATCTTAGACTGAAAGTAGTGGAGTTTCCTTCTGAAGTTGCTAAGAGGATAACCTTTGAAGAACAGGTCATCGACATAAACATTAACATACTACAAGAGGTGGTAGACAAGTGACTCTACTTAGTTATCCTAGTATTGACGACCATCATCTAGGGAGCCACGTATCTCAGCTCTATTGGATAAAAAAGGACACACAACACTTAACGTTGGATAAGCCATTCGTTGGATAAGACTCGATCGTTACAATATGCAAGTTTTAACCGTTGTATGCATAATGGCCATACCGTCGAAATCAACCATCTTTGGTGTGACTTCTTATCTGCTGACTTCGATGACAACCATCTGCTTTGTATTGACCACAATTATTGTGATCAAGAATGAAGAATTGGAACTTTTTAGTGTTGAGAGACAACTAATTAGTTACCATTAGGAAGGTTAATCTCCAGCTAGGCAACGACTCGTTGGTAGCTACGAAGGCTATGTCTTACAAAGCAATAACTAACAAGAAGTTAATCAACTAGCCAAAACTTGAGTGATATTCTATCTTCTAGAGCCATTGTGATCAAGCCAATTCCATCTTGGGCAATCACACAGATAGTGCAAGGTGTTCTAGCAGCTAAAGCGAAGAATTAGAGAAAGTATACCCTAGTTTCAATTAGTATCCTTGTGCCATAGGTGCCACAAATGGTTTGTCCATAACTTGATTGGACGAAGTGTCAAGGAATATTCGAAAGCGGTTCCTTATCCTTGTAGGAATGTTCTCCAGGCAGAGTATGTGTTTTGCCCTGCAAAAGTAACCCGCAAGTTCAAAGCGTGTGCATCCTCGGATTGATATGTAAATTAATGGTCGAGATCTGCTGTTGGATGGCCCTTTTGAGGTCCCACAGATACTTGTTTACACTCTTTCACTTGTTTTTGCTTTCTCGTATCCCAATGTACGAGCAGCCTTGGTTTCTACCGATCAATTTATACCATCGTGAATCAAAAGCAATTTGAAAAGTGTCAAACAACAGATTTCCCATCTTAGAGTTACTATTTGATCCAAAAGGAGAAAAGCCTAAGGTGAAAGTTGGCCTGACAAAGTTGTTATGCTGCAAGTCAACTCAACTTACAGTACAACTAAGTCACTAAGGAAAATTTTTACTCAATCGCTTGGTGGTAGACTACTCCCCGCGGTTAAGTGAATAATTACAACTTTTGTTGTCCTTAAGGCCTCGTTACATCTTTCTTTAGGAATTATTTTCCAATGATGACATACTTTGGTACCTTATACATGTTTTTACCAAGAGGTTGCATCTGATTCAACCCAAATAACTATTGCCATTGGATAAGAGAATCTTCTTAGGTAACATTTGATAGAAATACGAAACCAACAGAGTCAGCTATCACATTCACTAACCCCTCGACAGACTCAGATAATACAGTGTTGACATCAGAGAAAGAGAACTGCACACATAGAATCTCAAGTAGTTTTCCTTTAGTTGGTGTCTAAATGAATGGACATTTATGACCAACATAGGTCCTATCCATTTGTTAGTCAGTATCCTATAGCCTCAGAGTATAATTGTCGTCTATGATCTCACCCTTTTGGAAGGTTGTGCTCAAGCCATTTTTGGTAGAGAACTGCTTTTCAAACTTTGTGAACATAGGATCACTTCAATGAGTATCTTTTTGAAGATTTCGGTCTAGTGTAAAGTTCATACGGACTATGCTGTGCTCACTTCAGAATCAGATACTTGTGAGTGGTCAGCTCACGGACCGAATGATCTCCGTACACGGAGAATGCAGTATGTGCTATCTTGGATTCCTCCCAAAGTAACAATGCTTCATGGAAGTCAATGAAGGAAATTCTTCAGACAGATTTTACCATGAAAAGTCAGTGTCAGAAAGTGCCTTTGGCCAAATTGTTCACCGATGTTGAAGCTTTGTAGCTGAATGCTATAGCAATGTTGGGAACTTGATACGTGTCTCTCTTCCTTAAAAGGTCTTCCATTCCGAATCTCGGGACGCGATTCTTTTAAGGGGGGAGGGCTGTAACACCCCAGGTGTTTATCACCAATTAAGTAGTGGGTTTAAGCTTAATCATGATAGATTAGTGGAGGTGATGATGTCAAGGTCAAACCTATGGAAATAAGCCCTAACCTAAACTTGGATATTGCACCCTTGCTTACATATAGGCTCAATTAAAAGATATATTCTTGGGTGTTGCTATCAAAGTATCTTCACATGTCTCACCTCAATAACTATCTATATTGATCCCTAGAAAAGTTTCATGAAGTTTGGAATCAAAAAGTCACATGAAATGATAAGTTCCATTCCTATTGGAAATTGCCCATTAAGTTAATGGAACTATAGAACATCAACCAAACCTTGCAACTTTACCCAAATGACTCTAGATGAACTCTACAACAAAAGTCATGAAGGGTTTATGTTGAGCAAATGTCAAGAAATTGCCCCGATTGGCCTAAAACCCTAGTTTCGGCTTTATCGAGTTGCTACTTTGACCAAAGTGGAAGTTTGACTTCTGTACCAGTTATAAGGTTTGACCTTAAACAAAAGTGGTAGTTCATCTTATGTAGAACAAACTTGGTTTAATGGTCAAGAGCTAGTTTGGCTTCTAGTGTGGTCAAATAGAGCTCACAAGTTTGGTTAAGCTGCTGTTTTTGAAAGGGCAGAAAATATTCTAAGTCCTGTGTTGGCAGCAATAAGTTGACATGTTTGGTAACCTTTATCTCCCTAACCGTGCTAAACCAGTTCAAGGTCCTTTAATAAAAGTTGAAGATTGAGTAGAGTAGAACAAACTTTGTTTTTGGAGCGAGAGCCAGATCAACTTGGAACTAAGTCAAACAGAGGCTCGAAAATTGAATCAGCGACTGTTTTCAGACTTAGAATTTTTTCTAAGTCTGGAATTCATCGTCGTCGCCTTTGGCATTCTGCGTTCTCCGAAATTCATTGAGCAACTTGAATGGATCCAAAAATAAAAGTTGGAGATAACTCTCTTGTGGAGAGTATGCCAAAGGTTGGGATCAATTTGATCGAGTTTAGCCCTTCAAAATCCAAGAAAACCGAGCCCTACTCTAGTTATTGTTAATTTGTTGACAGTGCCTAATTTGAGCTTAATTAACCACTGATCTAAAACCCTAATGACCATGGCTCCTTAATCAAATTTGTAGACCTTTGTATGGGCTTTAACTTTCATTTTGGGGCCAAGGTCCAAATCGGCCCGGATGTAGCCCAAAAACGCAGTTCAATATGGCCTCACCGACGCCCGCCACGTACTCGACAGATGTCCTCTAAGGGATGGACGTGGCGCCCATGCACCAGAGCGCCTTCGCCATGAACGCCGCGCGTCCTCCTCTCTGCCGTGTGTCCGCGCCTCACTTGCCCTGGGGGAACAACTGAGCGACCGCCCAAGCTCCTCCCCAGCCCCCCCCTTCAATCCCTTTTCGCTCCTTCTCGCGCGCAAGCTCGAGCTTCCGAAGCTCGCCGCCACGGCCACCATTGCCGAGCGGTGGAGCTCCGCCCAGCCGCTGCTGCGCTCTACCTCCGTCCCAACCGAGTGTGTCACCGCCTTCGCCTCGCCATGCTTCGCCCCGCGCGCGCGCTTGCCCAGGCTCCCGGTCACCGGAGCACCTCGCCGCCGGCGCGGACGCCGCTGCTCCATCTGTTCACGTGGTCAGAAGGCCACGGTACACCTCCGGTCGCGCTTCCACCGCCCATGGGTGCGGGTGGACGAGCTGGAGCTCGAGCCACCATCCTCCGCCACTGCCGGTCCTCTCCGGCCGACATCGGCAACCACCGGCTGCCTCCCCTGCTTGGCGTCGGAGGTAGACGAAGAAGGCCGATTTCTTTTCCCCCTGTGTCTCTACGAGTGTATGACGAGCGGGCCCGGCTGAGCAGCGGGTCCCGCATGTCGGTTATGTAATGACAGATCTGGGGTGGGAAACCGGGTGCGCCTAGCGATTTATGTTCGGGTTGTTTTAATTCCGATTTTGAATTCCAATTTCATATTAATCTTTAAAAATCTATATCTCATGATAGCAAAGTCCAAAAATAGTAAATGGGGACTTTTTGAAAACTTGGTGAAGAAATCTATGAAGTAGAGTCATAAAATTCTATATGTTTATAGATGTTTTTCAATGTGTTTATTTAAGTTTTAAAAATGCTCTATAAATGCCTTTAAACTTGACCAGAGCCAGATCTGGAGTTTTAGAACTCCAAAAATAGTGATTCTTGTTTTGTTAATTTTGTGATGACATGTACTTGCTAGGAAAAATATTAAACACCCTAGTTGTTCACTGTTTTCTTAGGGTTTTGATTTGACCTTGTTAAATAAGGAAAATTATATTTTATTACTTGTCATTTTATATCTTGAGTTGTGATGCTCCAAATGATGTGAAATTTTTATGGTAGTCTTTCCATGCTATGAATGTACCGTGGTAGAAATTTCATGGTCATTGCTTACTGTATGATCAAGTTATTGATTTAACTTGTTTATAGCTTGATAAATAGCTTATAAATATCATATAAATGATAAAATAGAAAACGTTGTTCCATCACCTTATTATGATGTTGCTCTTTGATGTTAGTTCATTCTATGGCCATGTGTTCATATAAAATATTGAGTTTTAGGTTTAACTTGCTCTCACATGATTTATTGCAATAGCTATTTGTCTTTTTCATAGAGGTTGATGTACTTATCTAAATGGCTTGAAATTTGTACAGTAGACTTTTAAGAGTTATTGTAGACCACTGTAATTTTGGTAGAATTTATTGTGCACTTTTGATATGTGTTCATAATTCCACCTAATGATTTAAATAAATTAAGAAAAGATATTAAAAGAATTTATTTAGAAATGGACACTAAGTTTTCTGGTGTTCATTAGTCATGTGTGAAATGTTGGTAAAGTTGGTTTTGTCCAATTATTTGTTTGCCACATAAGTTAATAATTATTTCTTGCAAATGAGGTTTCTGGACAGATCTGGGAACTTAGCAAAGTTCTTTATGATAATGTGCTTTGTTGTAAAACTTGTCTATACAAAAGTTGTAGATAAATTATGTATCTAGCTTCTATTAAAATTTGGTGGCATTTTACCATGTGGTTTAGGAGTTATAGCTGTTGAAAGTTGGGTTACAGAATTGCTTGCTCTCTGTCTTGTTAGACCAGTTTCTGTGTTTGTGTAAATTCGACATGTTAAACTTTGGAATCATGCTGTGATGATTATAAATGAAATATAGATAATTTCATAAGCTTTTCATAATGTCTTCTTGCAAGTCTTTTGGAGTTGTAGATCTCCAGTTACGATTAAATTACTTAGCTGCTGTTCTGATGCCCAGAAAGTGGCAAATTCTAGTCTAGTGCTTTGATTAACTTTGTCATGCTAGTGTGTTAAAGTGTGACTCATATCCTTGATGCTACTTGGGTTGGTACCCTGTAATCTTATGATACTTGTGCCTTGATTGTTGTGCTCGCAATCTTCTATGTTATGCCCTAACGAGGATTAAGTTAATTAGCTCTAGGTATTTTTGAGAACTTTGGTATGCTTGTTTGATTTCTTTGTTTATTACCTTTCTATGCATTCATACATATGCATTATTGCACCTCATTTAGGTACGCTAGTAGAAACGCGTGAAGGATCTAAGGTGGAGCCAAACCCGAAGATGGAGTTGGTGGATCCATCCCGAAGATCGAAGGACCGGACAAGTGGTAGATTGGAAGATGCTCGCCAAGCGAACTCATCTGACATACTCTAACTTGAGTCGGATCCCAGGCAAGCCCCGGAGCATTATAAGCCTCCTATCTTCAAAGCAATTAATTCTATATATGTTATAAGTATTGTTGCATTAAGTAGTAGGAGTTGGTTGAAAACCTTACTGCATTATATCATTCCTTGTCCAGATATATGAATCCTTGAATCCTACATAGACTAGGATCGAGTAGATGCTTAGCCCTGCTTTAAGCGGTAGAAGTCAGGTGATTTCCTGTCACCTGCGAGATATAGGGATATTCATATATGGCACGGTTGGCTATATTTGCTATCGTGGAATGGAACCATGTGTTAATAAAATGAAATGAGACCGGGCGGGATGACGATAGTGAAGCAACAAGGCATGGAGGTCTTGGGTGTGAATCTATCCCCGTCTGAGTCGTTTAATGACCGATTCGCTGTACGTCCTTGAGTCATGTTGAACGCAGTCTAACACTTAGTTGGCCGGATAAGTCGTTCCGACCGCGAAGCCGAGTAATGTGGTTCAGGCCGGGAATCGAATGGTAGGTTGCTTCTTGGAGGAGAGAAAGGATGTGCTTGGGGACATTGGCGTGAGACCAAGGGGGGGTTAGAGTCCCTATCACCTGGCAGAGTGTCGCCCTTGGGGTCGCGACATCATTCGGACCCGCGATTCCTGAATCATATGAAAAGGTGGCTTGTGCGACCCTGGCAGGGGCCTGCGCGGTGAGTGTTAGAAATACCCCTCCAGCTGGATAGGAATTCGATTCGAATCGCCGTCGCTCACGGTTAGTGAGCACTTGACTTGAGCAGCGGCAACGTAGATTCCATTAAATTGAACGGATGGTTAATTGGATCACGATGAAAAGGTTGCCTCAATTTATACCTGCTATGGTTAATATTGTTTGCTCCTAATAAAGTGAGTGCTCTAGTACAGGTGCTAATATAGATGACAGGCTAATAATGATTAACTTGATGCTTAAGCATTAATGATTACTTATCCGTAATAAGCTTTTATGCAAAATGTTGTCAAGCTAGCCCCACTTTATATCAGCCTTGCATGATCCTTGGTGTCACCTTATTTCTGGTTTCTGACGGGTAAGTCTAGCTGAGTACCTTCTTGTACTTAGGGTTTTATTCCCCACTTGTTGCAGGTTATGATGTATCATGGCGGCTGCAAGAGTTGGTTGACTCCTGCCGTAGAGGCGGAGTGTGATCATGGGCATGATCCTTCTTAATTATCTTCTCTCTAATGCTTTTGTTGGAAGTCGACCACGGTACTGGCATGTATTTGAAATAAGATTAATGTTAGTTTCAAATTACTTTGCTTCCGCTACTTTTCAATGTAAGTTGTAATAACTATGTTGAACTCCGATGTATATTGAATTACTTGTGAAATGGTTATAACATGTGACTTGTTATGTTGAATCACTACGATCTTGGCTTGTATGTTGGTTGGTTTGAAATCCCTCGTGATTTTATTGGACTACCGGAGTTATATGGGCTCAAGTGTGAGAATTTGATCACTTCGGTGATTGTTTTTATACTTGTGCTCTTATAATTTGGACGGTTCTGTTACAGCGCGGGCCCCGCGCGCGCGGTAGCGGCCGTCCGCGAAGTCGCCAGGAATGCCGGACGAGGAGCACTTCGCGTCTTTCTTTCCCGTACCCGCTGCAGGTGTTTTCTCCGCCATCGCGCCCGCCATATCCGAGGTGGCTGGATACTATCCAGGCCCCTGGTGCGGACAGTCTAAGGTAGTGTTTAGATGGTGTAAAAGTTGGTGTAAAGTTCCTATAGCACTTTTCGTTGTTATTTGGTAAAATTTATCCAATCATGGATAAACTAGGCTCAAAAGATTCGTCTCGACATTTACATAGCAATTAGTTATTTTTTTACCTATATTTAAACTCCATGCATACGTCTAAAGATTCGATGTGACGGAGAATCTTGTAAAATTTTTGAAAGTTTGAGGGATCTAAACACTGCCTAAGTACTTCGATGGGAACTCGTGATCCGTGAGTTGCGCGTGGAAGACGCCGCCGCGTCCGTCGCCAACTCGCCATAGCCCGTAGCAGCTCCGTCGCCGCTCTCGGTTTGTCCGGATCCCCGCGGCCTGCGCGTACTACAGGAACAACTACAGGCATCCCTTCCCTTTTCCCCGCGCATTGCAATCACGCAATCACAACCCAGCAGCGGCTGCCGCGAATCCGCGATGCCGCCATGGCCAGGTCGACAAGATCGATCGGGGTCGTTATGGCTAGGCACCGTTTAGCCAAAAATTTTGCTAAAATTTTCAGATTTCCCGTCATATCGAATTTTTAAACACATGCATGAAGTATTAAATATAGATAAAAAATAAAACTAATTACACAGTTTAGACGAAATGGACGAAACAAATCTTTTAAGCCTAATTAGACTATTATTGGACAATATTTACTAAATAACAATAAAACTACTACAGTAGCGTTTCGTCAAAAAATTTACCAACTAAACAGCCCCCTACTCTAGGCCGCTGCTACGGAGCGCTAGCCTTTCCGCAGGCCTACTACTACCTCGCCGTGGTAGCCCGTAGGCCTGGCCCCGGGCGAGGGGACGCATCGCTATCGCATCCAGAGCCCAGAGATAGCCGGCGAATATTTTTGTGCTCACATCCACGATACAGTAGATGGCTTGGCTCCGGCCTGTGTTAGGGCCACGTTTAGATTGCAAAAAAATTCAAACCGATGAATAGTACTAATTTCGTCTTATTTGACAAATATTGTCCAATCGTGGACCAACTAGGCTCAAAAGATTCATCTCGTGATTTCCAACTAAACTGTATAATTAGTTATTTTTTTAACCTACATTTAATACTTCATGCAAGCGGCTAAAAATTGATGTGATGGAGAGAGTGAAAAAATTCTAACTTTTGGATGCATCTAAACAAGGCCTAGATTCCAGAATTCACCCCAAATTCTACTATGAAAAAGGAGATTTTCCATCACATCAAAATGTCGGCAAATGCATGCAGTACTAAATATAGATGAAATTATAAACTAATTGCACAATTTTGTTGTACTTTTCGAGACGAACATTTTAAGTCTAATTAATCAATTTTTAGATAATTTTTTGCACTAAAAAACAAAAGTGCTACCGTGTTCGGGATGACACTGTGCAAATTCAGCCACCCCGAATCAGGCCCTTGTTTAGTTCCCCCAATTCTCCTCAAATTTCACTATGCAAAAAGAAGATTCCCTGTCATATTAAAATGTCGGCAAATGCATGGAGTATTAAATGTTGATGAAATCAAAAACTAATTGCACAATTTTGTTGTACTTTGCGATATGAACATTTTAAGCCTAGTTAGTCAAAATTTGGATAATTTTTACTAAATACAAACGAAATGCTACAGAAATTATGATAGTTTTTCTCCTTAATTCACCGAAATAAACGAGGCCTTGGCCGCCCGCCCCCGCCCGTGCTGTTCCATGTTTCCTTCCTCCACCTCCGTCCTCCGTCCCTCGGCGGTCGGCGCCACCACCATTGCTGCCAGCTCGCTACTTGCCACTAACCTTTTCGGCTTTTCGCAGCCCGGTGTGGTGTTATACCTCGCTGACGCTGACAGCGCTTTCTTTCCAGCTGTTCAAGTGTATAATCCACCGGGCGCTTGTTTAGTTCCCCAATTCTCCCTAAATTTCACTATAAAAAAAGAAGATTTCCTGTCACATCAAAATGTCAGCAAATGCATGGAGTACTAAATGTTGATGAAATAAAAAACTAATTGCACAGTTTTGTTGTACTTTGCGAGATGAACATTTTAAGCCTAGTTAGTCAAAATTTGGATAATTTTTACCAAATACAAACGAAATGCTACAGGAATTCTGATACAGCATTTTTCTCCCCAATTCACCGAACTAAACGAGGCCCAGGTAACTAAACAAGGCCTCGGTGTCAGACCGGTAAACGAGATGCGCCTGCCTGCCTGTCTCTGTCTGCCTGTGGCTGCGCCATGGCCCCCTGGGCAGTGGACCCGCTGAGCGCCTGCGCCGCCCTCAAAAGATGCGGCCAGGCTTTCGAGTTTTGACGGCACAGTGCCACACCCAGCCAGGCCCCCTGCAGCGTCCTGAGCCCACCCCCAGGCCGCGGATTCGGTTCATCGGACGTGGACGGGCCACACGGCCCACCGGTTATTTTTCGTCCTTCCTTCACGAGTTTTATCTGCCGACTGGAAAGTGCACGTTGTGCCACAAGTGTGGTCCTTCCGTGAACGCCCTCGCAGTCGCACTGGTCTTTTTGTTTTTTATTACACACGGTGGAATAGTTGATGTAGTCCTTTAATTATTATCTGAGAATCAATTACACTTCTAAACTTTAAAAGCGACCGTTTCAATTTCTAAAATTTATTTTTAGGCTAAGTTTCATCCTAGGATTACCAAAGCGACTATTTCAGTTCTTAAACTTTGTTTTTTTTTGGCTCACTTCTTCCATGAATGAACAACCAAATTGCATTTTTTTATGATGAAGGTAATACCCTGCTTTTATTGGAAGCAAACCAAATTGTATTTTAGTTCTCAGGCCTTTTGCTTTTCAGATTAACTTCATCCATCATCCTACGATCACCGCACCATTGTACCTTCTCAGGCTCTAGCACTGCCCATAATTAAATAAAAAATAATTACTATTTGGAGAAAACCATTATTAGTGGACAATAAAAAAATCCTTATCGGTCATTAATATTTGTAACGTGTTATTTCAAATATTACCATGTAGACTAAAAATGCACCGCCCATAGTGAACTGGTCCTGGTTTTTTTTTACTGTGGAACCGGCCCAAACCCCCACCTGCACAGCAGCACAGTGCGCGGCAGAGCCGGCACTGCAGAAGTAGAGACTGTTGGCGCCATGCTGCCATTGATCGACCGAGCTCCCCGTCCGGCCGGGTCGGCCCGGTCCATGGCGGCACTGGTCATGCATGTGCATCGGTGCATGCACGCACAGAACAGGCTCCACGGAGAACAGTGGCGGTGCCGTCATCATCTGCCGTGGATTTTCATTTTATTATTGCGGCGAGCGTGTCCAACGCAGCCTCCTGCTGTCGTGCATGCAAGCATGCCGTGACGCCGGCCGTGTGGGCACATGCACATGTACGAGATGCGATGCGAACGAGTGTGTGTGTTTACGTGCCACCGAGCTCGATCGAGCACGTACATACATACTACACATAGTCCTGCAGTCCTGCATGCACGTGTGCTGCTCCGGCCGGGCTCCCTCCCGGCTAGCTGCTTTTGTACGTGGCCAGTGATGATGTGCCGGTAGACCGTAGGCTGTAGCCTAGACGGCAGACGCAGTCCACGTACAAGTGGCACGCTGGCGCACAGTTGCACTCTAGCAGTGTACAGTGCGGAGCGTGATCCATCACTACACCAGAGAAGGGCATCACTGGCGGTTCAAAATCCCTCTTCACTGGCGGATTTTGAACCGCCATAACCAACTCGGCAGTGATAAGTTGATCACATCACTTCCGGTTATGCCAAACCGGCAGTGATAGCTCGTATATCACTGCCGGTTCGTGTTACAAACCGGCAGTGATACTTGAGCAATCACTGCCGGTTTGTGTTACAAACCGGCAGTGATACTTGAGCCATCACTGCCGGTTGTTTTAACCAACCGGTTGTGTAGATTATATTATCACTGCGGTTTTCTTTGAACCGGTAGTGATATACTTTTCACAATTTACATTTTAATAATTGTTTTATTTTCATTTCGAGGGGAGGTGGTGGGGTGGGAGGTCGGGGAGGTGGAGGTGGTTGCTATCGATCAATTTGATATCGATGTGGAGGTGGTTGTGGATCAGCGACAATACAAACCCATCAACATTTATATTACAAAAGTTCCAAAAAAAACTTTAAGTATCGAATTAAGAGTCGCATTACAATAGCCTATCGATATGGTCTCTTCCGTACTGGACCTTATACTTCTTAGTCCTCGTAATAGAGAATGATCCTTTCTTGGTCAATATCTCGTCCATCACAAACCTTGCTATCTCCTCTTGAATTCCTCTCATCTCAAAATCTAGCAACTGGTTGTGATTGTTTGCTTTGCGCTGTAATTGAAGCAAGATGATATTGAGATGCACAAACGTAAGACAAAACAATAGAAATGAGATACCTACGTACCATATCATCTCCATTATCTATTTTTGCGCCAAAGTATTTTAGCATTGCCCACATCACATAGAACCCACATTCGTTGTTCCCCATCGGTTGATCTAGGGTCTTGAGATCCTCCATATACTTTACACTGAATGGGGCACTCCATTGCTTTTGCATCTTGCTATTGAGATTTTTCCAATCAGGTAATGCCTTCATTCTATGTGACATTGTAAATGAAGTGTGAAGGCCGAGGACATTACAATATCCTATGTGATTAGAAAGTGTTGTGATATTGGGTTCACTTACTTATTCAGCACTTTGACTAGGGAGTCAATAAGAGAAAGTGGCTTTTTCTTTAAGTCCCACACCTCGATATGTGAATCTTGAAGATAGATATATACGAGGATGAAATGGTTGCTGCAATCACAAAGTCCATGTTATTGAATGACATATCAAGAAAAGAAACACTAAAATAAGGGTCGAGAACACATACTCGCGTCGAGCGGCGGTGGCGTGCACTGGCGGACAGCGTCGAGCGCGCAAGTGTCGTGCACTGGCGTTGGAGCGCGCTAGTGCCTTATATAACCCACGCATCCAGAACAATATCTATAACATATATAGTTCTAAGCATCTCTTTATTTCTAGCACACAAGTTTCAGTACTCAATAATATCTCTATCCTTAGCATTGCTGGATAATGAGTTCGGTAAGAACTCATCATTTGGAACTAGAAAAATAATTTCATCACAATAAACTAGTTGATTGGTGTATCATCGCTTAATAAGATTTGTCAGTATAGGTATGAAACACAAAAAATTCTACTGAACTGACCTGTTTAGAGACAAGAATGCGTGACCCCACTTGAATTTCCCAAGCAGCAAATGTGCTGTATCTTCCTCCCCACTGCAAATATGTATATAACATAAGCTGATGCCTGACAGTAACTAATTATAAATCAAGCTACACGATTATATGACCTACATATTCCAAACAATATTGTTAGGCAAGGCTTAAAAAAATTACCATATTATGAGGGCTGCTGATAAAGCTTCCACACAAGATAGTTCACATGGCCGACAATAGTTCACAGGATTTGCCGCTACTAACCATGGTACTTCAGCTTGTTTTGGAGGCAGAAACGGTATGTAGTAGTCAGCTAAGTTCTTGCTTTCAGACTAATTAGTAACTTGATGCAAGTTCCGTTGGTGCTCATAAAGCAAATGGTAACGAAGACAAAATAAAACTCACGAGGATTGGATCCAGTGGAACAGGTGTTTACCTGTGTTGAATAGAGTGAGCTTCTCCTTCCCAACGATGAGCTCGGACATCTGCCCCCGGCGTGGCGCTGACCCTGGCATAAGAAATTCCCAAATTTTCATCCAAATCCCCACCCTTAAGATCAGCTAAGACCCTTATTGCTTACATAAGACGTCGCTGGGCTCGGTTTTGGCCTAAGGGCCCTGCTCGGCCTCGGCGACGGCCACAGAAAGGAGCTGCTGCACCGCCGCCCTTCTCCTGTGTGCGCGCGCGAGGCCGCCCCGGCGCCGCCGGGGAGGGCAGCGCTTGCTACAATGGCGCGTGGCCCCCCACCTCTGGGTGCGCGTGCGAGGCCACCCCGCCGCCATGGCCGTCGAGGGAGGGAGAGGAGAGGGAGCTCAGGGAGTGTGGCTGCTGATGGGAAGAGAGAGTGCTGCTGCAGTGGGGCGGAGATGAGAGATCCCGTGAGGGAGGGGGAGCCGGGAGTTAGGGTTCACGAGCAGTGTTCTATTCCATTCGGACAGAGGAGGGAGGGAGGTCGAGCTATATGTACTGTGGACATATCACAGGCGGTTTAAACCACGAACCGGCAGTGAATCTAATTATCACTGCCGGTTCGTGGTTGGAACCGGCAGTGAAGCTCGTAATCACTGGTGGTTCAAAAACCGGCAGTGAACCTTATTATCACTGCCGGTTCCAGCCACGAACCGGCAGTGAAGCTCATTATCACTGCTGATTCTAGCCACGAACCGGCAGTGAAGATTCACTGCCGATTCCAGCCACGAACCGGCAGTGACAATGAGCTTCACTGCCGGTTTGACCCCTACCCCAATCATTTGAATGTCTGTCAGAGTTTGAACCGGTAGTGAAGATTTATCACTGTCGGCCCAATACAATCCGGCAGTGATGGGCCGACAGTGATGTTTGAATCTGTAGTAGTGCATTCGAAAGGGGGGGCAATTTGCTCGATGCTAACAACTATGCCCATATTAAGTTCTAGGTTAGAAAAAAAATCAAGACTAAATAACTGAGCTTGCCATGCTTCTCAGATTGTAAAAGGAAAATATATTATTTTTGAGTTTACCACAAATTAACATACAGTTTACTACCAGTCTTGCAATACATACTCAAGAAGCTAACAGTATGGCGAAACGTGAATCAGCAAGAGGGGCTGCAAGGACCTTTTTTAATCATTTTATGTGAGAAAATAATGCAGGCCCACAAATAAAAATAGAGCTGCTACACGTAGTCTGCAAAGTTCATACTATGACCAACATCTAGTAAATGAACCACATGCTAATACATAGGTACTATCGAGATGAGAGAAAGAAATCAATAGCTATTCTTTCTAATTATTGCTAACTTAGCTGATCTAATGATGACCAACATGTCTAGTATATCATATATTCTATTAAAATGTCCACGACCAAGGGGGCCACAGCCCCGTTTGGCCTCTACGAAGCTCCGCCGGTGGCAGTGTACGAGTTAATTGGATTCTTTTCACTTTCTTCGACCGAAAGATGTAACAGCAGGAGCTGTGCACTGCACTGGACTGTGTACGGTGCAATATCCACGTACAGTACCCGTATCGATCGGCGGCTTGCATCCATGCATGCATGTAGTGATGCCGGTTATTCACACTGGCCTGAAATACGTGTAGTCGTGTACCGCCCGCGCGCCGTGCTGTACGTCTGTGCCTACGAGTCTACGGCCGTTCCACCGAAATAGCCGTCGCGCTGACTAGTAGTACAATTGTGGACACGCAAATATATGACCATATTGGCATGCATGCATGAACCTACTAGAAAGACACACCCATTTGTTTGCTCGTGGACACATTCAAACCTGTATATCATGTTCTTAAGCTCTTAGTTAATCTACTTTTAAAGTGTTTAACTTAGATTCTAATTGTAATTAAGTAGTATTGTTATGTTGTCAATAGATTGGTAAAGGAGAAATAGTCCTCTCTGGTTCTCGGTTACTTCTTTTGCTGCAGTTGCCTGCTTGTGAGTTTTCTGGAGGCTCAACATATATGATTTTGAAACCTGGGTTCTTCATCTTCGCATACTTTCTGATACATCTTGTACACCTGTTGTTCCTGACATGTTCCAGATTGCATGCATGCAAGTTCACAGTTTCAGATTATGGCATGGCAAAGTTGAAACGGAGCCTCAGAGTTTGACTGATACATCTGACATAAAAGAATGCCAAATTGGCCTAGACACTAAACGACAGCTATAGGGTATTGCAGCTTATGAATTTCCAAGCAAATGCATTGCTCTTTGGAAAACAAAAATGTGCATTACAGTTGGAATTGGCAACTCTTCGATGTATATAGAAAAGCAACAATAGATAGAACAGTTTAGAGGTTTAGATGAAACAAATGTTTCACAGCAGAAGTGCATACCAGATAACCGAGGTTCCCAACGAAGCTAATACATTACCAAAATCAAATTCAGTTGGAATCTAAGGAATGGGAAAGTAGCATTGCTACTTATTGGAGAACAGAGAGATAAATTAGATAACCTTAAGGATCAATAGCTTTGTATCCATAGGATCGAACGAATAAGACAGATACCCTTTTGAATAAAATAGAGAAAGATCACTCACGATGACTCATGCAAGTGAACCCGAGATGGTATTGCTTCTTTTTATGAGCCATTAGCTTGTCATAACAATCACATGGATTTATTAAAAAAAAGTTACAGCGATGTAATGAACAGCTTATATAGAAAATTTGGAATGAACTCGATCAATGTACTCCAGGATAAGTTCCTGAAAAAGAAAAAAAAGATCAAGAAATAGTCATTAAGCTCTATACTATTTTATGGTGGCAAGGACAAGCCGTAAAATCAGGTTATCAAGAATATAAGCTGAAACTAACATAGTAACGTTATGGACCCATCATTCAGTAAGATCAGAGCAGCATGTATATTTTAACAAAAAGTAATTACACGTAGTGCATTTCTGTAACAGTAAAATCTAAACATTTGTCTAATGGAATCGAAAAGGCATATATACAGCTCAATCAAGTAACCTTTAGAAGCTCGACTTACCCAGCTCTCTTGAGAATTTCAATCATTGTTCTTTCTTGTTCTCATACTCGAAAGGCAACATCAGTGTTTGGATCATTTTCTTTGCAGCGAAATCACTCCTGAAGAAGAGGATGAAGGCAGAATGATACATTCATAAATATCCATACAATATACCACGCTGACTGGATCCAATACAAGAAAAACATAGGCCATAATAAGGCAAGCACAATGGCAAGCAGTAGGAATCTCCAATTTCAGACTACGTCTAACCAATGTTCCACACTTGTCTACCAACTTCCGCACTTCAAAAACCCAACCACACAAGCGCCAAGGCCTCTGCCTATGAAATGAAACCACTTG
Source organism: Saccharum hybrid cultivar R570 (assembly GCA_038087645.1). NCBI lineage: Eukaryota > Viridiplantae > Streptophyta > Magnoliopsida > Poales > Poaceae > Saccharum > Saccharum hybrid cultivar. The sequence continues at coordinate 1,875,722 of JAQSUU010000165.1, read as the reverse complement.
GACTATGCTAGCTCAGATAATCAGGCTGATAGATATCAACACAAGTATATGAGGTCTCAAGCCTCAGATGTCGTGACCTCCTCAAGGTGCGGATATAGACCAGTAACAATGAGGTGTTTTTTCAGATAAAGGAAAATAATGCGGACTCTGCATTCATGCATGGATGTATATAGCCCAAAGACCAGTGAGGATGTGTTGCAAGGTTACCATATATACAATATTCTCTTCTTTTGGCACAGAGATCCTGGTGATGCTTTTTGGCTGGTATATATTGAAAAGAGTTGTTAAGCACAGGCGGCGAGCATCACATTAGATTTTTTTAAAAAGCAACCATCATCTATTTTTAAGAAATTTGTGCATTGATAAGTATGAAACGGCTTCATCTGCACTCCTGCTCACCTGCTGATGTATATAGTTGAAGTGTCCAACAAATGTGTAGCCTTTTAATTTTGAATTTGCTGAGGCTTGAAATTTATATATTCCAGTAAGGCATTTCTTGAGCACTTAGTGTGTATCTAGCATTCGCAAATGTATTTGGTTGTCCGGAAGGAATCAGCGTATAATATTTATGTATTCTCAGATCTCAATCGCACCCGTTATCATGGTATTAGCAAAAGTAAGACATAGAGGTTTAGCAAATGGAAGTATTATGTTTTAGATGAGGTGTCATCTTCAGCCAAGTCACTACGGAAATTCAATTCATGATTGCTTTTATGACATGAATTTGTTCCATAGAAAAGAAAACTGGGCAATTACTATCTAGCTTCCTGGCTCCTGAGCTTGCCTCCTGTCAGTTCTCAACTCTCAAGAGTGCCATATACAAACTACAAAGAAGAAACAAGAGTCTTACCAGATAGTGGAGGTGAGCAGTGCCTTTGTAGGCTATCTGTGCAACAATGCAATGGCCAATGCCCGGTCAAATATAAAATCTTTGCTGCCAAGGTTGGTAATCGCCACATTTGTGCCATGGTGAAAGGTCTTGATGGCTAGAGGGGGGGTGAATAGCCTTTTAAAATTTTTTACAAAGACAAGCTAAACAAGTTTATCAAAATAACAAATAGCGAGATACGAGTTTTGCTTAGCCTACGGGGTGTTTGCAAGCCACCTATCCAAATCACAATTCTAGTAATTGCACTCAACCGCACAAGTCAAACCGAGAAGGAAACTACAACTACAACTAGCAAGCTACATAAAAGAGTTACTCTAGCAAAGCTAACTAGCTAGCAAAGATAACTAAGAAGGTAATGCGGAGTTGAGTTAGGAGAGTTTTACCGATGGGCGAAGTATTGAGCCAACCAATATGATCAACAATGAATACCAAGACAACCGAACACCGGGAACAATCAATCACAATATGAAAGTGAAGACACAAAGATTTATCCCGAGGTTCACGTGCTTGCCTGCACGCTAGTCCCCGTTGTGTCCCTCTTCACCACGTGATTCGGTGGCTAATCGGTCTCACACCGAGCCTCTCAAAAGGCGCCACAAGAACCTACCAAATGACAAAAGGTTGCAAATGACACGAGCAATTCACTAACGTTGCCTTTGGCTCTTCACCGAGGTAGGCACAAACCCCTCACAATCACCGGAAGGTGGCCAAGAACAATCACCAATTCTTGCCAATGCCTCCAAGCTGCTCCAAGTCGTCTAGGTGGCAGGAACCACTAAGAGAAACAAGAATCCCGCAGCAAATCAACCACCAAGTGCCAACTAGATGCAATCTCATAATGCAAATGCACTTGGATCACTCAATCTCACTTCGAATATGCAAAGAAGCAAGAGAGATGAGTGGGAGGGGAGTTGCTTAGCTCAAAGTGCTCACAAGTATGTCAAATGTTCAAGAGATCGAGCCATGAGCCGGCCAACAAGTATTTATAGACGTACCCCTTTGAATAGAGCCGTTAGAAACTTGAAACAGCCGAAGTCGTGCTGACCGGACGCGCCGGTCGCACAACGGCTAGCTGCGAAGCAACGACCGGACGCGCTCGTTGCGCAGACCGGACACGCTGGGATCGACCGGACGCGTTGGTCACGTAACTGACCGGACGAGCTGGTCAAGCCTGAGCAGCGCTCAACGAAACAGCGACCGGACGCGCTGTAGAACTGACCGGACGCCACAGTGCCAGCGTCCGGTTGGAGTCCAGTAAGCTCCCTGAACGACCGGACGCGTCCGATCGATAGTGACCGGACGTGCCACCGCGTCCGATCAAAAACAGAAATACGCGCAGACGCTGAACACTGACCGGACGCGTCCGGTCAAACAGAGACCGCGTCCGGTCCAGCGTCCGGTCACCCCTGTGGCCTCCGTTCGCCTCCGTTCCTTTTTTGACTTCCGGCGTAGTGGAAAAAAGTCGTTTCAACTCCTCGAAAACGCCTGAATCCCGCCTCGCAAGCTCGGCGGGAGGGAGAGAGGACCCCAAACCCTCTCTACCGCTCAAAATCCACCGCCATCGCAAACGTGCTAACACCACCAAGTGATCTCGTCATGTGTGAGTGTGTTAGCATTTTCACAATCATTTTTTGAAGCGATATTAGTTCTGTCCAAATGCATATGATTATGAAATGCACACCTAGAGGCACTTAGGAGTTCAATAGCCGCGTCATTCCCCTCTTTATAGTACGGCTATCTATCCTATAATGTAACCACACCCACTAGGTGTCTTGGTTACTAAAACACAACCCTTAAGCATATACCTTTGCCTTGATCACATAGGGTTGCGTCTAAATCCAAATGTGACCATCATGATCACCATGTCCATCTTGCCACCAACCTTGGAATGTACTAATCCTCATATGCTACATACAACTTAGGCATAAAATTAGTATTTAGGCATTGTCACTAATTACCAACACCAAACATAGGACTTTCGCATGGCTTGGCCAGTGACGACAATAAGAGCCTAATGAATGAAGCTGATTCGCACCATGGCTTGGCTGACATTAGATCGAACACCTAACTGGCATGACCCACGAGTGGAAGAGGCATGCAATGCTATTGGCTTTGCTTGGACCGTGCGGGGAGAGGTGACGCTGGGGAAGGCGGCGAAGGACAGAGGCAGCGGATGGTAAGATACAGGCAGCATTCCGGCGCGAATGGGGAGGGAAGACAAAAACATCATAGAGAACTAGAAAAAAGAGCGCGCCTTTTGTGCTTTTTGTTGGATTCTGAGATGATGAGTAAGATGTCACAGCAAAACGAGGTGCTTCGTCTTTCCCGGCTGGTTTTATGCTTGATTTCTGAAGTTTCCAATAGTAAATTCCTCTGAGAAATCTCTTATGTTCATTACATATATGATGATATAATGAAAGTGGGCTGCTATTTGAGTTGACCTGAACCAAGAGCCAATGAATGAGTACAATGAAATTTTCTGCAAGGTATTATATAAAAATGTGATGCATCTAACTGTTATCTACTATAATGTAGTAGCATTAATATTTGCAAATAAATTTAGCTGTACAAACTCAAAACAATGAGAATGACATTGTCACCTGAAATCGTTTTCATATCCTTGTTTTCATACACATCATTACCTTGCATCTTTAATATTTTTGGTGTACCAAAAAAAGGACATGGCCTCATGATAGGCTGTAGTTGTTTGAGAATCCATCCATTTGAGCTGCCTGATCACTATTCACTGGTGCTATGTAAAGAATGGATTAGTACGTGGCATATGAAAGAGCTAAAGACGTGGTGATTTGAGATGCCAGTTCTTATAGTGCAAAATTCGTCTTGTAAGAGACCATAAAACATATCAAGCCACGTTCATAAAGCAAGCTTCATGAATTTAGTGTTTTGTTATAGAGTCTGATGAGCCTTGTAATTTATATATTCCATCAAGGCATTTTCTCGAGCACTTGGTGAGCATCATAAAGGAATCAGGTGATAGCATTTAGGGTGTGTTCACTTCGCGAAAAGTAGCTGAAAAGTTACTGTAGCATCTTTCGTTGTTATTTGGCAAAATTTGTCCAATTATGGACTAACTAGGCTTAAAAGATTTGTCCCGACATTTACAGACAAACTATACAATTAGTTATCTTTTTTACCTACGTTTAATGTTCCATGCATGCGTCGAAAGATTTGATGTGATGTGTGTAAGAGGAAATATTTTGGGTTGGGAGGGGAAGTGAACGAGGCCTTACGTGTTTTCAGATCTGAAGGATATCGCAGGGGAGAAGGGGGCTATGAGATTATTGTTTCTCCTAGTACCTTATCCTCCTCCATAACTCCATTACGGGCTGCCTGGAAGCATCATTAACTTCTCATCACCTCAACACTCTCTCCTTCAATAGTAGCAGGAGACAAGATCAGGGAGTACGTGGTGGCCGACCAAATTTGGTCTATGGTCACGGCGGCAATGACGAATCCTAGGCTGAGCTAGGCCACCCTCTTCTTCCCCAGCAATTCCGCAGTGGTTGTTGCCGCCACCTGCTCCTTGGCCTCGGCCTCCTCCTTGGGCATGGCCAGCTCGATTGTCATCGCGGCACACGGACTGCAGACGCGCCGGGATGCCTCCTCGCCTGGGCGAATTCCTCGCTCTCCATATCGCCGGTGTGCCGGAGAGGAAGGCTGGAACGAGCACGATAGAGTGGCGGCGGCAACGATTTGGCTGCTGCGGGAGAGACGTCGAGGACTCTGGAAGGGCCACATCCTGGTGCAGGGACGAAGCCAAGAAAAATTTTAGGGGGGCTGAACAAAAGCGCGGCTACACCAACATAATCTCACTATGACTCCTTACAATAAACAAATATAATAATTTGAAGTAGTTTTATATTGAAACATCGACGAGAATCAAAAAATAGATCATGAAATGCCAAATTACAAAAAGCTAAATTACGAAACTTATAGACGACACGTGACGGTGAAAACATGCTCATCGATGCTTGACTATTTATCTTAGCACTTATAAATAAGTTGACTAATCCTAACAGGAATAGTAAGGAATCAGCATGCATTGTATTTGATCTATAACCTTTTATCTAAATATAGTACATGACAGCTGTAGGTGGGGCTTCACGTACTCCACAGCCGTAGGGGGGGCTCGAGCCCCCCTTGCCCGGGCGCTGGCTTCGTCCATGTCCTGGTTGGACTGCTCGATCAGAAATGCTATTCATCTGGCAAGGTAAGAAGATACTTTTATTGGGTGCACCATGCACGTTTGGTGGCCTAGTGAACGCGGCCAATAGCTCAACATGTGGCAAGATAAGAAGCCAGATCTCGCGGTGCAACTTTCATCTTGTAAAGGCCTGTGAATAGCTCATCACGTGGCAAGATAAGAAGCTAGATCTCGTGGTGCAACTTTCGTCTTGTAAGAGATTAGAGATCAATTAACTTGAGGATGGAGATCACTCGCCTGTAGTGGAGCGAAGCAGGGCAATAATGGCGCATGGAATCCACGGAGGCCCCGCTGCTACCTCAGGTTTGATCGACGTTGTAGCCCGCAATGGCGTCGGAGTCCATCCCACTCGAGCGCCGTCGCACCGAGGGAGTAGCTGCTCGTGCTGGTGGAGCCGCTGTGTGTCGAGGGCCCACCTTGCTTGTGTCGGCGGAATCGCGTGCGCCTGGGAGGTGGCCACGCATGCATCGTGGAGCTGGCCACATCCCGTGTTGGGGAGCCCGCTGCGCCCTTGCCGGCGAGCAGCAGCGCTAGGGCCAATTCGCCGCTACGCCGGTGGCCAAGGGCGCCTCGCCCTGCCATGGCTAGGGCCCAGAGCCACCGTGCTTCCGTGCGGGGGGGGGGGGCAGGCCTGTCCCGCCATGGCCTAGGGCCAGTGCCACCTCGCTCCACTGTGCCCTGCCATGGCTGCCTCGCCTCCGTGCGGGGCCTCTGCGCCATCACCGTGAGAGAGAGAGGGAGGTTGAGAGAGAGAGAGGAGGGGAGGGAGAGAATGGATGTGTGGACGGCTTGATCGAGATCAGCACGTGAATTGAACGACCGAGAAAATTTAGGTAACGTGGACAAATTTGATGCTAGAGAGGATGAGGCAAGATTCGTATAGTAAAAGATTACATTTGCATGCTGTAGTCTGTACTAGGCGCCTAACTCGTACTCTGAATGCCATGTAGCCCGCCAGCCAGCCGACGTCGTCGTCTTGGTTTGTGATTGGCACGTCTATACTAGGGTGTGTTTGGTAACTACATGGAAAGAGGCATGGGAATTAAGTAGTGGAAGTTAATAGAGGGAACTGAGGTGGGAAATTGACTTTTTATTCCTACTCCCTTCTTTGGTTCGTTGAGGAAAATAAGAAAGTGAATTCATATCCTTGTTTGGTATTGGAGTTTTGAGGGAGAAATTTAAAAGCAAATCATGATGGACGGTGAGGACCTACTCTTCTTTTATTATGAACACAACTCTCGCCTAATTCCCACCCCTCCTCTAGGGAATTGATTAGTGAGAGCTAAGGCTGGCTAACGAGCCACGGCTCGGCTCGACTCGTTCTGGCTCGTTAGGATAACGAGCTAGCTCGGCTCGGCTCGTTATCTTAACGAGCCAGAAAGCGAGCTCGGCTCGGCTCGTTACGAGCTCGAGCTGGCTCATTAGGCTCGCGAGCCAGGTAAAAAAATATACAAAATATAATATTTGTATTTATCTAAAGCATAAAAATATTAATAATATAAAAATAATATATTAAATAGCCTTAAATCGAACAAAATATTCATATGAGCTAACATATCATCTATTTGTGAAGTGCAAGACATGAAGTAATACAAAACTAATATACGTTATGATGACTTTTTCTCTAAAACTACGGCTCGTTTGGCTCGCGAGCGGCTCACGAGCCAGCTCGAGTTGGCTCGTTATAGTTAACGAGCTAAAATCCTGGCTCGGCTCAGCTCGTTATCATAACGAGCCGAGTCGAGCTGAGCCGAGCCAGCCACAAGCCAAGCGAGCTAACGAGCTTCGAGTTTTTCGTCCAGCCTTAGTGAGAGCTGACCCTCTAAACTCCCCTTTCTCTTCCCCTCCCCACCAAAACTCCTATTCCCACAAAACAAACAAAAGATTTATAAACTTCAATCTCTAAACTCCCGTTCTCTTCTTTCAATTACCCCCCAACCAAACGAGCGGTAGGAGTATACAGTGGAGTACGCTGTATTAGCAGCAGCCCAGTACCGCGGTGCACTTCAACACTACTGACTACTGAGCGCGCTGCGGTGAAATTGGGTCGCGCGTCGCGGCTCATGAATTCGGCCCATGACGATAGCTGACTGCCGGCCGGCTTCATAATTTCAGCCCATGCCACCCCGACTTCCAAGCGTCCAGCAGCAGCAGCAGCAGCAGCTCTTTTGCCGCGCGCTTCCTTTTTTAAGGTAAAATTTGGTCCGTGGCCCTCCGCGCACCGCTAGTTCAGCTCAGCTGCTCTCTCTTTTTTTTTTTTGGGAGAGGATTCAGTCCAGCTGCTGATCATGTCCGGCTCCGCCCGCCCGCCGACGCAAGAAGCTGGGGCCGTGGACCTCGAACCGCCGCGGCTACAACGTCTGGGCCTGGGCCTAGCTAAATGCAGAGACTGCCTGCTGCTGCTGAGTGCGTGCGACGAACGACCTTTCTTTCTCTGAATCTGATCCCCTTTTGCCTAGCTAACGACAGGCGCCTTTAATTTGTTGATCTTTGATCCGGCCGGTCCGGCCTCCTCTTCGATCCGCTTTACTTTCACCATGTGTGCATTTTCTTGCTGCCTTTAGTGGACAGACACATGTGGGGTCAGGGTCGCGATCGCGTGATGCGGCATGCAATGCAAGCGGCCATCGTCGACCAATACCAAAAGGGCGGATCGATCCAGCGCGGCGCGGCGTGCTTGCTTTAGAATTTCGTGCAGTCTTCCCACTGCGCAACACACGATCCCGTCGGCCGTCCACGTCGTTCGACGTCACCGATTCGCTCCGTGCTCATATCCCTCTTGTCTCGCAAAAAAAAAAAAGTCAGCCGACCGCCCCTCCTCTCGCTTCGTCGCTCCGATCCTTGTTCAACAACTCAAGTACGTACGAGCCTAGCTTTCTCTTTCTGCCCAGTTTCCAGATAGTCCGATACGTTGCTGCCCCCATTAATTTTCTTCGTCGATCCTTCACGTACGTTCTCCGAAGCAGTGTTTAGGGGTTTAATAAGGAATTCCAGGATCACTAGCTCTGTCGATTTATATATGGCAGCATCGACGGCGTAGGTGTTAATTAGACGGGAACATTGGTTAGTTTCTCGGTGAAGCCCAGTGAACTCTTTTATAGTTTTATTAGCACACATGTGTTGTCTGTGACCATTTTTTTTAAAAAAAAACCTCCCACCATTTAGGATGCATCGTGGGGAAGTCATCGTCCCCCTTCAAACCTAGGTTTCTCGACCATTTGCTGAGATCAACCAACGGTTTGCTAGTTTGAAAACTCGAATCTCCTTGAGATCTCGGACTTTTTCCAGGGTGACCAATCCATAGGGATGTCATTTCAGTAAGCCATTAGGTTCTCTATGTGGGGCTGGGTTATTCTACACCTTAGGTGTACAATATTATTTTACATCACAGGCCAAAACTGACCTAAAAAATACTGAGTACTACTGAACCGTGTCCAGTATCAGTCAGTACTACGCACAGTATATATATATATATATATATATATATATATATATATATATATATATATATATATATATATATATATATATATATATATATATATATATATATATATATATAAACTCCTAAAGAGGCTCCAAGTATATAAAATACAGAAGGGGGCCGCTAGCGCCCGGACGCCCGGCTCCAGGCGGCGTCCGGACGCACCCCCTCCCCCCACTCGCCAGCTCCCGCCCCACGCTGCCTGCACAGAAGAAGCGAAAAAGGAAAAGAGAAAAAGGAACCCACCTGCCCTTCCTCCACTCGCCGCGGAAGGAAGACGGGGGGCGCCCGCAAGCGCACGGGATCCGCCCATTGTCAACTCACCACCACAGCCCACTCCCAACCCCCAGCTCGTCCCCCCGCATGCCCGCTGCAACATAAGTGTGAAAAGATGCTGAAACACCATAAACGTAGTATTGCAACAATGCCCAACGAACTGCTTCACCAATAGATTCAAGCAGTTGAAACATATAAATTGCAACAACAAAAAAAGGCAAAAAGATCTAACACTGGGACGATGGAGTTAAAACACCTTAAACATGTTATTGAAACAAACAAGAAAAATAGCTGAAACATTTTGCTGAAGCTGCTGAAACACAATGAAACATATTTCTGCAACACCACCTGAACACCTACTGCAACATCGACTCAAAACTACTGCAACATCCACAAAGAACCGTTGCAACAACGGCGAGATCTGAACCCGCTCGCCGGAACCCTAGCCACCACCAAACCATTAGATCCAGAGGAGGGGGAGAAGGAGGAGGAGGGGTAGGAAGAGGAGGGACCAGATCGAGATCCAGAGGGAGGAAGGAGGGGGAGGGAGGCCTTAGATCGAGATCCCTCTCCACCTACCTTGTCGGAACCGCACCATCGTCCTCGTCTCTGGAAACATGGAGGTAAGAGAGCGAGAGAGAGAGAGTAGGGAGGGAGGGGACGCGCGCGGCTCGCGGCTCGTCGGAAGCTGCCGCCATCGCCCACGGCTCCGGCGGCATAGAGGAGCTGGAGGTCGCAGCGGGGGAGGAAGGGAGAGGGGGGAGGGAGGAAGGAAGGAAGGGAGGGGCAGCTCGCCGGCATGGGGGAGGAGGCGTGCGGGTGCGGCGCGCGTTGGAGTGGCGGAGCGGCGGAGCAGCTCGTAGGAGGAGGCATGCGAGCGCGAGCGAGAGGATAAGATGGAGGAGGAGACGAGCGAGTGGATGCGGGCGAGCGAGTGGATACAGACCGTCCGGCGCGAGTCGGACGTACTCTGTATATCATTACCGAATACAGAAACAACTTACATAAAAAAACAAATTTAATAGACAGGAAATATAACACAATCGAGTCGAGTGATAAAAAGGTAAAGATTGTTCCTATCACGATGACAAAACACCTATCCGTCGTGGCTATCCTTACATGAGGTACCGAACCCACGTGGATACGCATTATTATTGTCGGAGTCAACAAACGATAAGCCATCCTCTCGTCTATTCGTAGCGTCATCATATCCTATTTGGACCTAGTGACCCACAATCTTATAAGGGAGGTTTTGCTTGTATTTTTATAAATAATTGTTGCCTTTACATATATACTAACAATCTCTAGTAGATAGTTGGATTATAGATTTTTTACTACTACACAAATGATTTTGCGAGGCACCACCCATTTATTAACGGAGACGGACACACTAGGCAGCCACCTCCGTTAATTGGTGGCAGGACCCGTGGCCGAGCGACCGCCTACGTTAATCGTTAACGGAGGCAGACGACATTCTAAAATCGAAATGATTGGGTCTTATTTTCATTTTTAACTCCATTCTCATTTTTCTTAAGAGATCCAAAAACATGACTTTTAACCGCCATGGATATAACTGAGACCGTTCATTATTGGTTGAGGACACATAGATCAACTCTAAGAGACTCTTTATACCTTTCTTATTGATAGGAACAGAGGTTTTGGTGAAAAAAAAACTCTTCAACAACTTTTTAAATTAGATCTCTAAATACTATCATTCTTTGTTATGGATTTTTTATTGGTCAAAGATGAAGGACTGAATTGGCCCTCTATAGTGCGCACAAGATAAAGAAGTTGTTTGGAGTGAAAAGATATAAAGGCTGATTTGTATTCAAATGACTCTCTTAATATCCATGCTAGTTCATAATATAAACCGAATGCATATCATCGTGGTTGTACGTATTTATGAGTCGACAAATGTATGTTTAGTATTCCTACCGGTTCATATTATTTGAACAAACACAAAAATATTGTTCGATTTTCTCATGCACAAGTGTACAGAGAAGAAATTGATATCAAATTGTAGCTTCTTACAACTTTCTAATTGAATTTTATTTGAAGTTTTTAACATTCACAAACAAGGGTTAATAAGCACATTCCTAATATCAGTAGTTGATGAAGCTGGAATGGCAAGAGGGGCCATGAGGACTGAGGTCACATGTTTGACTCCGAGTAACGATATAGGCTCCGTTCGGCTGTGCTGATAAGCCGGCTGAAAAACACTGTTGGCTGATTTGTTATGAGAGAAAAACATTATTTCAGTTGAAAAAATAAGCTAAAATGTACGGATTATAAGCCGGATGAACAGGACCATAAGGCGAAAATTTGTGTAGCCAGGTTGGAAAAATAAGCATGTTTGCAACTTGGGACTGCGTTTTCTGCGGTGACGACGAAAAGAAGCGAACCATCGTGCCAAACGCTCCGCGGTGCGGACGATTCTTCTCACCGGAGACAGCACTGGAACCGCAAAATGAACTAGCTTCAGTGTTTTCCGTGCCGCGGTGTGATGGTACCGCACGGTCCTAACATGGGCCTGTTTAGTCTAATTTTTTTTTGCAAAAACTAGTGTAGCATTTTCGTTGTTATTGGTTAATTAATGTCCAATCTTAGATTAACTAGGTTTAAAAGATTCGTCTCGTGATTTACAGCTAAACTATATTATTAGTTTTATTTTTTTATTTATATTTAATGCTCCATGCATGTGTCAAAGATTCGTTACTGTAGTTTTTGGGAAAAAAATTTTAGAACTAAACAGGCCCACAGGCTAAAACATGTGACCACATAGCAGGGATGCTCAGATGAGTTTTTACCTTTCATCGTTTTTTTTTCTTTTGGAAAAAGGAGGATTTTTGCGTTGGTCCAACTATCTTTGTTGTGCTATTAGGTGAGAATACATGCAACGGTGCAAAGCATCTTATAATTTCCATATCAGGACTTATATAGCTGTATTTCATTCTACTCCAGGTTGACCCACCGCACAGTTGTCTCTGTCTTAACTGGGCCAAAGAGTCACGTGTCACTCATCGTTGCTCGGAAAGCAATGGCAACCAACCAAAAAATTTGGCTACACGGACAGTAGTCTAGACTCTACTGTACAATACAATACTGCGAGGTTTGGGGAAAGCAAAACCAAATAATTCATTTCACTTTTATCTTTCCTGTCGCCACCGGTCTACAGAAAGTAACATGACCATCATAATAGTAATACGTTACAGTAGCATTAGACAATTAGGATTGGAATCGTTGTGCACGCCTCTGAACACGGATGATGTTTTTTTTTTCAATTACGCAAAAGATTTGCGTATCATTGTATTAAGAAGAAAAACTTAAAACATACAGACAACACGTCTCTATCGAGCGCCAAAGAAAGTCGACCTAAAACAGTCGTAGTTAGACCATCCTAGCAAAAGACCTCTAGTTTCGATATTACAAAAATGAAAAACAACCAAAACCGACGTAGGGGTGCGACCCAGAAGGTGGCCTTACGCCTTCGCGGCTGCTGGATGAGCCCTTTCCACTGTCTTCCAGCGCTTCGGCGGTGGACGCAGTCAGGTTGCTATCGAAGATCTTGTCAAAGGCCTTCAACTCCGACGAGGATTGCGCTGATGGATCCTTAGCCCACACGCTGCATGATTAGCACCTCACCTCGCTTGGAAGCATGTACTCGAGAGAGGAACACAGATGATGTTATGTGCAAGAAACCCAGCTTGATGGCCAGTCACTACTATATCAACTGATAAAAAAGGTTTGTGAGCTCATCCATACGTAGAAATCATCTTTTAGAGGTTAAGGGCAGTGCACAATTTAGTCCATCTTTAAAAATAGGTGTAACACATTAAAATTTGTGACTTTTTCAAATCAAGTTAGATGGAGATAAACTTTATATCAAATCCTAGTACTCTAAGAGATCTACAACTTTATAGTTCACAATTATTCCATTTGAAATCATGTAAGGCCCGAAAATTCAATTTTAAGTTTTTTTATTTGACATTCAATATTTTAATTTTTTTAAGCGACATCGGATGGAGAAACAACCTAAAACAAAGCTATAGTACTCGAAGGATCTACAACTTTATAGTTGACTATGTTTTCATTTGAAATAATTTAGTGCCCGAAAATTTTGTTTTAATTTTTCAAATTTTGAACATTCATTTGATATTTTTTTTAATTACCTCATATGGAGAAAATACCTAAACTAAAGTTATAGTACTCGAATAGATATGAAACTTTGTAGTTGATGACTTTTCATTTAAAATCATTTAGGACCCAACATTTTATTTTAAGATTAATGATTTTGAAACATATTTTTTATTTGAATTAGTCAAATGACCTCGGAAGGAGAAATGACATGAACCAAAGTTGTAGTAATCAAAGAGATCTAAAACTTTTCAGTTCAAACTTTTATTTTGAATTCGTTTAGGTTTCAAATATGCATTATGATATTCACTAGAGTGAATACAAAAGGAATGTGTGAGCCACTTAGACACAAGTGACTTTGAGGTGCAATAGTAAGGAAGCGGCGACATGTGAGACCAAGGTCGTGAATTAGATCCCCTATGGCTGCACGTCCGTAAATTTTGCACAAAAAATTGCGTGACTGATTACTAGAAACAGGTAGGTAGAGGCAAGCCAAATAATCATATTGGGGGCATAATGGGCTCTGCCCTCCCCTATTGAGATTCTTATGAAGATTATAGTCATGTTTGCTTGCAAAATAGGTTGGTACATAAGGTAAAACCATGGAGATAGTGGGGGGAGCCATGTTGGGGCCATAGTGCCCCCCCGGCCCCCACTACAGGGATTGTTTTGAAAATCAAAGTTAATTTTACCTCCAAACAAGTCAGTACAACAACTGACAGGGAATAAGGTGTTGGAAAAGTGATATCGGGCTAGTGGATAATGGGCCAGGGGAACCATGTTGGGGACATAGTGGGCTCGCCCCACTACACCACCCCCCCGGCCCCCGTCCCCACTTCACGGATTGTTCTAAAGATCAAAGTTAATTTTACCTCCAAACAAGTCAGTACAACAACTGACAAAGGAATAAGGTGTTGGAAAAGTGATATCGGGCTAGTGGATATGGGTCAACGCCCAGAACCGTTAAGCACGGAGTCAAGGGGAGCATGTAGCTCCTCTAGGCGCCACGATTAGGGGCGCCCCGTAACAACCGAAGGTTGTGGCCCCAAGCTGAGCGACACTAGATATAAGGGAAAGACAGTTACCCGCGTGAGCCAACGCATGCACAAGGGTGTCCACCCAATTCCAAAACTAACTGACCGATCCTAAGGGTGCCAGATCAGCTTGAAGTCTACCGCCACCGTCTCTCGTCTTTCAAATCAAGAACAGACTTCAAATCAAGAACAGGCTGTGTTAGGAGGTGGCACTGGTGAATTGGAGGTGAAGTGCCACGTCTACGATCTCAAGCTACGACCACCGATGGCAAATGACATGACTTCGCATTACAGTTAGTTTCCCTTAATCCACATTAGATTCGTTGGTGTTATGTAATTCAATCAGTGCTCCTGTGGTTTAGCCCATGTTTTCTAATATAAGGATTTTTTATTTTTTATTAAGATTTACTAGTATTTATTTACCACGTACTTGTGTATACACATTGGTTCACATTATGGCAAATTGGCTCTCTCTATGTTTTGCTTCACGCTTTGCCACTACTGATGTCCTCTTCTTTCGGAAAATAAAAAGCAGTACACTCTTCTTGATCAACATGAAAAATATATTGCAGCAAGATATGTTGTAATATAATGTGTGTGGTCGGAATTAGCATTAGATTGGCGGCGGACTTGTGCTCTGTACATTGCAGATAAGTCAAATCTAGTCTTTTATATATTTCTAGGTACTACATCCCTGAATCACTAGAAAAGTCCATCATATGCACCAATTAGCTAAGGCTCTGTTTGCATTGGTAATGTTGGTCGATATAGGCTTAGGCACTCCCGTGTTGTAAGGAGCCATTTTTTATCTTTCTTTTGGAAACAAACTAGAAGCTAATGAAGTCACTATTTTTACTTCACTAGGTCCAGCTCCTCCTTGTATAGTAGGAAGGACCTAAAACCGTTTAAAGCTATGACAAATAAGATCTAATGCATGGTTATCTTCATGTACCCGTTATAGAGCAAAGATTCAAACTCATCGACATTTTCTTGGTACACGGTCCAGAAGAATTTCGAAGTAAAGCAGGAGAGCCGGCCACGGGCCACGTGATACCGTCTCAGTCAGTGTAGTCGGTGTCCCTGCAGCAAAAATTTGGAGAACATTCCCTTGTCCTCCCCACGGGAAGAAAGGTCCCAAGCGCTACAAGCCATGATAGCCATGCTGCACGCGTTGCCAGCAACCAAACAAACCCAAATACCAAAGAAATCCATTCATGATCCATCCACCTGCAGGCACCTACAGCGGCGGCGGACGTGGATCAGGACGTCCACAGTGGTAGGAAAGAAATCGCTAACTGACCTGGAGGACAGATAAGGGCGTCCGCAATGGTAATTTGGAAATAGTTAGTTTGATGAGACATAGAAATAATAAAAAATAAATACTGTAGTGGAGAGTTATATGAGCTGAGGTGTTTCTGAGAGATCATACCAGAGTAGTTATTTCTATGTGATTTTTCACCTTGATAGCCAATAGAATTCTTTCGAGAACGTCTATTTGGAAACTAGCAATGGACACTCTAAGAAAAATATTACTATGGGCCTGTTTAGTTTCTATTTTTTTTAAATGATACTGTAGCAATTTCGTTGTTATTTGACAAATATTATCTAATTATGGACTAACTAGGCTTAAAAGATTCGTCTCGTGAATTTTGTCTAAACTGTGTAATTAGTTTTATTTTTTATCTATATTTAATGCTTGTTAAAGATTTGATGTGATGAGGAATATGAAAAATTTTGTAAAATTTTTTAGAACCAAACAAGGCCTATTTGATTTTCTTGTCAGGCTTTGCAAGTCATGGGTCCCATTTTCACTCTCAGCTGGTCTTCGGCATGCGTGAAATTGAAGCAACTACTTCCTCGCTGGCCAGTGTTCTCTCTCATCCTTTTAAGCTCCACGTCGGACACAAGCTTTTTTTTTAAAAAATATATATTAATATCTCAAGTTCTGCATAGACTAATGCATACAGTATGATTATTCGTTATTACAAGCTAGCGACGCAGCCCATTGTTGGGGACGCCCTCACCCCTCAGCTCACCTGCACCTTGCTTCCGCAGGGTTTCTAGCTAGCTAGCTAGCTACCTTTTCCTGTCGTGCAGGTCATGGCTATTTTCTATATATATATATATATATATATATATATATATATATATATATATATATATATATATATATATATATATATATATATATATATATATATATATATATATATATATATATATATTATAATAATAATTTAGCCCATTGTAGCTAGCTCAGCGACAGCGACCACTCCAATTAGTCAAGAGATGTGAGATCATATCTGCATTAAACAATACAGCTGACGGGGTGGTTTAGCTTGACGGCATGAGTGAGCTGAGCAGGCAAAGTAATTAACAATGCCGTGGGTGTAACGGTCTGGAGCAGACAAGGCCTAGTGTTGCAGGTCATCACAGATGTGGATGCTTTGGTGAGCAAAGGGTTTTGTTTATTGTGTATACATCTCTTTCAGTTGATCTTTGTCGGTTTGTCTAGTAAGAGCAGGTACAATAATGGACTTATAACCAAGCTAGTTAGCATTTTTACTTATGTGGACGAGAGAGGAGAGGAGAGAGAAAAAAGTTTGGCTCTCATGCAAGCAACAAGCTGGGTACGGAAACATAAGCATCTATGGGTCTAAACAAAAGTGTATGTGACGAGGAATAGAAAAGAGAAAGTAAGACATGGTATCACATAATAATAAAAAACTTTTTTATAACTAAATAGGAGACAACTATTGTATAGCTTGACTCTTATGACTTGACTCATAGCCAAGCACTTGACTCTATTATTAACCATGCTCTAAGTAAGATATATATAATATTCAAAATCCAGCTAATTGCAGGGTTGTCGAGCTATTGCCCCAAATCCAAATTAGAGAACGTGGACTTTTTTTTATTTTGGAAAAAGTTGTTTCTGTAATTTCTATATTTGAAGTTATATACATAACTTTTATGCATACTACTTTATGGGACATAACTTATCACCACAACTTCTATTCAGAATTTTACCAATATATTTTTAGATAAAAATTTATAGACAACTAATCTTCACGATTTTTCTACGTGACCTGCAAACCCAACTTTTCAACATGGATTAGACATCCCGTTTTCTCGCTCTTTTTTATTTCATTTTTCTTTCCTTCTTTTTCTATTTTTAATTTAATTAATCTGCCCATTTTTTTAAAACTTTTGGGTTAAGTTTATCCAAAACAAATTATGTAAAATATCTTGGATAAGTTGTATATTATTTTTCCGAAAGACACTGAACAACAATACTGAGTGCGAAAACAATTTTATTCAAAAAAGGAAAGTTGTGGTGATTGTCTGATAGTTCACTAGTTTTTAATCTAGCGAGCATTCGCTGATTAGTGGAGTCGAGCCATTGTAGGGGGTTTGATTGGTTTTCTTCAATTAACAACACAAATGTAGGGTTTTTGTTCTCTTTTCTCTCACAAATTATGTCGATTGTTTTCTTCTATAGTGAATCGCAGAAAGCCACCAAGAGAAATTAGGAAATAACAATGGTTTCTCATGATGTTTAGGACATATAGCAGTTGAAACTTGTGAAATCACAAATATGGGCAATTTTGTGCATTTGTATTTCAAGAAAGATGTGAAAGGTAGCTGAAGGGCTACTTTTTTTTTAAGAATTACACAGCTGAAGGGCTACTTCATAGATCATTTGCCTAAACTAGTGTTATTTTGTGAATTCACAAGTTTCAAGTTCTATTTAAACACGATGAGAAACCCGTACTATTTCATGAATTCTCCCGTGAATAAACTGGAGAATACAAAACAAACATGTGCAATGAAACTGTTTATCCAAGCTACAAATATCAAAATTAATTCAAGAAGCAATGGAATATACTATACTATACAACAACTACGTCTATAGTCCTATATATGAGAGCGTGCAGGGTCCACTACTATGGGCTTGTTTAGAGTTGCTTCACTCTTTCCTTTTCAGATCCGTTTCCAATTTTGCTAGCCAAACACGGACAACTGTATCTATATATACCAAGTAATAAAGAGGTAAAATTTCAGGCTCTTTTATTTCGTCCATCCATTTGCTTGGTCCGTCTTCTCCTAACTAACTTCATGAATAATGAAGGGTTTCTTCTGTTCGGACTTATATATATAACCCGTGCTTATACGAGTTAGAATAAATCTTATCTAGCGCGATACGGAGTCTGATTCCAAAACGTATTGCACGTTGTATGTTGACACCTAAATTTGGAAAAAAAAAAGGCAAGCACGACATACGGAGGTCCTAGCTACGTGGTGACAGAAAATAACAGGGGCAATGCTACGGTAACTCCTTTTACTTACTAGGAGGTAATACCTCAAATAAATCTGAGCCATTAATTTTTTAGATTTTTAAACTAATTAATTCATCTAGAAAAAGAAAAAATATCCTCAAATTCCTCTGATCACGGAAGATATGGTTGGGCACACAGCCCCTTCCTTGTTCATTTGCATGGCCGCATCCTTCCTCCCTTTTGACTGTCCCTGCGTCCTTCCTTTTGCGTGATATTTTTATCTTAAAAGTGGTAAACTTCTTTTTTACAAACTCAAATAAAAAATATACGTCACATATATAAAAAGTATCAACACCTAGCGTGTTAATTGAGCTGTGAACTTTAATGATTTAAAATATATTACACGTCAACACATTACATAATCAAGTGTGTACATTATACTAATTCAATTAAAACTATATATTACATAACTGAGAGGGCCAATAAAACATGTAGCTATTGTAAAGTTCCATAGATGCACATAAAAATTCATGTACGCATGTATGTCTGGCACGAGTTACAACTGCACCAAGAAATAGTTAGTTTACTCTAATTAAATTATATTATTCAAAGTTGCAAAAATAAAAGATTCACCGTATTTAATTAATAGATCATGTGTGCATCAATTAGATCTAAAAGAAGATCTTTATATATACAACTTTCCTTATTTCACTTATGTCGGTGTTCGGTCCCGTGGGGGTCCTAAACCGACGAGTGAGTGCTGCATGTCTCTAACCTAGATGGTGATGCAAGGAGACACGGGGGTTTATCCTGGTTTGGGCAAAAGAAGGCCCTACGTCCACCGGGGGGGAGAGTTTTGTATTTCCTTGCACCGAGGTGCTTGCGTAGGGGTTACAAGCTTGCGAGAGAGGGCGGCAAGCCCAAGTCTCAAAGAGAGGAAAAAGAGTACAAGGATGATTGCTTGAGATGTTGATCTCTGGATTCGGAGCCTTGGGTTGCTGGTACTTGGCTTTGGATTTGTGTCTTGCCTGTTGTCCGTGTCCCTTTGTAGGGTCCTGGCCTGCCCTTTTTATAGGGTCGGAGGAGGCCAGGGCACCGGGAAACCTTGAGGCGATGTTTTGTCGATCCCTATAGGAGTGATTGTAGCGACGTGCCCTGGGAATGGCCGGCCATCCCTGGACACCATGGTGACGTTGGGGATGAGACGTTGAAATGACCCGGAGCGCCGTGTCATACTGTCCTTCCTTCCCTGTCGAACTGTGCGCGGCGTCGAGGCCGGGTCGAGGCCGGGTCGAGACCGGACGGATAAGGTCGAATCCCCGAGATCGCGGAATAGGGGCCTTGTCGTATCCTTCCTCGAGGGTGACTGACGATAAACAGTGCACGGTAAGGTGTGTACAGTGACAGGTTTCACCTCCCATCACGGGATGGGCGGTAAAACAGTGAGGGCTGACACCGGCATTGCTCCCACATCGACCCTGGTTGCGGCCATGTCGGTAGGCGGTAACAGGTGATCGCATTAAATGCTCTGATTTTTTGTCTTGGGGCAGGTGAAGTGAAGTGAAGGGTCGAGCGCTCTGACCCGGGGTCACGCGAGTCGGAGTTTTTCCCGTTGGATGAACGAGCCTCGTGCGAGTCGGAGTGTGGTCGAGGTGCCCTGTCGTGCGGGACGGGGCGCGGTCGAGGCGTCCTCGTCGAGGGTGCCTCGTATGAGTCGGAGCCGGAGCGCGGTCGAGGCGCTCCGTCGAGCTGGCCTCGTACGAGACGGACCTGAAATGCGGTTTGAGGTGGGCTGCTTTTTACTGTGGCTTAGCCGTTTTGTTTTTTTATTATCGATGGATGTGGGTACCCCCATATTGTTGGTACCGACAACTTATTACCTCCTAGAAAGTAATAGATGATTTCAACCATTCAATCTAACTAGATGAACGACTCACAATTATTTAGGTGTACCATAGCAAAGCCCAAATAACAGAGTCTCTGCATCGATCTCCATGAGGAAGACCTGACCAAATAGGAATTTGGGATGGTCACGGGAAAAGCTGTTGAACCAAGTCCGTTTACTTAATTTTGGACAGTTGTGATTAGACCATAATACATGGTATAACGTGCACAAGAAGGTAACAGTAAGGTACACGTACGTGATATCCAAGTTAGGAGTTTGTTAAAATCCGAATATAATTATGGAAATGACTAATCTAGCCCAAGAATTTTATATTCTATTCTATATACCAAAAATGCTAGCTGCCCTTTTACGTAACTAATCTAGCCTAAGAATTTTATATTATATTCTATATACCGAAAATACTAGATGTCCTATTAAATAAATATAAAGGGTGATGGCCGATTAAGACATCCGACACCCAATTGTCAAAAAACACACATATTACTTTTATCTTCTACCTCAAGCTTTTCCAACCCCTACTGTCCGGCGCATCTCTTGACGAGATATGACCGCGTTCTAGGTGGACTAGCTGATCCTAGAACACCCCATCATGCGTTCTTCCCAGGGCGCGTTCGTGGATTTATCGGGTGAAGAACAAGCGTCTGATCGGCCTTGTCAACCTGTTGGTCGGCCTCACCATTTGGATTCACAGAGATTCAAGGAGGTCGGGCCGTAGATGTCTATCCAGCTCATACGATGAAATCACAACACGCTTTGATCTATAGGACAAGGAAGAAGGAACATGCTAGCTTCACAGGGAGGGGCTGTTGCCGACAGCATGGTGCACGCTCACCCTAAGGGCCACCCTGCCTCCCGCAACTGCGAGACGCGTTGCTCGCATGGTGAGCATCGGCCACGGCAGCAGGCTCATGTTGAGCTCCGGAATGAGGCGCACGAACGTGAGCACATCATGGTCATCTCCCGCGAGGTGACGCATGTCAGCGTCACACTACGTGGCGATGAACCTGACGCAGTCATCGTCGCCACCGCAGCCGATGGAGCAACAGACGGTGACATCGCCGATGTCCGCAAGGTAGTAGAGCTTGCCAGTGAGCGGGGCATGGATGGCCAGGGTCATCACGAGGGAGGATCGAAGGGAACGGAGGATGGTGTCTGCGAACACAAGATTGACAAGTACCCTTGTGTGTTCGTTTTGTGATGAGTGATTGTCAATGTGATCCACGAAGTAGGTTGAGTGGTGACTAACCCTACCTTGGCGAAAGCCTTGTGTGCGACATGTCTCTTGGCTTGTGTTGTGCAGGTGTGGAGCACGGAGACGGTAGCCGACGGCGAGGTGAAGGCCAAGGAGGACGTGCCATGCCGATGGACCTAAGGGGTGAAGGACGGACGTGAGGCTTGGACCGAGGGACCCGGAGGCCAGGTGGCTAGCCGCGCTGGTTGACACTTGGGACATCGACAAGCGCGAGAAGACATGGGAGTGATCGTGTTGACCGTGGAGGTGACACGCGTCGGATGGCGGGGGACGCGTATGGAGTACGCTACTCGCGGAGCGGTTTGATGGTTTGGGCCTCAAAACCATCGGAGGCGGGTTTACGGGTTTGTGCCTCAAAACCCGGGCGGAGGTTCCGAGGAGGAACGGACGGCACGTGGCGGCATCGGGGAGTTCGCGTCGAGGCGAAGCTACCGGTGAGGAGACGCGGTGGCCGTCGGATCAACATGAAGACCGGGTTGGACCTCTACGCCCTTGGGCTTATTGGTTTAGCTCTTATGTATCCAGGGGCATTTAGGGGAATGTAAAATAGCCCTGTTAAATAGAGGATGGCAGCCCCAAGCCATCTTCACCTCTCTCCCCATTCTCTCATTTTCTCCTTCCACCTAGGGTTTGCTCTTCTAGTGCTCATGAGAGAGGTCCACAACTAGAAATTCGTGGTTGTGTAAAACTGAGATTTTTTAGATGGGAAAGGAGGCCAAAATCCTCCTTTTGTCCTCCGGGATTCTTCATTATTGCCTGTGATTTTCGTTCCTCACTTGTGCTGTGATTTTCGTCTTTGGGGAAAGTTTTTCGTTCATGGCTACGATCTGAGTTTTCCAGAGTTTGGAGTCATCTCAGGCGATGATTTTTGGGGAATAGTTTTGTGGTATGTTGAATTTGATCTGTACAAAATTTCAGAGCAATCCCTTTTGATTTGGTTAGGTTTTCATCGATTTTCTTGGCCGCCCCCTTTTCTGTTCGTGAGTTCAGGGTGTCGGTCCCTGTTCGTCGATTCTGTGCGGTCACAGCTGGGGGTTGGGATTGGACGGAGCAACCCCGTCGATCTCTTGCAGCAGAGTCTGGCACGGAGCCTTCTGGCGATGACCGGTGCCGGCGTCGCCTAGCAGGAAGCTGTTTTTTCCTCCGTACTCTCCCTCCCTGTCTGCTGTTTTTCTTTGCGTTCGTCGGTCTCCTGTGGTCTGGATCCGAGCAATCCAGCACAGCTGCGTGCGCCCTTGGTGGGCTGCTCGCCGAGCCGGATCCCAGCACTGAGCAGTGCTCATCCGTCGGTCTCCCACATTTCGTTGGTTGTTCGTGAGAAGGAATCGGATTTCAGTGTGATTGGTCCATATCGGTAGTCATTTTGGTTCGATCCCAGCTGCTCCGTTTCTGGTTCTTTGCTTTGTCGTTAGTAGCGGCTGTGCTGCTCGTCTTGTGCCAGCACCCTGAGTTCGTGTGTAAATGGAAATCAAGCTTTCAGAGATGTCACTTCCAAGCTACAGAGCCTAATTATTGATTGCTCTTTTAGCTAGTCTCAATCCTACGGTTGATTTTTGGTGCATCCTGTTTTTGTCCTCTCTGTTCGTTTCACAGATTCAGCTCTGTGAGTGCTTGTTCCTGGCTGTGCGGCATTCTTAGGTTCTGTGTGTGCTTTTCCTGCAGGCTTGGGAATTTCCGGTTGCAGGCTTGTGAATTTCCGACTCGAATTTCCAGTTCACTATATTATCTGCAGTTTGCACGTCTGAGATTCGATTTGCGTTTTGTTTTTTGCGGTGGTCTTCTACAATTTCATGGAACTTATCTAGATACTCTTGTCACTAGTTGGCTTAGGTATTTTAGATTTGTGAACAGTTGTTGTGTCCTGTTTTTGGTGGTGAACTTGGGACAGTGGTCAAATATTTCGAAAGAAATTTGAGGCTCCCATTCACCCCCCCTCTGGTCGCCTTTTTTTCGGTCCTTCGGTGTCGAAGGGTGGCAGATGGTCACCCTCGAAGAGGAGGAAGTGTTGCAGCAGAACTAGAATCTACTGCACCTCCATGGTGTTGATCTTGATGCTAGGCTCGGATGGCAATGCGCCAGCTGTCACAGTGACGTAGGTGACGTCGGTGATTGTGAAAACCAGAGCCATGGGTTCTGGGCGGTGCCTGACTACCTGAGCAAGAACTATGTCGGATTAGAACCTTGTATAGCTTAGATGCTTAGCGTCGTTGTTGGTGTTTGCTTGCCCTCAAGCTTGAAGTGTGTGGAAGTTGTAGATGAATCCGGTTGCATCTCGCTGGCGGCTGGTGGGTGGCGGCTGGATCCCGTAAGGTGTGTTTTCATCGTCTGACTCCATCTCCATGAGTGCGAATGGATGAATCAATTGTCCAATTAATCAATCAAATAATTAAATAATATTAAAATTAAAGTTAAAATATTTACAAGTAAATATTTCTTTATTTTCGAACGAGATAAATTTTTATCAATGTTGTATTTTATTTTGATACAGCTAAGTAGGACATTATCATATAATGGCCTAGGATGTCATTGTCATTATAAATAAGTTATAGCTTTTAAATTTTGTAAAAATAGTGGAACATAAATAGATATATAGTATTTTGTTGTCATTTTCTACTAATGTTTAATTTTTTTTCTCTTAATAATAAATAGAAAATGATAAGAATTATGTTCTTTATTTTGCACCACTTTCTTTATTTAGGTACGAGTTAGAATAGCTCGCATCTAGAGGGATATGAAGTAGGAATCATAATCTAAATAGATTCCTCAGATCTGACGACAATGTTGTGCATTTATTTTTCTTTAACGGGGTATATATGATAGATTATAGGACCAATTTTTTTAATGCTGGGAACTTTCTTTCCCCTAGAAAATGTTAGGAACTTTCATAATAGACCAGAGCCCGACATTTTTTTATGGTGGAAGGTCAAACAATCATTGTTCGCCTAAACGGCCGTTTAGTCCGTTTAAACACCGTTTAAACGGTAAACAGAAGTCAGCAGTGTTGTTTAGATCCTAAACGGTGAATTAAACGGTTAGGCCGTTTAAACCCGTTTAAACCGTTCAATCCCGTCTAAACGGTCTAAACAAAATTAGATTAAACGTGATTAAATGAGTTAAACAACCATTTAATCCATAATTAAGTGAATTAAAGGACTACGTCTATCACAATCAACATGAAACTAATTAACATTGTAATTATATGAAGTGTTGTGGGATTTAGATTTCTTCCAACAAGATTATTTGGTAGAATATTTGATTTTTACATGTGTAAATATGTATGGGTTCTAGCAAATTTTATTTTTACCTATATAAATATGTATATTTTATTGTTATTGTACAAAACCGTTTAGGCCGTTTAATTCCGTTTAAACACCGTTTAAACGGTCTAAACGCTAAACGAAGAGTGACCGACTATTTATCGTTTAGTGTTTAGGAAAACATTGCAAACAATATAATCAGAAAAATAGAAAAGAAAAAAAGTACTATAGTTATGTCATCTTTTTTATCCACACCTTACTTTTTTCTCTTTTGTTCTAACATATTCTCTTTTTTCCATCCTTGCAAGTGTGTGCCGTCCGAGCATCTTTACGGGACGTTCACACATTACCCATTCATCTAAGTGATTGTTTTTTTCTCCTATAAATTAAAAAATAAAAGTACTAAATTCAACCATCATTGATGTTTGAACAGTTGATCCTTCCCTATATAAAATAGAGAAATATTTTCTATATGAGTTAGAGCACCGTGCCATATATGATGTGAAGTCTGATTCCTAAATGAATCGAAATGGATGATAAAATCTGTAGAGTATGAATAAAAAATGAATTGGAACGCTTGATGTAATTATTAGATAAATATCCAAGTCTCTAATGTACATACGAGTTAGAACAGTGCACATTTAGCAATAGTATGTGGTTTGATTCAAGACGAATCATACATATGATGAAGCTTTTGTTAAACAAATTTATTAGAAGTCGAAACAGACAAGAACTTAAACTGAACACAACAAAATAGAAACCCGAAAAAGGAAACATGCAACAAAAAAGGAACCGAAAGACTAAACACATGTAAGACATAGAGTTCGATGCAAAGACAAATTTAAATATACGATGCAATCGCAAATACTATTTAAAATCCGATGCTCGGTCATATATAAGAGTTAGAGCGTCACACGTTTGTTGGATAAATTTTCAACCTACAAATCATCTAGATAAATTATACGGCAAGTTATGTCTCTCATTGCAACGTACAGACACGTTTGCTAGTCAACTCTAGAAACTCCAAGCTCCTCCACCGTGGAGCAGTCCTAAACATGCCCTATGAGTCCATGAATGAGCACGTAAGTCATGCTCTCTTAGAAAGAATAAAAATCTCACTTTTTGAGAAATAAAATAATATCAAATTTGATGGAGTATATATAAAAATATTAAAATTCATGATATGTAATAAGTAGCACTAAGTTAATTATAAATTTATTTTATAATAAATCTATTTAATTAATTAAAGATACAAATGTTGATACTATTTTCTATAAATATAATTAAATTTAAAATTATTTAATTTCTCGAAAAACGAGATTTCCATTATTTTTAGATGGAGGGAGTATGTTTATATAAGATATATATTATTCCCAATATATCCTGGAGAGTATGTAACATATCCCTTTGCCTGCCTGGTACGGTAGTATATATGCTGAGCTGAGGTTTGGTGTAGCGAGACGAGAGGGGAATCCAAATGGAATCTGGAGCCCGGCCAAGTGCTCCAGACAAAATCCACTTCACCAGTCAGAGCCATCAACTTTACAGACCGTCAGGCTGTCTCCAACGGTGTGAACGCAAAAGGGATAGGTATTCCATGATTTGCATCCTGCACAGCAAAGGAATGAGACCCAAAATTTCTCAACTCCAACCGCCGACGCAAACGAAGCCAGCGTACGCCCGCCTCGCCTCATCGGGTCGCTCCTCGCTGGCCGCACGACGCCGCGGACCGGCCACGCCGTGGTGGCCGCACGCGGCCACCAACCCTCCCATCCGTGCTCTCTCTTTCGTTCCACTTCCTTCCATTCTACTCGTATTTCCACCCCCGGCCCGCGTGAGACTCTGAGACAGAGAGAGAGAGAGATCGAGGAAGCTGCGTCCCTCGCTCGTCTGCACGGCAAGTGGGCGTTGGGTTGGTCGAAGGAAGAAGATGGCGATCGATACCTCTTGGCTCTTGCCATTTCCTCCATGTATAGTCGTCGTTGTCGTCGTCTCCACAGCCAGAGCTCGCCGCAGTACGAGTATGACATGACACTTTCCCGTATAGCACTCGACGTCGAGCTAGCCCGTGCAGGGTCAGGGTGTGGAGAGAGAGATGCGTGCGTCATAGCTAGGACTCCTAGCTAGCTTAGCTGGGGAAGGGGGAAGCTGCTTTGATAGTTGGATTAAGACATGCTTTAGCACGCAATTGGCTGCTTTGGGTGGTGCTGCCGGCCGGCGCGAGAGAGAGGAAGAGGGGGCGGCTTTAGGCTAGCTAGCTAGCTACTACTACCCATTAGGCCAGCACTTTAGATGCAATATTAAAACTGCATCAAAAGCTGCATCATACTTTAATCCCCTTGGGAAGTATTCTCGCCAGTGTCTTGTGCTCCATGTCCTTTGCATTCCCTACTTTGTAGCTGTACTACTCCACAGTACTTTTTGGTGAGCAGCAGGTGGCCATGGAGCTGTTGTGTTGTGTCATTGTGTGTACTCCGATCCTACATGTGTTGTGCAGCTAGCATGCTTTGCTGTGCTGCCCCCAGCCCCCCACGATCTCTTCTCCTCTCCTCTCTCCTCTATAAATCCAGCTTCTGCTCCTTCTTCTACCTCCATCCTTCACGCCTTCGCACTGTTCTTCCTCCTCTCTCCACCCTAACCCTAGGTCCCTAGCTTCCTCCTCCCTCCAGTACAAGTCCGGTCATCTTGTTGTCTTTGTTGCTGCTTACTGTATTAGCTTGTGCATGCCCATCGTGCTCCAGTTTTGTTTCTAGCTAGCATCACACTGCATGCCCAAAATGGAACACATGTTTTTGCTCTCGTGGTCGGTCTCTATTCCTTGCACAGTTCCAAGCACAGTTAGGTGAATGAGAGAGATACAGACAGATATATAAAGAGGTTTGATGATCAAATTCAGATTGTGTGTGCCTGGCTCCCTGTATGCCACACATGTAGCCCAACCCATATGCTAAGGTTGCCTGCTATGGGTGGCGTGCAAGGGGCCAAGCATGCATGCATTTTTTGTTCGATTCATTCTTCTGTCACCTTGATCTCTCTACTATGTTTTCGATGATGTATACTTTCATGTTTTGTATATATCTTAGCTTCTTGCAGGAGCCGAAAGGTAAGCTGATGCGAATTTCAACCATGTACTTCTCCTGACCAGTTTGCCATCTTGCTCCAAGAAATCGGTCAGGTTATCATTAAGTCATATGATTTCAATTTGTGGTTTTTAACACATGGCCGATTCTTTGCCTCAAATAATGAAGTATATATAATATATATCGCTAGCTTGATTGCTCATGATTTGGGATATGTATGCTCTTCAATATACCATCATGATCCCTGAATTCTGGGTACATACATACACAACATTTTTTATCATCTTTTGACCGAGACTGCATTAATCTGAAATGATTACATTCACAATATGATCAAGCTTTTGTTTGATTTATCTATTTGTTTCTTTTTCTACATGATCGCTTTTCTTATCTGACAGTTTTTTCTACAGCTTCTTCCGTGTTCTGATCGAGGTATACAGTCTTTTTCCTCTTTTGTTCTTTAAATGAAACTTTCACGCATTTAGGATTAGTGCTACAAATGGCAAACACACCCTGCTAGATTACATTAACCAATGAATCAGTTGAAAGGTGTCTGCATTTTCCTCTTAATGAAAAACGGGTCTAACCCGATCGCAAAAAAAGAGAAAGGTGTCTGCATTCCGTAATTTCTTTTCTTCCTTGATTTTTTTTCCCAGTTCAGTTCAATCCTTGCACTATATTTCTACATTTCAAGTATTAGTGTTTCTCCAATGGGACTTATCACATGCTCAGATGTGGAAAGAGCTACTTGTATCTAGCACAGTGAATGTTGCGAGAGAATTTCTCAAAAAGGTTTTTAAGCGACCACATGATTTTTTGCAAAAAAAAGGATAGTTTTGAACGACAGAGAGCATTTCCTGCCCCATGTATGTACATATAAAGCTTGAAGTCATTATGCAGTACATTAACTGACATTATTCATGTCGTTTACATTTACTTTTTTCTGTGTAACTACTTGCAGATGTATGCCTAGCTACTGGTTTTGATTGAAAAACCTTGTGCTAATTCTCCGGTCGGCGTTAACGACTTCTGTAGACGCCGTGTTGTCCCCTGGAGGCTTGGCTTTGGTGACCCCTTCCTATCGTACGTGCTTGTTGCGGCGTGTATGCTGGCGTTAGGTTGCCGGTGCATTGTTGGTTATGTTTTAGTGATATGTTGTGTCTTGCTGTTGTTTCTGTGTTGTGTGGGTGGTTTTTGTTTCTTTTATTTCTGTGTGTTGTTTGTGTAAGTTTCTTGCTCTATATTAGTAATTAGTAATAGATAGATGTCCACTGAATTTCTTGCCGGTTGCTTTTTTTTTGGGAAAAAAGAACTTGCAGATGTATGCCCATATATTCCTTGGTTGCACCCATTCTCATGAGCTGAGTGAATGCAATTTTACTCCATTCATTATGTATATTTTCTTTTTTCACCCATGTTGGTTAGTAGATGCTCCCCACACGATATTGCCAAATTAAACACCAAGAATAGAGCAACATTGCATTGCATTTTCATGCAATCACATCATCTGAGTATCAGACGGCACCCAGCATGCAGTCAGAGTGCGTTTATCTCAACTCTGAACTTTCTTTTGCCATCCATGGCTAGTATGAACTAGTTTTTTCTCGAACACATAAGGATTGCAAGAGTTGTTACACATTCATGATGGTTGCTAGCATGAATTACGGGTGCGCATGCGCGTGCCGTACATTCATACAGGAGCAGAAAGTTGGACTGTGCCGGCAAAGTTATGCTCCCAGCTTTGTGCTTGCATTGGGGAGCTTTGCTGTGGGTCCTCCGGACATAGACCGTACTAATAAGAAACCAAAAGGACGTTGCATATAGGATGGGCAATGTTTCAAACTTAACAGAAGCATTTTTCCACGGTCCTTGGAAGTGTTCGAGGAGGCACTACTAACAGTATGTATAATGTGTGAGCTACAAGAATTTTTAGTATGCTTTAGTTACAAGACAATGAAGAACCTCTAAACATAACACATGCTTCTCATGTTGCTGAACTGAATGAGTCGCATACAGTTCCTTTTGTTCCATCAGCACCAGCACAAAAGCAGTAATAAACAGCTAGCTAGGCCAGCCCACCACCACAATAATTTGTCCATGATCACCACGCATGCCATTGCCACTTTGGCAAGGCCCAGTGGCACTGCAAGGATCACTCGTCATCCATGTACGTGCTAGTTCCTGCCTTTCTGGCCAGCCAGCACCAGTACAGCTGTACAGGCAGCAGCCAAGCCATTGTTGCGTTGCATGGACCACTGGAGCAGTTCAGCAGTAGCACTGTAGCAGTGCTACAAGGGCGTACGCATGCAGGGATCATCAGCCATTGCGACGGCAACCACAAGCACCGTGCCAAGATTTGTTTGGAGCCCTCTGATTGGGAGGAGCAATTGGGTCCCCTCTTGCACGGTGACCTCGCATAATTGTGGTCACAGAGACAGGGACAGGATGGATGGCAGCTACTTCGATGTTGGACGCCTATGAGACAACACATCAGTGTCTCAGTTATTCAAAGGTGATGTCACTGCTCACTGGAGCTTGCTGAAACTGCAACAACAGTGTCGTCCGCGAAGCAGGAGCAAGATGACTGAGGTGGCCAACCACAGAGATGCATGTGTCTTGGATCACATGCATGTTACAAGGAATATATATGCCTTGTAGTCTTAATTTCTGGATGATTGATGCATCCAAGCTATGTCCATATATGTTCACACCAACAGTACTTTCAGGCATTCACCGGTCTGTATGTTTGCAAATGAATTAATCACCAAGCACAAAGCCACGGCAGCAGGATGTGGATGGTAATGGTACCATGAAAATAATTGTGTCGTCAATTGTGTCATCAATCCAATATTGTACACACAGAAGTTGTTTCCTCATATGTACTTCTTTGACTCAACAATGATGCTCCGCCTACGGATGAAGCAATTAAATCTATACATGAAAATTGAAACCACCTTGTAAACTTCTGGGCAAGGTATTCATTTGCCCATGCTACTCTCTACCTATACATGTTTTTTCACATCTCCAACCAACTCAGTTCACTAACAACCCTTTCTTTTTTTTCACGAAGGGATCACTCACGATCCGATATCCCAGTGGATGTCATGGAGGCTTGTGTCGTCTCATTCGACAGCATAGGCGAAGAATGTGCCATGAGAGAGGACAGGAATGTTGAGGACGTAGCGATGTCATTCGCTTTCCTCGTGCTCCTGATCTTGAGATCCATGAAGTCACTGATTATAGCGGGCTTGCTGATCCTCTCTAATTCGACGTCCGTTTCGCCGGTAAGCAAGGCGATGACCTTTGATATGTCAGGCCGGTGTCTCGTGACGTCTTGTGTACACAACAGCCCGACTTTCAGGAATCTGCAAGCCTGTGCAACATCCAAGTCGCTGTCCAAAGATCTGTCTATGATTTTCTCCAAAATCCCCTGCTCATAATACATCCATGTCTGCAAGAGGAGAACCCCATTGGTGATCTCTGGGAACTGTAGCAGTAAAGAACAAAAGCTGGATTTAGAAGATTGCTCCCAGTCCCTTAACTGTCGTATCATGAGTTTTCAGGAAAATCCGAAAAGGTACAAAAGAAATTCCTTGGTGGCCTACAGCACCAGTTTTAAGCGTGCCACATTGGTCATACTACATCTGAGAAGAGAAATTTTGAAATGCCATTGCGAAACATTGACTACACTTATGCGCACCCAAATCATACTCATTTTCAGATAATAAAAAGTAGTGTTTTAAATCAACAATGGCAAAAACAAATTCAACTATGCAAGCAGCGACGGAAAGAAACGTCAACTGTAATCTAGAGTGCCATCTAACCTTTTCAAGGAGTATCTGATCTTCATATGCTAATCTTGTATCGCTGTTTGATCTCCCACTAACAATTTCTAGAAGGAGAACGCCAAAACTGTAAACATCTGATTTGCGTGTCACTTGTCCTCGAATAGCATATTCAGGAGCCAAATAGCCTCTGCCAATTAAAATGGAGTAAGCAAAGCTGAAAAAGGTACACATAGGCTATATACATATCATATACAGGTAATTACAAATGTCATTGTTTTGCTGAACTTTCTGGGCATTTCTTATAATTTAATAAGTATCGCCCAACTATATTTAAAAGAATGGTACAAGAATGAGTTTATCTAGGCACTCAAGAAAAAAAAAATGAAAAATATAAAGCAGACGTTCACTTACAGTGTTCCTGCAACTCTTGTGCTAACATGTGTCGCGTTTGGTGGAAGAAGCTTTGCTAGACCAAAATCAGAGATCTTTGGGGTAAGATCCCTATCAAGAAGTATATTGCTTGCTTTAATGTCTCGATGAACAATGTGGGGACTGACACCATGATGGAGGTATTCTAATCCCCGTGCAATGCCAAGGCAAATATTTACTCGAGTTTCCCAATTGAACTGGATATTGCTGTGGTGCGAGCCTGATCAATAAATAGTTTAAAAAGGGTTAGGACATATATCTGAATCTTCCACAGTTTTGTTTTAGACCAAAGACCATGGCCCAGCTTATATTGAAAGCTTAAACAGAAGCTGGCACAGTTAGCTTATTATATCACTGTTGTAATGAATAGTTAAAGAAAAATCATATGCTTATGTATTATTTCGTTCAAATCTAAGAATAGTTGACATACCTAGAAGTGTTTGTGCAAGGCTATTATTTTCAAGATGGTTGTAAACCAGGATTCTCTGGTCACCTTCCACACAATACCCATAAAGTTTCACAAGATTATCATGTGAGATGCCAGAAATTGCCACGAGCTCATTCAGAAACTCCCTTACTCCTTGTCTTGACTCCGTCGAAAGGACCTTGACAGCAATAATTGTTCCATTCCTGAGCTGTCCCTGCACCATTAAGCTGTTGAATATCAAACACGTCTAAATTACTCGCAACTTCAGTGGTTTCTTTATTGAAGGTTATGCATATTACCTTGTAAACGGAACCAAAACCACCCTCACCAATCTTGTTCGATTGGTTAAAGTTATCTGTTGCCCTGACTAGCTCCTTATAAGTGTATTTTGTTATATTTGTACCACCAGGTACGTCTACACAAGCAGGATTAAATCACAATAAGAAACAAAACAAGCTAGGAGACAGTATAATATAATATTTTAAAAGGGATATTTAAGAGTGTACCCCATGTATGAGATCTCTACCTTCATTATGGTGGGAACTTGGTTGCCGCGTTGCCCTTCTTTTCTTGCAAAATATAGAAAAGCAACTCATTGAGATTCTCAAACTATTATATCTTAGTGCTGTCAGCTCAATAACTTCAGCCTGCACTTATAATATCAATGCAAGCATTTGCATTTCACCGATCTTCACTGGCTTCTAACATGTTCTGAAAAGAGTGAATTTCAGTTATAGGTACTTGTAGAAAGAGCTATATTGGACATATCATTTCGAATTTATGTCAACCTATGGTTAAAATTCAGGCAGTGAATGTTGCAACCTAATATATGGCTTATGGATATATCTAAAATGCTTGCAACCAGAAAAGCGTGTATTGGCTTCAGTATATAAGTTGCAGTAGTTGAGGATGCAATAAATTCTGTACTAAACTGTAACAAAAGTGAATGCACAATCTGCTTGCAAATTCCCAGTGGCCATCTTTAGCTTAGAATTCAACCAGACAAACAATGCTGATATGCTTCAAGCATATAAGTAGCATACATATATGAGAGCTCAGCGCGTCTGTGTAGATAATCATTAAAACACAATTACTTGGTACACGCGGGCAGGTGAGGCCTGCTGACTAAGGTACACGCGGGCAGGTGAGGCCTGCTGACTAAGGTTCAGAACCAAAACTAAAATTAGACGAAGTCCACAGAACTTGTACACATTTTTATTGAAAAAACAATAAAAATTTCAGTATTTATTCAGTGCAAAGCCACCATTGGACAGGCATGATCGGGCATCAATGATTATCTGTCCCATACATCCAACTAATTTATCTCAGGCAAGCTCTGATGTACGCCTGTCATCGCAAGCTGATGTTTATCGTCCAACCAACCCTGGTATACATACCACTAAATTTAGAGCATAATTAGACCTAAGCTATCCCGTAACCAATAATTTCAGTGCATGTGACTATACTTAACCAATAACAACCAATCTCCGAGAAGTCCAACATACGTTGCCAGCCGCCAGCGTAGTTCACATGTAATGTAATGTAATGTAACCACATTAGTCATTACTCACAACCCTTAGCGAATCGAAATTCGTTAACTAGCGTCACCAGTGACTCGTTGGAACCTTCGTCTGGCAAGAAATCAACGAACCTTGATCAACCGAGAAAAGGAAGCAAGCAAGCAGCCTACCCACGTCCGTCAGAGGGAAAAAGAACAGCCATGGAAACTAATCAGCTAAATCATTTCTTGGTGAACAGGGGAACCTGGAAAAACCGATGGTTGGTAGCAAGAGCAGGAACAAAAATCCAGCCGTGAACCTTCCTCTGCATATACTCAGGAGAGGGAGAATCAGTCAGGCTCACCTGAACAGCCGCCGTGACCCGGGAGGATGAACCCAGTAGCCCAGCCGCCGCGACAGCCCCAGCGAGAGTCAACAACTCGAGGCAAGATAGCACTGCACGCCGCGCCTTGTCGGCTATGAATGAAACCACCCGCCCGCAGGCAGTAGAGACGGACGGCACCAAGAAGCGCCGGCCGCCTCCTACCCTCCCCTCCGCAGTCGCCCCCGAAGGCTCGGCGAAGCCTCCGCCGGTTTCCCCACGAGTGCCGTGCCGCCACGGGGCGGGGACGCAGCAGCGGCGAGCTTTCGCGAGAGGTGGGGGCCTGGGGGAAGAAGGAGAAGAGAAGGAGCCGGGACGGACGGGTGACGACGGCTCCGGGGCGCACGCGGACTGTGGACTCGTGGCGTGGTGCCGGGTGGGTGGCTGGCTGGCTCCAAGTGGTACGCGCGGTATTTGACTTGTCCGCCGCGGTGCGGAGGATGGAAGGGGAGGACGGGGCGCTCTCGGCTTTGAAAGGTGGATGGTCGCTGGGCGAGGAAGAAGAAGAATGGCGGACGGAGCAGAGGGGTGGGTCAAAACCGTTGACCACGTGGGCGTAAGGCGAGGCGAGGCGAGCCGGCCGGGCTGGGCCGGCTGCGGAGCAGCCGTGTGGGCCGTGGCGGTGGATAGGATATGGCGCGGACCGGACGCGTGGGCCAGGTCAGTCGGGTTCGACGCGGCGGGCGAGCGAGCGAGGCCATGGGACCGGCCTGTCGCGTTGCGTGGCGGTGTCGACGCGTGGTTCGGTCCGGTCCGGTCCGGTGGTGGCTGCGGTCGCGGTTGAACCAGGTCAATTCAATTGAAATTTGACCGAGCCATCGTTTGGGGTGGCCGATCTGACCGGACTCGTTGTTAACGGCGTGTGATGTTGAAGTCTCCGTGGGTGTGTTTGTATGTTGTAGGACGCCACCTGCACTGCACCGCATGTGGGCTTAATATGTGCGTAGCAAAATAAATAAATATTGCCCCTTCTCTACGAGGTGACAGAATTTAATTTGGGCCCACTCCGTCCCATCGAATGTTTCAGGTGACAGAATTTAATTTGGGCCCACTCCGTCCCATCGAATGTTTGGACACATGCATAAAGCATTAAATATAGATAAAAAAATAACTAATTGCATAGTTTGCATGGATTTTGCGAGACGAATCTTTTAAGCCTAATTAGTCTATGATTAGTCATAACTGCTACAGTAACACACATGTGCTAATGACAGATTAATTAGGCTTGATAAATTTGTTTCGCGGTTTTTTAGGCGAGTTATGTAATTAGTTTTTTTTATTAATATGCGAACACCCCTTCCGACATTACATGAAACATCTGATGTGACACTCAAAAACTTTTTACTCACAAACTAAACAAGACCTTGTTGTTGTAGGTTGGGTGAGGCTCACGTGATCAATGTTGAGTTCCGTTCAATGGTTGTAAACTGCTGAAGCCCTTTCAAGGGAGTCACGCCACTTTTTTCCCTTCATTTTCTATAGGTCTTGTTTATCTTTGTGTATTTTCATATCTAAACACGGTGGAGACGTCTAGTGCGTATCATGTCTATGGGAGATTGGACGGTGGATTTTGAAACTGACGAAACCATCGCAATCGTCTATTATCATGAGACACGTCACCTATACCTAGTGACACATTATGATTTCAATTTAGATAGGGATGATCCAATTTACATGATCAATAGTAATACTAAAAATTATAATTATTAATCTACGAATACATACTATCTACATTACATAGTTTACAAACCAAAGATAGCTTCACATATACCTTACATTCCTACAATTCTATAATTAAATATAATCAGCAAAAACATTGTGCTACCCTACCCGCTACGACGTCTAACATTGTAAGTAATAGACATATCAAGGGTGTAACACCTCTGGGTGTTAAGCAGACATTCACATCCTAAATTATGAGCATTTGCATTTCATGCATGATCATCATCACATGTAAATTAAGTTAGAATTTATTTAAAACTGTGATAATCATGTTTGAGCGCTGAATTGAAAAAAAGTCCCAGGTAAAAGTGGTAAAAATTTGTGGAGCTATAACTTTAAATAACTTAGAAATAATTAGCATAATTTTTGGAGCAAGTTTTGTATTCAAAATTTTCCCAAATTTTGCTTCTAAAAATATTTCAAAAAATTTAGTTTTCATTTAAAAATTTGACTTTAAATCATAAATTCAAAATCTGTTTAGAATTTTGAAAAGTGTCCTAAATGAAAGTTGTAAAAAATTAAATTTTGAACAACTTTTGTTTTGGGGGCAATTTGTGAAAATGTTTTTTTCATCTTCAAAATTTGAATTTGAATCAAATTATAAAAATCTGGAATTTTATTTTTAAAAAAATAAAATTCTTACCATAACAGGCCGCCGCCCCACTTCCGGCCCAGCGACCGAAGCCGGCCCGCGCTCGCCCGCGCGTGACCACGGTCCAGCCCACGCCGCGCGGCCTCCTCCTCCTCCCGCTCCCGCGCGCGCGCGTCTCGCTGGCGCCCGCGGCAGGCCACGTCCGCCGCGTGTCGGCTGCATGCCGGCGACGCTCAGCGCGTGGCCGTTGTGGCCCCCGCTGCCCGAGCTTACCTCCGCCAGAGCCGCCTCCTCCTTCTCCACTCGCTCAGTCTTTCCCTTCTCGCCTCACAGTAGAGTGCCAGCAGCAGCCGCGGTTCCGCCTCCGCCACCGGGCGCCATCACCGGCACTGCCGTTCTGGCCACCGCAGCGCACCAGCGACGCCTCCATCTAGCCCCGAGCTCCGCTCTTCCATCACACCTTTGCCTTACGCTCTTAGATCCTTCTCTTCCACTCAATCATCATGTCCTTCATTTTATGTGCATCTCCACCATGATCATCATTTCATGTACATGCACCATCTCTTTGTGATCTTGTGGCCACCACTCCTTGCCACATACACCTTCATCACATGTGTTGCTTATGCCTAACTCAAAACACTTAACACATGGCATTAGCAACTTGGTGTCATTAATTACCAAAACCAAACTTGGGCTTTCAATCTCCCCCTTTTTGGTAATTGATGACAACCATCACAAAGATATGAGATGAAATCAATTTTCAATTTCGATAGTATTAGCTCCCCCTACAAATGTGCTTTCATGAGTTTGGTTCAATTATGCACATATGTATGGATTTGAATTTTGGGAGAGTTACTACTATCAAAATGATGCTAAGGTATATAGAATGGACCTTTGAAGCGTGATACCAATCGGAGTTGCCTTTATATACCATCCTTAGCATCGATGTAGCTAGACACCACTTG
The DNA here is from genome assembly GCA_038087645.1 of Saccharum hybrid cultivar R570. Lineage (NCBI taxonomy): Eukaryota > Viridiplantae > Streptophyta > Magnoliopsida > Poales > Poaceae > Saccharum > Saccharum hybrid cultivar. The sequence continues at coordinate 1,838,101 of JAQSUU010000165.1, read as the reverse complement.
TAATACATCACTTGTAAAGATCACAAACACTAAAGTACCCCGTGAGATCAACATTATAAGCAAAGGTGTCTAGATACCACTCGTGAAGCTACTCTCAACAATTCATCATTCAAGATCTATTTCTAGCAATCACCATTCAATCATGAATATCGAAATTAAATTTGCAATGCAACACATCATCATGTTAGTGCACATACAAATACAACAGATAATTCATAAGCTTGCTCCCCCTACTTGTGTGCTCAATTTTAATTGATCCCGTTCTCCCTTTGTAACTTAACTTTTTATCTTTGTGACTTTTCTCTCCCCCTTATTATATCTTATTCCCTCTTTGCAATGTCTTTGTGACTTTTTCTATCTTTGTGACTTTTCTCTCCCCTTTGTCAACAATCACCAAAAAGGTGCCAATTTTAGTGAGAGATAAGTCAATCAATATGAGGGAGTCTAAATTATGGTTCAATCTAGATCACTTGCCTAGAATATGTAATTCGGTTTGATCCAAGGACAAGCTTTTTCACACCTTATAAAGTATAAGGGTTATCTTGACCATGTTGAATTACACATCATGAGCTCGTTTACTAGATTTAACACTAGGTTTATAAGCCCACAAATATGTCATATGCTACCACTAGATCAATCAAACATAGAAGCAATAGTGGTACCATATATACATCAAAAACATTTGATTTTCATGAATGAGCTTATTTGTCATGCAACTATGTCTATATGTTCTAACCATGTCCTTAGTAAAGTATGAATGATATGCCAAACAACTTTACCTTGCTATGTTGGAGGAGAGGCATGTCATATAAGAATGTGGGGGTGCACTTATTTCAAGTTGAAGAAGTCAAGTATGTTCAATTCATTCTTCAACTTGTAAAATCTCTTTTCATCAAGTGGCTTTGTGAATATGTCGGCTAGTTGATCTTCGGTGCTAATGCTCTCAATGCTAATATCACTCTTTTGTTGATGGTCTCTTATGAAGTGGTGCCTTATGTCAATGTGCTTGGTTCTTGAATGTTGAACCAGATTTTGTGTCATCTTGATAGCACTTTCATTGTCACAAAACAATGGTACATTCTTGAACTTGATTCCAAAATCATTCAAGGTGGCCTTCATCCAAAGCAATTGTGTACAACAACTACCGGCACTAATGTATTCAGCCTCGGCGGTAGATAGTGCAACACTATTTTGTTTCTTTGATGACCATGATAGAAGAGACCTTCCTAGCAATTGACAAGTGTCACTTGTGCTCATTCTATCAATCTTGCATCCACCATAGTCGGAGTCCGAATATCCAATCAACTCAAAATTTGACCCCTTTGGAAACCATAATCCAACATCATGAGTACCCTTAAGATATCTAAATATCCTCTTGGTTGCTTTCAAGTGACTTTCTCTAGGTGAAGCTTGATATCTTGCACACTTGCACACACTAAACATCACATCCGGCCTAGAAGCGGTGACATAGAGCAAACTTCTAATCATAGACTGGTATAGCTTTTGATCTACCATGTTTCCACTAGCATCAATACCCAATTGATCATTTGTACCCATTGGTGTACTCATTTGCTTAGCATCTTGCAATCTAAACTTCTTGATCATGTCCTTGATGTACTTGTCTTGACTTACAAATGTGTCATTCTTCATTTGCTTGATTTGAAGTCTAAAGAAGTAACTAAGCTCTCCAATCATAGACATCTCAAACTCATTAGCCATCATATTTCTAAACTCTTCACAAAAGTCTTGGTTAGTTGATCCAAAGATAATGTTATCCACATAGATTTGTAACACAAACAAGTCATTTCCAAGCTTCTTGGTGAAGAGAGTGGTGTCAACCTTTCCCATCTTGAACCCTTTAGAGAGGAGAAAGTCCCTCAACCTCTCATACCATGCTCTTGGTGCTTGCTTCAAACCATACAATGCCTTCTTTAGCTTGTAAACATGGTCGGGCTTCTTGTCATCTTCAAAACCAGGAGGTTGCTCAACATAGACTTATTCATTGATGTAGCCATTGAGAAATGCACTCTTAACATCTATTTGATAGAGCTTGATGTTGTGTGCACAAGCATATGCTAATAAGATTCTAATTGCTTCTAATCTTGCAACCGGTGCATATGTATCTCCAAAGTCAAGACCCTCAACTTGAGTGTATCCTTGTGCTACTAATCTTGCTTTGTTCCTTACAACCATGCCTTCTTGATCTTGCTTGTTTCTAAAGACCCACTTAGTGCCAATCACATTGTAGTTCTTTAGCCTCTCAATAAGTTTCCAAACTTGATTTCTAGCAAAGTTGTTTAGTTCTTCATGCATGGCATTTACCCAATCAGAATCCTTCAAAGCATCTTCTAATTTCTTAGGTTCTTCAAGTGACACAAATGAGTAGTGCTCACAAAAGGATGCTAGTCTTGATCTAGTTTGAACACCACTTTGAATTCCACCAATGATTTGATCCAATGGATGATCTCTTGCAATGCTAGTAGGTTAGAGTATTAGGAGTTGATTGCTTTCACTTGTTTGACCTTGAACTTGAGCTTCATCATGAGTACCACTTGAGCTTGCTTGATTTGTATCAATTTGCACACTTTGGTTGATCACATGAATATCATCATCGTCAACTTGCATCGGCCTTATATCACCAATGTCCATGTTCTTCATTGCATTTGACAATTGATCTCCTCTCACATCATCAAGGTTTTGAGCTTTATTTTGAGACCCTTGGGTTTCATCAAACTCAACATCATGAACTTCTTCCAAGATGCCATTTGTGAGATTCCAAACTCTATATGCTTTGCTTATGGTAGAATAACCAAGTAAGAATTCTTCATCACATTTCTTTTCAAACTTGCTCAATCTAGTACCTTTCTTGAGAATATAGTATTTGCAACCAAACATTCTAAAGTATGTAATGTTGGGCTTTCTTCCATTCAATAGCTCATATGGTGTCTTTTCAAGCATCCCATGGCAATAGAGACGGTTGCTACAATAGCAAGCCGTGTTGATGGCTTCACTCCAAAATGAATGACTAACATTGTATTCACTAAGCATTGATCTAGTCATATCAATCAAGGTTCTATTTTTCCTTTCAACTACACCATTTGATTGAGGAGTGTATGTTGGTGAGAATTGATGTCCAATACCAAAATCATCACACAAATCTTCAATTCTTGTGTTCTTGAACTCACTACCATTGTCACTTCTAATCTTCTTGATGGTAGTCTCAAACTCATTTTGCACCCTCTTGACAAAAGACATGAATAGATCATAAACATCACTCTTGTCATAGAGAAAGAACACCCAAGTGTATCTAGTGTAGTCATCCACAATCACAAAATCATACTTGTTGCCATCAATGCTAGTGTATGTTGTTGGCCCAAACAAGTCCATGTGCAATAGCTCAAATGCCTTTGATGTGCTCATTTCACTCTTACTAGGATGTGCATTTCTAACTTGTTTGCCGGCTTGACAAGCACTATATGGTTTATCCTTCTCAAAGGTGACATCCTTCAAGCCTCTAACTAAGTCATGCTTCAAAAGTTTGTTCAATTGTTTCATTCCAACATGACCAAGCCTTCTATGCCATAACTAACCCATACTAGATTTGCTAAGCAAGCATGATGTCAATTGTGTCTCACTATCATTGAAGTCAACCAAGTATAAGCTACCATGTCTAAATCCTTTGAATATCAAATTTGTTCCATCAACACTTATGACTTCAACATCATCACTACCAAATATGCACTTGAAGCCAAGATCACAAAGTTGTGCCACCAATAAAAGATTGAAATCCAAGCTCTCAACTAGCAACACATTAGAAATGCTCATGTCATTTGAGATAGCAATTTTACCAAGCCCCTTGACCTTGCCTTTCTTGTTGTTGTCGAAAGTGATAGCATCAAAACCACCATTTTGACTTGTATCAATTGAATTGAACATACAAGAGTCTTCGGTCATATGTTGAGTGCACCCACTATCAAGTACCCAATGCCTTCCTCTGGCTTTGTAATTGACCTACAAGATAAGGTCAATTCCTTTTAGGTACCCAAACTTGTTTGGGTCCTCCAAGGTTAGTGACCAAGCTCTTTGGTACCCAAATGGCTTTCTTCTTTGAGCCCATCCATGGTGCACCAATGAACTTAGCATGAACACCATTTGTACCCTTGGTAAGCATATAAAAAGAATCAAACTTAATTGAGGATACATTAGCATTGGATTTCTTGTTCATGCATTGTTGCTCGATGTGACCAACTTGCTTACAACTTTTACAATAGCTACCATTGTTATTCACAAAACGAGTCTTGTGAGGAGCAAAAGCGGCCTTACCTTTCTTGGGGTGATAGCCCAATCCCTCTTTGTAGAGAGAAGCTCTTTGGCTACCCAAGCACATAAGCAAGCGGTCCTCACCACCATAAGTCTTAGCTAACGTGTGATTGGGCTCTTTTACCTCCTTCTTGAGATTTTCATTCTCAACTATAAGTGTGGAGTCACAAGTGAAACCATCACTACTAGATGAGGATGATGTAGATGAGCTACATGAAGGGTTAGTGGGAGCAACAACAATAGGCTTATGAAAGGATTCATCAATTATATCACATGATATGCCTATGTTGCAAGTTTTAGCTTTCTCAACATTAGTTGGCACGTTTTCACATTTTTCAACTAGAGAGGAATGAGCTTCTTCAAGCTTGGTGTGAGACTTTTGAAGCTTCTTATGGTCTACCTTTAGACTCTCATAAGATGCCCTAAGCTCATCAAGTTCTTGCATAAGGTTTTTCTTTTTCTTAAGCAAGCCCTTGCACTCTTTTCTAGATTCTTTAAAATATTGAGTGCAATCTTCTAGCATAGTGATTAGTTCATCTTTAGTGAATTCTTCTTCATCACTATCACTATCACTAGCATTATCATGATCACTCTCATCGTCGGATGATACCTTAGCGGCCTTAGCCATGAAGCACGATGGAGTGTCGAAGAGGGAGACCTTCTCTTGGATGGCAATGCTAGCATGTCCCTTCTTCTTGCTCTTGTTGTCATCCTTATCATCACTTGAGAAATCATCACTATCCCAAGTAGCAACATGAGAATCATTCTTCTTCTTATGAGAGCTCTTCTTCTTTTCTTGTTTCTTCTTCTCCTTCTTGATAGCATCTTCATCATCACTATCATAAGGACACTTTGCAATGAGATGGTTCTTGCTATGGCATCTAAAACATCTCATGGTATGCTCATTCTTCTTGGATGAGTTCTTCCTCCTTCTTGCACGATAGCCTTTCTTCTTCATGAATTTGCCAAATTGCTTGACAAAGAGAGCCATCTTCTCATCAATATCATCACTATCACAAGAGCTTGAGTCTTCATCACTTGATGATTCAATCTTGGATTTGCCCTTGGATGTGGTGGCTTTGAATGCCACACTCTTCTTCTTTTCATCATCTTTCTTCTTATTTTCCTTCTTCTTCTTCTTGACCAACTCATCCTTCTCATCAACTTCTCTATATGAATCATCGGTCATCACTTCTTGGAATATTTGTTGAGGAGTTGAATCCTTCAATGTAGTCCTCACTAGCACGGTGATCAATGTATCAAATCTCTTGGGTAGACTTCTCAAGAACTTCATAGAGAATTGATTATCCTTGACCTCCTCACCAAGTGCCTTGAGCTCATTGACAATGACTTGCAACCTATGAAACATCTTCGGTACACTCTCATCATCTTGCATCTTGAAGCTTGAAAATTTTTCTTGCAAGATATATGCTTTAGCGGTCTTTGTGCCTTCGGTGCCCTCAAATGTTTCTTCTAGCTTGGCCCAAGCATCATGAGCAATCTCTATGTTCTTTACTTGCTCAAATGTCTTGTCATCTAATTCCTCATGAAGAGCACTAATGGCAATGTCATTGTATTGGAGCTTCTTCTCTTCCACCGGTGTAGGTGCTTCCGGATTAGCAACCTCAAATTTTGTTTCAGTGACCTTCCACACTTCTCTATTGATTGACTTTAGGTGTGCGGTCATCTTAACCTTCCAATATGTATAATTTGTGCCATCAAAGTGAGGTGCCTTCTTGGTGTTGTTGATGTGCAAGCTTAATTGAGCCATTTCTTTTTCACCGTAGGTTGTTAAGCCTCAAATAAATGGTGCCTCGGCTCCGATACCACTTGTGAGGTCCAAATAGGCTAGAGGGGGGGTGAATATCCTAATTAAAACTTCTATAAGAATTACTTAACCACACGTTAGTACGAAAGGTGGCGAAGCAAAAGCACTAGCTCTAACTAATTAGGCAAGCCACCTACACAAGTCTAGTACAAGGCTATTCACTAAGCACAACAACAACTACAAGCTAGAAACAAGAAGTAGTACGAGAGAAGAGCTTCTAGTGATTATACCACCGTGTAGAGATGAGAAGTACCAATCAATCAATCACACAAGAGAAGTCCTCGGGAAGAGAATGACACAAGAATTTATCCTGAGGTTCACTTGCTTCCCAGCAAGCTACTCCCCGTTGTGGCGATACACCCACTTGTCGGTTCACGAGCTAATTGACTATCAAGAGTCGAGCCCTCGGCGGGCGCCGCACAACCGCACACAAGATGGGGATCCTCTAAGCCACGAGCTCCACTAGAGTATCCAATTTGTGAACTCCCGCGGGGAAGGATCAAGAACCCCTTACAACACTTGGTGAAGGCTCCAACAATCTCCAATTGTGAGCTCAATCACCTCCGCTGCTCCAAGCCGTCTACCGTGTCGGGAAACACGGAAGAGTAACAAGAAATCCACAGCAACACGAAGATCAAGTGCCTCTAGAATGCAACTCTCAAGCAATGCACTTGAATCTCACTCAATCTCACTCAAGATGTGCAACTATGTAAAGAGATGAGTGGAGGGGTTGTTCTCTAGCTCAAAGTATGTCTCTAGTTCTCAAAATATGCAAGAGTTACTCTCAAACTCCGGCCAACGTCTATTTATAACGAAGGGGTACGTAGCTAGCCGTTACCGGACAACGCAGTTCAAATCGGGATGACCGGACGCGCCGGTCAGGGTGACCAGACGCGTCCGATCATTACAGGACAAGCGTGAACAGTGCGCGTCAGAAGTTATCGTTGCTATGACCGGACGCGCCCTAGCGTATGACCGGACGCGCCCTAGCGTATGACCAGACGCGCCTTACCTGGCGTCCGGTTAGAGTCCAGTAAGCTCCCATCACGACCGGACGCGTCCGATCGTACATGACCGGACGCGCCCCACGTCCGATCATCACTCCTGCGCTCTCTGCCCCTCTGGATGCCTGACCGGACGCGCCGGTCCCATGAAGGACCGGACGTGCCGGTCGTGCGCTAAGCTTCTGCTCACAGGTGAACTGACCGGACGCGCTGGTCAGGCCAGACCAGCGTCCGGTCACTCACCCTAGGCACGCCTGATCGAATGAACTGACCGGACGCGCTGGTCAAGCCGTGACCGCGTCCGGTGCAGCGTCCGGTCACTACAGTGACCTCCGTTCACCTCCGTTTCTTTTCCGACTTCCGGCGCAGTAGAAAATAGGCGTTTCACTTCTCTAAAAAGCGCCGAATCCCGCCTCGCAAGCTCGGCGGGAGGGAGAGAGGAACCCAAACCCCTCTCTACCGCTTAAACTCCACTGTCTTCGCAAATGTTCTAACACCACCAAGTGTACACCACTATGTGCATGTGTGTTAGCATTTCACAAACATTTTCCAAGGCGTTATGTTAGCTCTTTACTAGATCCTAATGCATATGCTCAAGACATTGATCTAGTGGCACTTGATTTTCGAGCTAACTGTGATTGCCCCTCTTAATAGTCGGCTATGTATCCTAAACCCGGTCAATCACTTCTCTACTCATCTTAGACCGGCAAAAGGAAAAACCCCTATGGTTATACCTTTGCCTTGCGCTCTTAGATCCTTCTCTTCCACTCAATCATCATGTCCTTCATTTTATGTGCATCTCCACCATGATCATCATTTCATGTCCATGCACCATCTCTTTGTGATCTTGTGGCCACCACTCCTTGCCACATACACCTTCATCACATGTGTTGCTTATGCCTAACTCAAAACACTTAACACATGGCATTAGCAACTTGGTGTCATTAATTACCAAAACCAAACTTGGGCTTTCAACAGGATCGCAGGAAGTAATGCCGGTAGCCGTTCCTGAGGAGCCGAAAGAGCAGCCCGATGAGCAGGAAGTGCCCGAAGCCGACGAGGAGGTCGGTGAGGATCTTCCAGAGTGCCCATACCACCGTCCGAGCTCTTTCGAGAGAGGCAAGCCCCGGAGCATTTCTCTCCCCCGGTTTGCAAATATTTTATGAATGCTTTACTTTAACTGCTGCATTAAGTTTAGGAGTTGTTTGCAACCGTTGCTGCATTATACCTTGTTTACTATGTTCTACCCTATCCTTGTCACCTTGTCATTCGCAGTCAAGTAATTGCTTAGCTTGCTTAGACCGATAGAAGTCGGGTGATTTCCTGTCACCTGCAAGCTATAGGTGGTTACCTGGATCTGCTTGAGAAAAGATGTCATCATGAAATAACTAAGTGTTAATGTGAAATTAAGACCGGACGGAAACTTGCAGGGTTTTGGACTGTAGTGTTTTCCGTCTGTGTCGATTAAGGACCGTCCGTTGTTGGGCCTCGGGTCATGTTGAACGCATGCCTCACATTTAGCTGGCTAGATAAAGTACCTTCCGACCGCGAAGCTGGGAGATTATTCGGGCCGAGTGGATTGCCCGCAACGCACTGTACCAGAGTAGTAGTGGCAGGATACGAGGGCGCGATGATAAGGCCAAAGAGCAGTCGGACGGTCCCCGGGTACATGTGGTTCCTGGCAAGCTCGTGACTTTACCTGAATGGTTGACTCGGTGACCAACACCTCACTTTAGCGGGTGAGTGAGGTTTGTGTGATGAATAACTTACCAGCTGGTTAATAATCGATTTGAATCGCCATCATTCACTGGATAGTGAGCACTTGACTTGAGCTACTTTATCATAGTAATATTGATGGAACACTTGGACAGTGTTGATGCAAAAGTAGATCTGCAAACACAAAGGGCTAATACCCGAAATCGATATCCAAAGCGTGCCAGTCGATTTGACCTGTTAATCGACAAGGATGAAGATATGAGCACTTTGGTCCTGACAACAGCGATACGCCCGGAAGTCACGGCCAAGAGGTACTCACGCGAAACTCGAGGATCACCGAAGATTGCACTGGAGCAATGCAACTCGCCGAATCGATGAGAACTCATAAAAAAGAAAAATATGCAAATTGACGAAGTCGTCGAAAGTAGATGTAAATAAGAATAAAAGCTGTTTTTGATGTATTGATTGATCTCCTTTTTTTTACATTGCCCTTCACCCTATATTTATATCCCGATCTACAGAAACGTAACCAAATATGACTAGGACACTAAATCCAAATCTATGGAAACACATGACTTTGATACAACTCAGACTCTAATAAACGTATATAAGGAAATTAACTCCTATCTTATTCCATAGTCCACCTCAGTCACGATGGTATTCTCATCGACCTCCTTTTTATCGGCACAATCCCTGTTCCATCGGCACAATCCCTGTTCCATCGGCAGCAGCCTTCAAGTTCCTTCCATCGGTACATTCCCTGTTTCATCGGCAGCAGTCTTCAAACCATCTTTCATCGGCATCGGCAATAATACCCTTAACCTTATTGGCAACATTTTAATTTGAACCCATACGCCACTACCACTCATAAGCAAACTCGTTTTCATCAGCTATCAATCTACACAATAATCTTTCCTCTGCTGATTAGCCCTTTCTGACCATCTTGACACGTGCTAAAAAATGATGTCAACACATGCCCCCAATTTCGGAGTATAAGATATTGATGCTCCGAAATTTACTCCAGATAATGCCTGCTATTACCTATTTTTCAACCCATTCTCTAAGCATAACATGATCTGTTACCAGATTTAATCAAATCTAAATCTAATCCATGTATCTCAGTAAATATCGCACATTTTCCAACTATTTTTTTGCCTCAATTACGGTTGAGATACCAAAATAACAATCCATCGGCAAGATCTTATCACAGCAACATCACCATTTTAGAAATGAAAGATCCTATATCAAAATATCCTTCAAGTCATGACTACTTGCCATGCCATCAAATCTTCTGTACAATCCCTTGATTGTCGTGCGAACAGTTACCATATCTATCTGAACCACCTCGATCCATCCGCGTACGACATAGAGATAAGTCAAGAATACCCCTACCCCAAATGGCCTATAAATAGATTTCTCTGAACTGCTCATCTTCTACCTTCAAATTGCAACCTTTGGCATTCTCTCTCCTTCCTTTTATATGTATATTGGTAACTAATCTTCCCTGAAACAGGCCGATGATCCAGTTTCATCAATAAGCAAAAGTGGAAGACCCTTCAACCTCCACCCTATTTCTCCAGTCTCAATAATTGGCTACAACGCCCCTACCTTAGAGGCCTTAACCTTCCAGAGGACTCGCGCCAAAACTATCACCTCCAGACCAAGACTAGCAACATCCAGGGCCACTCCAATGGCTGCTGCTTCAAGCCTAATCAAGGTTTTTAAGGTAATAACCTTGCTTACTTTGTTTTTCTGTCGATGCACACTATATTAACATATAACTATCAAGATGTGAGAGCTGCAGCTGGATCGTCATCAGCAACTCTTCCAATATCAAGCACCACGACCTCTACTCCTCCTTCAGAGGTATTCTCTTATTTTTACATTTTTTCTGTTAAATATCCAATCTTATACTCGTTTTTGCAGCAACAAATGGGCACATTGGCAAGCACACCAAGCATGCAAGCTCCCCAATCAACACATGTCGATGCCCCCTAGCCAATTGTCGCTGAGGCCCAAACAAAGCACAAAGCTTTAACCGATGCTGAAGCTCAACAAAAACGACAGAAATCTACACCAGCCCCTTCATCCACTCTAACACCTGTCAATCGACCCACTGATATAATTGAACAAGATGCTTCTTCTATACAAGATACACCATCAGCTATTATACCCCAAGGGCCGACTACTGATGAGGTCGTAGAAGACATTCCATCGGCATCCTCTGTCGATCCTTCGCATGATCTTTTTCAAGCCGCTCCCTCAAGCCAGGCTCAAGAAATTACCCTAAAGCAGGTAAACCAATTAACTGTTTGATTTATAATATCCCTAGACGTCACAAATATGATTCCTAACTCTCTTTATTTCACAGGAACAAGATTCTCCCGATAGCTTGTTTTCTTTTGCTATCGACGTCTCCGATAATGACGGAGAAGAGGCGAGTTCTTCCCTGGCATTGGGAACAATATCGGCAGATACCTATGGCAAACTAGAAGTTCTCCTGAATCTGTTGCAACAAGATACTGCTCAACTGGTGATCGATTCAGACCCTGCAAGGACCATCTTCAAAACAATCCATGGCCAAGTCCCTGCCGATGTTGAAGAAATCATCTTCCCAGCAGTCCATCTGGAGAGCAGACAACTTCAATATCAAAAGGTTGTTCATCGTATTGCCGACAGAGCAGCTCAGGCTCAACTTAAGGAAGAAATGCTGCAGGCCTGCAGCTGAAGCAAACTGCCGATGAGAAGCACAAAAGCATCAGCAACTTGCAAGCCTCCGGTGCTGATCTTAAACAGAAAATCTTAGACCTATCGGCAAAAAGGGCAGCTCTGCTAGCCGAACTGGAAAAGGTTGAAACAGCCCTGACTCAAGCCAAACAAGAAGAAGACCAGCTTCCTGACGCTATCAAGGCCCTTCAGCAAGAACGAGACATCCAAGCTCGCAAGGCCTTGGTTCTCAAGAAGAAACTCAAGCCTGTAGAAGGAAGTGCCAATGAAGATGCCAAGGAATTAAAAGAAACCGATGAAATTCGCCTGCGTGCGATATCGGCTATCCAAGCTTTGTTAAATTAGCGCATCGGCAATGATTGATACTTTGTTTCGACTCTAGCTAATAGGATTGTTATCGGCAATTACTCTTTTATGCATCCATCCAGACACTAGGGTAATATTTCTTTAAATATTTTCCATTTAATGCTCTAGGAAATACAACTCCTTCAAGAGTTTCAAGAATATATGCATTACTAGGAACATATTGATTTATCTGATATGGACCTTCCCAATTAGGTGACCATTTGCCAAACTTAGAACTTTTAGTCCCAATCGGTAAAATCAACTTCCAAACCAATTCTCCATCGACAAATTCCTTTACCTTCACCTTCTTGTCATACCATCTAGCTACTCTTTTCTTATTCTCCTCGATGCTAACTAAAGCTTTTAACCAATGACCTGCTACATCTTCCAACTCATCCTTCATAAGGATATCATAATCATCGGCTGTCAATTGATCTTGAGAGCGTATTCGCCTAGAACCAATTTTAATCTTCCAAGGTAAGACTGCATCGTGTCCATATACCAACTGATAAGGTGTTACCTTGGTTGCACCATGACACGCCATCCGATATGACCACAAAGCTTCATTTAATATTGTATGCCACTTCTTAGGATACTCTTTAGTCTTGCGCTTAATGAGCTTGATAATTCCTTTATTAGATGCTTCAGCCTGACCATTAGCCTGGGCATAATACGGTGAAGAATTCAAAACTTTAATCCCCATTCCTATAGCAAACTCATCAAATTCACCCGATGTAAACATAGTGCCCTGATCGGTAGTGATGGTTTGAGGGATGCCAAATCGGTAAACAATATGCTCCTTCACAAAATCAATCATATTAGCCGATGTCACCTTTTTTAAAGGAATTGCTTCAACCCACTTTGTGAAATAATCGGTAGCAACCAGAATAAACTTATGTCATTTACTCGATGGTGGATAAATCTGACCGATGAGATCAATAGCCCAACCCCGGAACGGCCAAGGCTTAATTATAGGGTTCATAGCCGATGCGGGTGCCCTTTGAATATTACCAAATTTCTGACATTCCTGACATCCTTTAAAATATTTAAAACAATCTTCAAGAATAGTCGGCCAATAATATCCATTTCTTCTGATCATCCATTTCATCTTGAAGGCTGACTGATGAGCCCCACATACTCCTTCATGAATTTCACCCATCAGGCCTTTTGATTCCTCTATGCTAACACACCTGAGTAAAACTCCATCTATGGTACGGTAATACAATTCATCATCGAGGAGTACATACTTGGTAGCTTAGAACCTTATACGTCTTTCAACCATTTTAGATGGATACTTTAAATAATTAATAATTTCCTTCCTCCAGTCATCGGTATCAGCTGCTGATATTAATACTTCTTGAACAGGTTGATATCCTGAAGCATGCTGAGCCAATCGGTTAGCCTCTTCATTATGCATCCGAGAAATATGTTCCAGATGAAAACTCCTGAACCCTTTTAATAATCTCAAACACTTTTCATGATATGAAATTAGAATTTCACTTCGACATTCATAAATCCCAGTCAACTGATTTATAACTAACATAGAATCACCAAAGATCTCAACAACATCAGCATGTACTTCCTTGAGCAATTCTAACCCTTTTATCAGGGCTTGGTACTCAACTTGATTGTTTGTCGATGTAGCAACAATCGGCAATGAGAACTCATACTTCTTCCCCTGAGGGGAAATTAATACGATACCAATGTCTGCCCCTTCACTACACGTAGACCCATCAAAGAAAAGTGTCCACGGAGCAATTTCCAGAGAATCCACCGTGTTGCAATGTTGAGTAACGAAATCGGCCATAACCTGTCCTTTAACTGCCTTAGCCGATTCATAACATAGGTCAAATTCTGATAATGCTAAAATCCATTTACCAATCCTACCATTCAGTATCGGCATTGACAGCATATACTTGACCACGTCATCTTTGCATATGATAGTACATTCAGCCGATGGTAAATAATGTCTCAGCTTAATACAAGAAAAGTATAAACATAGACATAATTTCTCAATGGTCGAATACCTGGTTTCAGCATCTATTAACCGTCTGCTCAAATAATAGATAACACGCTCCTTTCCTTCAAATTCTTGAATAAGAGCTGAACCGATAACAGTATCTTCAGTTGATAAATACAATCTGAAAGGTTTTCCATGTTGGGGTGGAACTAACACTGGAGGATTTGTTAAATAACTCTTAATTTCATCTAAGGCTAATTGCTGTTCATCCCCCCATTTAAATTCCTGATCGGCTTTCAATTTCAATAATGGACTGAAAGCCTTAATCTTACCTCACAAATTAGATATGAATCTTCTGATGAAATTAATCTTACCGATCAAGGATTATAATTTAGTTTTATCGGCAGGAGCAACAATCTTGTTGATTGCCTCAATAGATTTTCTACTAATTTCAATACCCCGCTGATGCACCATAAAACCCAAGAATTGTCCTGCCGATACACCAAATGCACATTTATTATGATTCATCTTTAATCCATGCTTTCTTGTGCACTCCAATATCTTCTGTAGATCGGTTAGATGCTTTGTGATGTCTCCAGACTTAATCACTATGTCATCAATGTAGATTTCCACCAACGTGCCTATATATTCATGGAAAATAAAGTTCATAGCTCTTTGATAAGTAGCACCGGCATTTTTCAAACCAAATGTCATAACTATCCACTTAAATAATCCCACATGTGCTGGACATCTAAAAGCAGTCTTAGAAATATCTTCTTCAGCCATGAATATTTGATTATAACCTGCATTACCATCCATGAAACTGATAATCTGATGCCCTACTGCAGCATCAATCAACAAATCAGCAATCGGCATTGGGTAACCATCCATCGGTGTGGCCTTATTGAGATTCCTGAAATCAATACAAACACGGAGTTTCCTATTTTTCTTGTATATAGGAACCACATTAGAAATCCACTCTGCATATCGACACTGCCGAATAAACTTTGCCTCAATTAATTTAGTTATTTCGGCCTTAATATCAGGAAGTATATTAGGATTACAGCGGCGTGTCGGCTGCTGATGTGACCGAAATCCAGATTTAATAGGCAACCGATGTTCAACTATAGATCGGTCTAACCCAGGCATTTCAGTATAATCCCAAGCAAAACAATCTTTATATTCCTTTAACAAATCAACTAGTTGCTGTTTACACTTGGAATTTAACTTAGCACTAATAAAAGTGGGCCTTGGCCTATCGCCTTCACCAATATCTACTTCTATTAAATCATCTGCCGATGTAAATCCTTGACCTAATTTTTCATCATCGGCAAATCTATCCATTAAAACTCTTCTTCAGAACCAACTGCTTGGATCGATAGAATTTCGTAATCGGCAACCTTGAGGAACTCTTTTTCCCAAGCTTCTCCTGATATGCACCTAGTTCGCTCATAAGTGTTTGATTCTGCTGATGCGATGATATAAGAAGAATCACCAGGAACAACTTCAATTTTGTCTCCAACCCATTATATAAGACACTGATGCATTGTAGAAGGAACACAACAATTAGCATGAATCCAATCCTTTCCTAAAAGCAGATTATATGCACCCTTGCCATTAATAACAAAGAAAGTTGTCGGTAAGGTTTTACTGCCGATGGTCAATTCAACACACACTGCCCCTTTAGCTGGTGATACATTGCCTTCAAAGTCCTTTGGCATCATATCAGTCTTAGTTAAGTCTTGATCTCCCTTACCAAGCTTCCGATACATCACATAAGGCATAATATTAATTGCAGCTCCTCCATCAATAAGTATCTTAGATACAGGCTGCCCATTAACTCTGCCTTTTACAAACAAAGCCTTGAGGTGTTGTCTCTCATCATCGGCAGGCTTCTCAAAAATAGCCATCATTGGATCTAGTGTTAATTGAGCTATTTGGTCAGAGAAAAAAACTTCTTCTTCGCCATCAGATAGAGCCAAAAATTCCATCGGCAACATAAACACCATATTGACATCTGCCGATGGGCCTTTATTTTTGTGTCTTATCTGCCACTGCTGATTACCAGATTTCTCATTGGAGGGACTTCCTTCTTGGTAAAAGTCTTTTTGATGCTCTCGCTGCATTTTCCTCTTCTGTGTCTTTGTCAAACCCTCTGGACACCATTGAGGAAGTTTAGTTTTCCACACTGGCTGATAGGTCCTGGTTGTCTCCACACGACGTATATTAGGATCCCTGTAAAATATTTCTTCATCAGGAACTCTTGCATTTGCCATCTCTTCAAGTTCCTCTTGGTTTCTCAGAAAATATGCAACGTGTTTACCAAGCCTTTTATGTACACTGAGCCTGCCCCCCAGCCGATCATATACTGATGCTCTCCTTCTGATCGGCTCATTAATGGACAAACCTTGATTACCAGATTGAAATCTTCTTATAGGACGATTAACTCTATAATAACCATTGCACTCTGGGCAATCTTCAACAGTAGGTAACTTAATACCTTCCTCCCAACAATGAATAAAAACGGACAATTCCAATGATCCTTATGCTGATTCCACTCTTCTTGACGTCTTTCCTCTTGCTGTTGTCGATATCGGTCCCTTCGCTGACGACAGCCTTCCTGTTGTCTTTGTTGAGTAATCATGATGCCAAATCGAGGAGGCTTTCTAGAACTGCCACCTTCTGTCAATAGCCCCTTGCCTTTTGCATCATCGGTAGTTATCCGATGTTGGGGATCTACTGATGCATTCTTTTTAGCAGCTTCTGATGTCAACACCTTAATTTTACCTTCAGCTTTTGAAGGATGTTGATCAATTTTCATCGGCTTTTGAATCTTGGAATTGCCAAATTTTATTCTCCCAGACTCAATAGCTAACTGTAATTGTTGTCTAAATACTTTGCACTCATTTGTACTGTGTGAAGTTGCATTATGCCATTTGCAATACAACATATGCTTCAACTCTTCTGCCGATGGGATCACATGATTAGGTGACAACTTAATCTGGCCCTCCTGAAGCAAAAGATCAAATATCTTATCGGCTTTGGTGACGTCGAAAGTAAACTTCTTTGGCTCTTTGTGACCAAAGGGACAAGATATCGGCTTTTTATTCTTAACCCACTCAGCCAAACCGATAACTGGTTCTTCATCCGAATCAGAATCTTCTACTTCTTCGACAAATGAAACTTTCTTATTCCAATTCCTTTTAGGTTCAAAAACCCTAGTGTCTTAATCAGAAATTCTTTGCACTAGATGACTTAGGCTTTCGAACTCCTGAGAAGCATATCTGTCCTTAAGGTGTGGCAACAATCCCTGAAAGGCCAAATCGGCAAGCTGCCGATCATCCAACACCAGGCTATAACATTTGTTCTTTACATCTCATAGCCTTTGCACAAAGCCTTCTACCGATTCATCATTGCGCTATTTCATCTTTACCAAATCGGTAAGCTTCTTTTCATGAACTCCAGCAAAGAAATACTTATGAAATTGCTTTTCCAGATCAGCCCAAGTAATAATAGAATTTGGCAGTAGTGAGATAAACCATGTAAATGCTGATCCAGATAGAGATGATGAAAACAAACGAACTCTCAATTCATCTCTACAAGCTGCCTCTCCACATTGAATAATAAAACGATTAACATGCTCCATGGTTGATGTATCGTCTTGCCCAGAAAACTTAGTGAAATCTGGCACCTTGTAATGATTTGGGAGAGGAATTAAATCATATGCCGGAGGATACGAAGTCCGATAAGAATAGGTATTAACTTTGGGCTTGATCCCAAACTGATCCTTCATAATTTCTGCTATTTTATCGGCCCAAAAAGCTTCAACATCTTGTTGACGACATGGTTGAATCTCCACTGGAGGTACTTGCTGATACCCTTCTGCATACCTTTGTGGCCCACGATCTCCAGCAATTGGCATATTTGTCACTATCTGTGGTCCATTAACCTGCTGAAAAGGGTTCATCGGTTGAGCTGCCGATGCTTGATTCTGAAAACCAGCATGCATGTGACCTTGATGAACACCTGTGGCTTGCTGATTTGGCTGAACTGAATGTTGAGTGAGAAACTGCCCTGGCCAATTATTAGCGTTCATCAGTACAAAATTTGCCGATGGTTGGTAACTTGTTGGCATTGCCGGATAATTACAACTAACTTGAGGTAAAACCTGGACTCCAGGTTGACTTACGATTGGAGCCTTCTGTTGCATCGGTAACAAATTTGCCGATGGACTTGAACTAGATGTTTGACCCAAAGACACCTGGAAACCTCCTAGAGTTGGTTGTACAGTAGTTGCTGTAGTATATTGGGGTACTTAAGCTATCGGTGAACCGGCCGATAGCATAGGAGCTTTTCCCGTTGCATCAAACACTTGAGGTGATCAATGGTTAAAAACAGATGGCTCTGGAGGCATACCATATCCTCACCGATTAGCAGGAGTCTAATTATTCTGTGGTACAGGACCTGATAAAGCCGATGCTGATAGATCTGTATTAAGCTGAACTCGTCCTGATAATGCTGAATCTGGACGCATCGGTGTAGACTGTACGTTAGATAAACCTGCTGATACTGGAAGAGAAGAAATCTCTATACCCGCAACGGCCGGGGGAGCCGATGGAGCAATAGCAGATGCTAATTCTGGTTGATGATAAGCAGGCCCAACGTAACGAGGTGACGCTTGCCCTTCTTTGAAAGTTCGAATCACAGCATTATGAACAGTATTGGACAGCATATTGGAATGATTAATTAAAGCATGATTCACTGCAAAATTAACCATCTCTTGAAGTTTACCCGGATTAGAATCAAAGGTAACTTGCCTAGGCAACGACAAGTCTTGCTTCTGGATGACTTGTCCACTTTTATTCAAACTGAATGACTTCAAGCAGAGCTATCTGTATTCTTCTATAGCCCTCTCCATAGCCTGCTTCTGATCGTCCTTAAGATCTTCTTCTGTTACCGCGATGATGTTCCCCACATCGATCTCAGGATTAAGCATCTTGACTAGATCTGTCCCACCAAGCGTGCAGTATTGGACAGCATATTGGAATGATTAATTAAAGCATGATTCACTGCAGAATTAACCATCTCTTGAAGTTTACCCGGATTAGAATCAAAGGTAACTTGCCTAGGCAACGGCAAGTCTTGCTTCTGGATGACTTATCCACTTTTGTTCAAACTGAATGACTTCAAGCAGAGCTATCTGTATTCTTCTATAGCCCTCTCCATAGCCTGCTTCTGATCGTCCTTAAGATCTTCTTCTGTTACCGCGATGATGTTCCCCACATCGATCTCAGGATTAAGCATCTTGACTAGATCTGTCCCACCAAGCATGCCAAAAGATGTGTTGATGCAAAAGTAGATCTGCAAACACAAAGGGCTAATGCCCGAAATCGATATCTAAAGTGTGCCAGTCGATTTGACCCGTTAATCGACAAGGATGAAGATACGAGCACTTTGGTCCTGACAACAGCGATACGCCCGGAAGTCACGGCCAAGAGGTACTTACGCGAAACTCGAGGATCGCTGAAGATTGCACTGGACCAATGCAACTCGCCGAATCGATGAGAACTCGTAAAAAAGAAAAATATGCAAATTGACGAAGTCGTCGAAAGTAGATGTAAATAAGAATAAAAACTATTTTTGATGTATTGATTGATCTCCTTTTTTTTACATTGCCCTTCACCCTATATTTATATCCTGATCTACAGAAACGTAACCAAATACGACTAGGACACTAAATCCAAATCTATGGAAACACATGACTTTGATACAACTCAGACTCTAATAAACGTATATAGGGAAATTAATTCCTATCTTATTCTATAGTCCGCCTCAGTCACGATGGTATTCTCATCGACCTCCTTTTTATCGGTACAATCCCTGTTCCATCAGCACAATCCCTGTTCCATCGGCAGCAGCCTTCAAGTTCCTTCCATCGGTACATTCCCTGTTTCATCGGCAGCAGTTTTCAAACCATTTTTCATCGGCATCGGCAATAATACCCTTAACCTTATTGGCAACATTTCAATTTGAACCCATACGCCGCTACCACTCATAAGCAAACTCATTTTCATCAGCTATCAATCTACACAATAATCTTTCCTCTACTGATTAGCCCTTCCTGACTATCTTGACACGTGCTAAAAAACGATGTCAACAGACAGTTATATGAAATATGACATAATGGAAGTTGTTAGTGATCATTGGTTATCATTACCTGTTTAATTACATGTTACTTTAGTACAGGTGCAAATGTAGTTGACAGGTTAATAAAGATTTAACTTGATGCAAAGCTTTTGTAAAGATTCTCTAAATACTAAAAATGCCTTTTTGCAAATGAGTCAGCTACCCCACCAGACAGCCTGTCATGATTCCTTGGTGTCTTTTATTTTTGGTTCTGTCGGGTAAGTCTAGCTGAGTACCTTCTCGTACTCAGGGCTTTGTTCCCACTTGTTGCAGATGGGCAGATGTATTACGGCTACTGTATCAACTGCCTTTATCCTATAATGGGAGAAGCTTAGGACCATGGGCAATGGTCATTCACTACATCTCGTCTGATGCTTTTGATGGAAGATGATCCTGAACTGGCACTGTATTTTGAACTCCGTGTGCGTGTGTGATTTGAACTAAATGCTTCCGCTACTTTCATTCGAAACTGGTTTGTAATAACTATGTTTAAACTCCGATGTATTTGTGCCACGAACTTTTATGTAACTTGTGATGGTGACCGCTGAACTTATTACGATCTTGACTAGTATGCAAGTTGGTTTGAAATCCGTCGTGATTTCACGGACTACCGGGTTATACGGGCTTAAGTTTACGAAATCGTCTGCTCGGTGGATGATTTTCTTACTTAATCTCGTATAATTGGTCGGTTCTGTTACAAAGGGCACCTCCAACAATAGAGCTATATCTGGTAGCTCTAATGGATGCACATGACATCCACCTTAATATGAGCTAGCTTTAAAGATGACTTCTCCAACTATCTAGCTTTTACACATTGCTCAAAGTTAATATGATCTGTTAGCTAACATAATTATATAGTTAGTTCAACTAGTAACAAGAACGTAACACACTCACATTGCTCCCAGCGAAGGCTTCCATATAGCTCCCTGCCTCTAAGACTGCCTCCTCCTCGCATCGTATCTCTAGCTTCGCTCGCACCGGAGCCAGCTACCAAAATCCAACGCACAAACGAGGATCATGCAGTGGGGCATTTCCCTCCCCACGTGGCATGGGGAGTGGATCTGTAGCCTCATGGGCTTGCGATGAAGATTGTGGTAGGTAATCTTGCATGGCAAGGGTTATTTTGGTGCGGGACATCATCAGAATACGACACAAGCATCAACGTGGCATGCTGATAAGGGCTGAAAGCCATTTGCTTGGGTCAACGTTTTGGTATCTGCTTGACTATTGGAAGAGATCGTTGAGCTGTGGGACAACATTGCACATCCTCTTCATGGCAATACAGGAAGCAGATCTATGGCGTGGAGTGTAGTGGTGGATGCAGTGAGACCCTCATGTTGTGTGTCCTCCGAGGTGACAAGTGTGGTGTAGAGTCCAACAGTGGATGTGGCGAGGCCCCCTATACATTGATATTATAGCCTTTGAAGGGTCAAGATCTAATGGAATCATCCCGTTGATTAGGGTATAGTGCTAGAATGACACTATGGCGAAGGGTCATGCTTGGTGCGAACTTTTTGGTGTGGTATGGTATTTTCTCTTTGTTTTCAACAATGAAGAGCTACGACTAGTCTTCGACAACCACTTTGCACACAACTTGAGGGCAACATCAACTTAATGTTGTGGCGGTGGTAGACCCTGCATGACAGTGTCTATTGGATACCTGGCAGATGATTGGGTGTTGGTGACTCGCGGTTTTGGCAGCCAACTTTTGTTTAGGACTTTAGGTAGTGAGATGATGAAGTGGTCGACGGTGGTGTAGAGTTGTGGTCGCTCTGTGATGCTTAGTGTATGTAGTTGTTTACCTGATTGGCCATTGAACTAAAGTATTTGGTGTTTTTTCCTTTTTTCGCAGATAGTCTCCTAGGGTTACCTATTTGTATTTTCCTCTATATGAACACAAACAGGCTTGGTCAAATCTGATTAGTTCAAAAAAAAGTTAATGTGGTCCCAAAACAAAGAAGAATGATTAGATGAGATGTTAGTGTTGGCCCATGTAAGAGACTCTTATCTCTCGTCTCCCTTTCTCGTAGGAAAAAGGTGATGATGTAGATTCTAATAGCAGGGTGAGTTAACAAGGTTGAAGATACACAAGATGCTGAACCTAAGGTTTCATCTCTGGTAAGCATGAGGTGGGACCACAAAAGCTATTATAGCTGGGTTCTTTTTTTTTGTCTATTCTTGTTGCAAAGGCTTTTTGATGACTATTGAGCATACATTGGACAATCATTTTGTGAATGAAATTGTTTAGACATTTCCAGATTATATAATAATACATAGTATAATATACAAGCCCGTATGACTGTGGAACAGTGGAAGGGGAAAGATGCACCGACTGGCAACAACGTCGGAAGTCGTTGCGTCAAGGCCCTCGCCAGAAAAAAAAAAGGAAGAATTCATTTTAGTATAAGTTGTCTCAAAGACATTTGCACTAGGGTGATTACTATTAAAAGAAATATTGACAACATTTTATTGTGTATAAAAACTGCAATTGGATTCGAGATAAAAGAAGAGAAAGTTTATGGAAAGATAAAAACGAAAGAAAATACAAAGGGAAAAATTATGAATTCGAAAGAGGAGCTGTTGGTCTCTATAGTCCGCCACGCGCCAGCACCAGCAATGCTAACTGGGCTGATTCACGAGCCGGAGCGGAAACTTGTCCTTCTTGCTTGCACAGGAAATACTTGGGCCCGTGGGCTACCTCCTGCTTGGGAGTTGGGACCGCCACTTTCCCCTACACTACAAGGCCCATCACGGATTCACGGGCAGACGCAGGCCGCCCTCGGTTCCGTGCGCCGTCGCCCGGCCGGCGCGTCAGATCTGACGCGTTTGGGATGCTCGTGCCGGCGTCGTGCTCTGGTGTGGCAGTGTGCCGGCCGGCTGGCCGGCGTGTGCTCCTCGTGGTGCTGGACTGGCCCGGCGCGGCGGCCGCACGGTTCCGGAGCCGGACAGGAGCATGTTGAGAGCCTTCGTTTCGTTTTCCTTGTGATCTCGGTTTCTTCAGGGTTCCATGACCACGACCACGATCACCAATCGCCACTGTGATGGTTCGTGAGCATTCAGGATGGACGGTGCAGGCCCAGGCACGGCAGAAGAAGGCGAGCTGGGGCACGAAGCATCGACAGTTGGACACTCGACAGCAGGTGACCAACAATTTTCCAGATATGGCTGGCACTTGTACCGTGTACCTGCAACAAGTCAAAGGCTTGTGGTGCATCTCGAGTTGTCGATAGACATGCATGTGTGAGCTGATGAGAAGCTGACAGTCTCTGCTCCTGTTACTATTATCGATAGACATCCTCCAACAAAAAAAAAAGGCACAGATTTGCGAGGCAACAGATACTTCCACCAACAACATTACATTCCGGTCTACAGGTTTCCACCTTTCCCACCGCGAAAAGCCGGCCAAGATTGGACAAAATGGCATCCGGGATCCGAATCCGGGGCCCAGCCGAAGATCTGAAAGCGATGGAGGAATCACCAAAGAAGCTGCTGGGCTGCTGGCCCCTTGTTTAGGCCCCGTTCACTTCCCAAAATATTTTCTCTATCACCCGTCACATCGAATCTTTAGACCCATGTATGGAGCATTAAATGTAGGTAAAAAAAATAATTAATTGTACAGTTTGTCTGTAAAGGTCGAGATGAATCTTTTGAGCCTAATTAATTCATGGTTGGATAAATTTTGTCAAATAACAACGAAAGTGTTACAGGAATATTTCCCCCAAATATTTCGGAAGTGAACACAGCCTTAGATTGCAAAACTTTTCAACTTCAGCTACTGTAGCACTTTCGTTTGTATTTGACAATTAGTGTCCAATTATGAATTAATTAGGTTCGAAAGATTCGTCTCATAATTTACAATCAAACTGTGCAATTAGTTTTTTTTTACCAATATTTACTGCTCCATACATGTGTCCAAATATTCGATGTGATGGAGAGAGAGTAAAAAAAATTTGGAATCTAAACAAGCCCTGTGTGGGGTTTGCTCAGGATAGGAGACGCCCTGCCCAGAGTGTCAGAGTTTTGAAAAGAATGGGTTTGTACACCGCCATTGTCATAGCAGACTAGCAGTCCACATGCTTCCACTCAGAATTTTGTCATAATCCACAGCCGAAGCAGCCAGAGGCACCAAACCGATCCCAGAAGGCGCTGCGGCGGCGGCCCCAGGTGCGGTGGATCAGAGCAGGGATAATGGATCTGTGATGGCGAGAGGGGCATCGCATTCAGCTCACTCACTGATGCACCACTGACCTCAGGGAAAGGGAGGGTCATCTTTTCTTCTTCGCCATTTGTTCCAATGGGACGGACACCGACGGCACTCAGGGGTTTCTTCAGTCAGATAGGGACCCAGGGAGCACATGAGAGGAAGAGGACCGATCCATGGCGCTGCAAGTCGTTGTCTGCACGAAGTGGTGCCAAATTATGCAAGCATAAAGGTGCACCTGAATTCCCTCAAAGATCATATCTGTATCTCTCAATCTCTGAGCTTTCCATGATCATAACGAACTGCCTTTTGTTTTACTGGCAATTATCATGACAGCAACGGCAATGCTAATCTGGGAGAAGAGGTGGCTTCCCCCATGACTAAGTTGGAATTGCATTGCATTAGTAAGTTGGCAACATATCTGGTGCAACTGCAAACAACATCTCTGTGCAGCCGTGCAAACTTCTAATCTAGACCATATGATGTTGATCAAGGGGGGCGTAGGGGAGAGTGAGAGGGGGGATTTGCAAAAGTGTGATCAAGAGCGGACGGTTAAGCACAAAATTAGCCAATCTCTATGCGCCCCTTAGATCAACATCATGTGGCCTAGACTAGAAGTTTGCATGGTTGCACGGAGAGTTTGGTTTGCACCAGATACGTTGCCTAGTAAGTTTACATGCCTAACACTATAACAAAAGAAGAAAAAGGATCATCACACCGGTCAGTGGTCACTAGTTTGAATTCTATGAAATGTCCCCAAATTCCAATTGCCCTCGTCAGCAGCATACCATGGAACCAAAAACAGTTTCAATATACAGGTTATTATGACAAAGGAAAAAAAAAAAGTTTTACTGTATTGCAACAAGAAGAGCATAGTTGATTGGATGCACTAAATTAGCGGTATTGGTACTCGATAGAAGAACTAGGTGCTGCCTGCTGGCATGTATACAATATGTAGTAGTTACTGCTAAGAGTCTATATCATAGGACATCATCAGACGTGGAATAACATAGGGCTTCATTTGATCTATGTGCTTTGTTGCAAGTCACAAAACTAGGAGGTGCTGCAGAAACATACAGAAGGAGAATCCTAAAGCCGAGGGCTATGGGCTGGCTCCCTGTCTTCAGAACTCGACCGAACCCACTGGCGCCATCCCAGTGCTCAGGCTTCTCGATTCCTGCATGCTCACATAGCTGTCGCAGCCATTGCTCAGCCTTCTTGAAGAAGCCGAGCTCAAGAGCTGAATGCCTGGCTTGCCCATCCGTTGAACCTCCTCCGGTGAAAGTATCTTTATACAGGACACACTGTTCACAAATTCCCTGCACATGGCGAGCCCAATAAACGTAATAAAATATTAAACGAAAAGCAAAATCAAAAGGTGATCAGGAACTTATTAAGCTTGTTGGTACCAGAACTTACTGCCATGGGTCATCGCCAACTAGAAGGACATCGTCCTCTCTGTCAACAAATACAAGCTGCCAGCCTGATCTCAAAGGGTCTTCCAACTGGGCCTCAAGGCCAAATAGACGCCCCACCTCACTACGAAGTTCATCATAACTGCTGAATCTAGTGATATCCAGCAACCTTCCAACGGTTCCAGATTTGTAAACCTATATTAGAGCACAAATTTGTCAACAAAGTGCGTCAAGGGAAAGAATTTAAAATGAAACAACTTTTTGTTAATTAAATGGTCCACGATGTAGACATATCACCTCACCTTCACAAAGGTTGCAAACTGTTGATTTGCTTGTTCAGAATTCTCTGCACATGGAACATAACCTGACTCATCTAAGCAGCCCACACTATGTAGTGGTTGATTCAAGGGGAAATCATTCTGAGAAGGGCTCAGGAAATTGGAGGTTGAGTATGGAATCGTGTCTGAACTGTTATCATTCTGAAGGCTTGGAATGCCACCTTGCATCAAAAGTGACTGGGAGTCTATGTTAACACCAAATAAGAGGTGATTTTGAGGATCAGAGCTCCCATCTTGATCCACTAAGCATTCTCGTCCAGGTAATGGTGCTAATGCGGTGTTACATGATGCCATATCCAACTGTTCCATCTGTGGTGAAACAACATGAGGACGAGAAGGGTTAACAGACTCCACTGCAACTCTCTTAGATGACCATGGGTCAGATACCGATACAGGGGTGTTTATTGCACCACATGGGAGTCTCGAAGCTGCTTCAGAAGGTAATTGCCCCAACATGCCATGCATGGAAGAGCCACTAGATGGTGAGAGAGAGCTAATGTTTGTATCTGGAAAGTTTTGTTGATGCGAGAATGTTGGAACTGTCTGCAATGTGGAAGATGGGGAGTGAGTGGCTGAGGAAAGTTGAGAAAAAGCCGATAATGCATCTGGCAAGGAGTGAAAGTTGTGCGGATGCTTCTGTTGTTGCATTTGTTGATCCTGTGGTGTTTGCACACATTGCTGCTGCTGTTGCTGTGGATGAAGCGGAGGCTTCTGCTCATTAAATGATTGGCAGTGTTGAAGCTGTTGTTGGAGGTACTCAGGTTGTGTATGGCCTTGAATTTTGTTTTCATTGAGATTTTGGGGGTAAATTTGCTGAAACTGAGGTTGTACTTGCTGCAGAATCTGACTTGATAGAAGAGCAGATCTATCAACAATATTCTGAGGCTGTTGGAACTGCATTACTGAAGGCGAAACTTGCTTCGTAGTGCTCTGTAATGCTGCTGCTGCTGCTATGGTCTGGTACATGTCAGATTGGAGACCAAATAGGGAATTATCCAGCCTAGGCTGCATCCAGGGACTTGTGCCAAGCCCGCTGAAATTCAGTGACTGGAAACCCGGGTTTGCCCTGTCTCGAAGCCACAGAAGAGAAGAGGTCAAGCCATCATCCCTTCCACCTACCAAAACAATCATGAACAAGATTAGCGGGATTAGTGCATAAGCAGTATCAACACAATCCATTGTTCAATGTTGTATATTGGAGGAGCTGCTAAGTGTGTAACTGTCACTTATACCATATAAAGAAGGCAGGCCTGTAGGCCATGGGCGCTTTAATCCAAGAGCAAAAGGAGATGGATACATTGGAAAAGTTGTCAACGGTTCAATCTCCCAAAGAGATACCCTTGGCTGCTTCTCTCCAGCAGTTGACTCGTCCCATCCAACCTACATGGTTCAGGGAAAAATTGATTGCATGCTTACTACTACATGTATAAAAGTGGAGACCACCATCTAACTGGGAATTTACTCAGGTTGCAGTTAAAGAAGTGTGAAGGCATGTAGAATGGCATTAAGAAAAACAGAGGTGTGTTTGTTTCTAGACCTACCTTTACCGAGCGCCAGTGCGAGTTTGGCCAGCGAACAGGATCAAGATCACTTATTCCTGTAATTGTCCCCATGTAACTGCAAGGGCACTTAAGCAATTTAGATTGAAACTTGATGGGCATATATAGACAATGCACCAGCAGTATCTAACATTGAACACATCCAATCACTACGCTAGAGGCAAGTGAAACAAGACAAGAGGATAAACCAATACAATGCCCAGATAACAAATAATGTTGAAATAAACACAGGTTTGACATACCGCCTTACACTAGATTCCTCTGTCTCAAAAAGCATCCGGAAACGCATACCCACAGATATACGGGTATGGTACACAGCTTTCACATACTTAGCCATGGGTATGACGAATTCACAAGGGCTTGCTCTGCATAATGGGAAATAGTTGAGTAAACTTGAGTGATAAATAATCAGATATATGTAGGAAACTGTTTTTACCTTGGATTATAGAAAATAGTAAACCGGCTATTTGTTGATGCAGCATGAGCTGCTGCAGCAAGCAGACCAATATGCATGCTATCACTAGAAAGTACTGATGATGGCATGACAGTTTGTGGTCTGTTTGCCCGGCGAATTCCCAGAAGCAGCTGGTTGTTGTCATTCCTGAGCAGCCAAATACATACATGAGTACATCAATACACTCAGCAGGAAAACTCTCTTGTAGGGTACTAAGTGAAAAATGAGTGTGTGCCTTTTCTTTTTCTGAAAAGCTGAAAACGCCATACCAGATAAAAAGGACAGAGTCGCCAGCAACCAGTCTCTTTGCACTAACAAAGACACTCCAACCTGTTGTCAGAAGATGCCGCTTTGGCTGACCTACACCAATAATTTTATTCTAAGTTACTCTCACACTTGAATGTAGAATGGCATTGAAACAGGTGAGACTCTTCCATGAATTGTATGAGTATGATACATGACTATGCAGCTATGCAAAAAATCACAACATCATGAACTGATAAAAGTAACTGGAAATACCTACCCCGAAAAATATGGCGAAATTTCCAATCGTTGCCATGAAGATCTTTTGCAATCAACTCCTGTGCAGGAGGCTGCTGATTGAAATCCTACAGGATTAACAAAGGAGCATTAGAACACCTAATGGTTTGGTCTATTTGATCCGAAGAAGAGACCCATGCAACTACGCAAGGAACACATACCAGTGGAGGAAACACCTTCTCTGCTGCTCGGCGTGGAACAGAGAATCCACCATGTGTACTTGTATCACTTGCAGTTAGTGTTTTACAAAAACAATTTGTTGGCTGCTTGCTGGCAGTGCCTAACTCAGCAGGCAAAAATGGGTCCTTAAGCTCTTGCTGCAAAGTGAACCAAACAAAAAAAAAACAACAGTTTTTTAGATTACATAAAACAGAAATATTGAAACGGATGGGAAAAGATGAGAAAGTATATTACTGGGCTGAGTGGCTGCAGTGTCATCTGTGCATACACCTCATCTGTCTCAGCATCAGCCTAAAGAAGAAATGCAGCAGAGCTGGTGAAAACCAAAGGTACGAATAATAATTGCTTATTTCGGTACAGATGTGCTATGTAACTCCAAACTTACATGCATGGTCACATTATGGAGTTGGCATATAAGCTGCGGAGGCAGGCTAGGATAGTTGGGGATCTGAGCCTCCATTTCCTTATTTGTCGATGCTGCTACCTGTGGTAGATATATATATTATATATGTTCAGTGATTTCTTTAAAAAGAAAACAGAAGGAGCTTTAATTCTGGCACAACCATTTAAGATCTCACAATGAATACCGTAAGATATGGAATTCAGGACCACACAAGACTCACGTTCTTGAAAGTATTAACACCCAGATAAACTCTGCAATATTTATGTCTAATTTCGTGGCAATCTGAAGTCCAAGGAAGAAAGGTAACCTGCTCACCGTGGCCTTGAGGAAAATACACCACTCGACTACCGACCGCAGGCAATGAAACAAGAGGGCCGGCACATGCATGCCACAACTCAGAATTTAGGCACTTGTGCTCTTCAGTTTCTGAAAAAAGCCAAAAGGATTTGAGCAGAAGGCATATCAGAATGAAGTTTACAAATCATCTCATAAGTAATAATTGTAGATCTAGGAAGCATCTTACAAACAAATCCTAGTTCATGAAATGATTCTAAGAAGGTATTATTATGAGCAGAATGACAAAGTTTTTTTATGGATATAATTGTTAAAAAAACATGCTTCTAGAAAAAGAAATTTTCTGAACAAAGTCTGCATCAAGAACCTCATATTTCATTACTAATTTGCTTACACTGAATTCAACAGAGGGATGAAGAAGAATAAAAACAATTGCAGAACGTGTCAATTGCTTAATAAATCACCCAAAAGAAGAGTGAGCAGTGAGCTCAGAGCCCACCACATTGGAGTGATTTGGATCACATAATGACCGAGGAATTTAAAGCAAGGAACAGAAGTAAACCAACTTATCCTGCAGATATAAACCACCCAATGAAAAGGACAGTACTAGTGAACTAAGCCGTATGCGCAGAGCACAAAATTTGGTACAAACCATGAAATGAATGCCAACAAGCGATGCCGTACCTTTCGGCGACGCCGGCTGGTCCTGGAGGCCACCGCTGGCCGACGGCGAGAGCTTCATTCTTTTCCCGCCGCTCGCCGACCGATCCAGGAGCGCACGAAATGGAGAGGGGAAGGGGGAGAGAGAACCGAAGCAAGGGCCCTTCTATCTACACCAAAACCAAATCACGCGCCTTTCCAAGCATGTGCGCGGGGGTCCGGATTGAGCAGCCCGGCACCGCCACTTGCTCCTCCGCCGAATAGCGCTAAACTCCGGCCGGCCGGCGCAAAGGCGCAATCTTTTCGATCCGCGAGCACAAATTTACATCATGGCGCGAGCCGCTCGGTCCGAGAATCCCACTTCCAATTCTTCGGGAGCTTTAGAGCTTGCGGGGAAGGGACAGCCGGACGGCAATGCCCAAAGGCGCCGCCTTCGTGGCTCCGGGAGCACCAGGAGGCACGCCGGCACAGCGAAACCTCCTCCCGCGCGACGACCGAACTCAGATCTCGACGCCGCAAGCTTCAGAAGGACAGCTCCGAGCTCCAGGGGACGCTTCCGCCGCCGTAACGCAGATCCGTCCGCCGCCGTAGGGGATAACTAGGACCGCGGAGCACCCCGCACCGACGCTACTGACGGACACAGCTTCCTTCTCGCGCTTGCAACCTTGCGCCCACTCTGTGCGGCAGCGAGTAGGAGGAGGTGGCCTTGCTTCTTTCTTGCAACCTTGCTTCTTCGTCTTCCTCGTGCTGCTGCTGGGCTCGTATGCGCTCTACTCCTCGGGGTTTTAAGTTTTAACCCCACGAGTGGTGCTCCTCCTTTTCGCTTCTCTCTCTCTCTCCTCTCCGCGCTTTAAACAAACTCTCTCTCTCTCCTCCTCCTGCTGCTACATGCTTCTGGTAGTGGTAAGTTTTTGCACTCTTTTTTTACAGCCTGGAGGGCGTATGTATGTACATGGCGTGGTTTGACATTGGTTCCTTCGCTTCCTTGTTCTGCTCCACTCCAGACCACCCTCTTCCTCCACGAGAAAGACGACGACCAATCGAAACGTGTTGTGCTGGGATGAAAAGGAAAGGCGAAGGCAATGGTCATCCCGAGTGGGGGCTGCTGCGTCTCGTCCCATGGATCCTCCGTGATCCTGCCTTTTTGACCTTTGTTTATTCACCCTGAATGAAATTGATTGGTTAGCAGGAGCTAGAAAAATTGACACTCTAGTGTGGACGGAACAAACCAGCATGTGCTAGTTTGTGAAGGTGATTAGCAGTGTTGTTTAATGCGCAATTAGGCTCGTGGAAACCGGTCTGACTTGACTTTACGGACCTGAGAGCTCCTCTCTGCTCTGTCATCAGATGGGGAAAAAAATGAAAGGGGCTTCATGTCATGTCCCCATCGTCGGCCGTCGCGTACTCCGTACTGTACGTGTAGATGCCATCTCCGTACGGTGCGTATGAATACTGTCCTGTCCGTATAGTAATGTCCGGTTCCTCTGTCATACTAGAAACTAGGCCATTGCTTAATTAACAACCGAGTATACACCCGGATGCAAATAATCAATTCAGATTAACGAGGGCTGACTGGCTAAGGCCCCGTTTGGTTTAAAGAAGTTAAAGTTTAACTCCCATCACATTAATGTTCTCTCAAATGCATGGAGTACTAAATATAGACTAATTGCATGCATGTCGGCACATATTAGGAATAATTTACGAGACGAATCTATTAAGCCTAATTAGTCCAAGATTGGAAACTTTTTATCAAATAAGACGAAAATGCTTCAGTGTTTGTTAAACTTTAACACCCAAACCAAACGGGACCTAAGCAGTGGCTCCACTAAAAAGTACGCGCTGTTTTTTTTACTCTTTTCATTAGGACAAGGCTTGATAATGGTATTATATTATATTGTATCTATCTCATAACAAATCAGCATTTGCAGCAGCTAAATTTCAGCGAAACGAACATGGCCGCATTTCTGATTTTGTCTAAGTCAAACTATTTTAGAATGTTATAAAGAAGAGCATTAACGTCTATTGTTTATATAAAAAGTAAAATATGAAAATCTATTTTATAATTGACCTAATGATTCTTATTTGATAACATGTATATTGTTGTTCATAGAAATTTGGTTGTTAAATTAGGGATATTTTGACTTCGAACAAAATAAAAACTTGTTTATTGGTGTTATTTATTTATCTGATATAAATTATACCGTGAGTAGTTTTTTTTAATATGATTCTAGTGACATCAAGTTTTGGTAAAACACTAAGGAGTAATTATTGATGAAAGGCTTGTCCTGGTGAAACGAAATAAGCTTGAAATGAAGGGAGTATAACAACTCAGAGATAGTTCATACACATAGTATATTATATTTGCTGCCTTTTCTGCAACTTTTTTTTACAGGAGTAGGAGAAGGACCCTTGGAACTATTCAAACTACGTACTGTTCATCAGCAAGAAGGAAAGGGAGGACCACGAATCTATCCATCCAGTGTCACTATACCAGCACGTTCACACAAATGCAGAGCTCAGCTGAAGTGCTGAACTGACCGTCCAATATGATATGACGATGAAAAGGCCGCCGAATCTCATTGCCTTGTTGCCTGTTGCCGACAATATCCAAGGTCAAGATTGAACCGTGTATTTAAAGTTACAGTTGAGGAGCGCAGGAAGAATGAATTCCACAGGTGTTTTAACGTAGAGCTTCCGTTCGAGAATGTCGTCGAGCCCATTCAAAACACGAGAAAGTTCATGAAAATCTCTCAAAAAAAAGCCCATTCATGCCATGCAACATAGATTTTCTAGTGTTCTCTCTGCTTACCAAAATCCACAGAAGAGTTTTACAACCTATAACCAATTCTATCAACTAGCTCCTACTAATCTAGGAAAGATAAAGTCCACACAAACAAGCACAATTCGGAAGCTTAAAAGCAATGAGCTAGTAAAGAGCAAGTCTAGAGAGGGAAAACTATGAAGACAAATATGTATCCCATGTTATTTGTCACCAAAACAACAACCCCCTATTCATGCAACTCCACCAAGGTACGTTCTTCACCCCCTACTTAGGCCTTCCTCTGGTCACTGTATTTTGATTCTGCAATAAAAACTTGAGCTACCAAGACAAGTGTCGTAAGCCAAAAAAAACACTACTACAAAAATGACTTTATGAGACATTCCATTTTATTTACAGAGGCAGTCTAAAAGTGGCTGCGTCTCCCCAAATACTGGTAATATTTAGAGGTGGTCATTGCATTTATTGAGTCAGTCCAATAAGTAGAGTCCACCCATTAGGTTGCAGCCACTGAACCCGAAGTCCCAACACCTACACCCTCTCCTCCATGAGATTAGCTACCACTCCTCTCCTCTCCTCTCCTCTCCTCTCCTCTCCCTCTGCTCCCTCCCTGTCTTCTACACCCATTGGTTGACGGCTTTAGATCCGATGAAGGTACAACACTATGGTGCCCTACCTGCCCTTCACTAACCTCCTCAAATGCTCCATATATTGATTTTTCTTACTAAAGAATTATATGCCGAGGATGGAAGCGGAGGCAGCGTGGATGGTTGCCAGAGATAGACGGGATGAGGAGCTAGGGAGTGCTCTGCGCTACTACAGAACAAAGCTTTGCAGGCGGTCATTTCACATTTTTAGAGGCGGGCAAGGCAGCAGCTAGGGAGTGCTCTGCACTACTACATAATAAAGCTTTGAGACGGTCATTTCACATTTTTAGAGGCGGGCGTCCAACCCTCCTCGGCACATCACTTTTAATCAATATTTTTGGAGACGATCATCTAAAAAAAAAGAAATTAAAAAAGTATTGCTAGCATCGAGCTAGACGATGCTGGCCACCGGCCTCGAATCTCAACTCGTCGCCATTGCCGTCAGTTTTGGGCCTCTCCCTTGGCTTCTCACCTTGGGTGCCTCTTAACTCGTTGCTGTCGTCGCCGGTCTCGGGCCTCTCCCTCGGCTTCTCACCCTAGGTGCATCTTAACTCGATGTCGTCGCTGGTCTCGAGCCGTAGGTCTAAGAGAAATATAAGGTCACAGGCTGAGCAAGACAGTGAGGCCACAAGCCCACAAGTCCGAGAGGAATGTAAGGAGATAAGAGATGAGGGGCTCACTGGGAGTCATCTCCACACGGATCTTGGCCTTCCACACGTAGATCGACCATGCCGCAGATCTGTGCTCGCCGGCCGCACACCCATCAATGCCGAAGGGGGAAGAACCATGCCCTTGACCGCGCCTCTGCTAGCTATCGAAGCATGCTGGGCCGCGCCCTGCTTGCCTTAGGACACGACCATGACCCCGCCTCCACCTAGATGTGACTGCTCGTTGCCACACCCCATCAGCCAAGCCACCACCAAACTCCCATCGCGCCATCAGCCATCAGATGTGCCCCGCGCTCGGACATGCCCCAACTCCGTTAGAGTGCCACCACTGCTGTTGCAGGGCTCCTCAGCCAGGGTGCCGTCGCCACCGCAGGTGCCGCACCTAAGAGCAAAGAGAGAGCTAATAAGGACTAGATAATAAAAGGCGGCCACATCAAGAGCAGAGAGAGAGGAGGTCTGAGGAGTGAAGAGAAACCCTAAGGTTCGGTTATATATCGCTAGGTTATGGTCGGGCCTTATTAGCAGATGTGGGTCATCTAAAAAGGCCCGCTTCCATAAATAGATTTACGGAGGCGAGCCTTCTAAAATGTTCACCTCCGTTAATGACCATTTTCAGATACGGACGTTTTAAGATGCCGTTTCATAAATCTATTTACGGAGATAGTTTTTTTTTGTCTCCGTAAGTAAATATGTTGTCCGTCTCCGAAACTCAAAGTATTTTGGGAGGTAGCAAGATTTTTTTTTGTCCATCTCTGTTTCTGTTAAAAGGAGGCGTCTTCTAAAATAGTTTGTTAATAAAGGAGCTGTCTCCTAAAATAGTAATAGTTTATGTGTTAGTGCTGGAGGAAGAGGAGAAGGCGTGCCGAAGAGAGGAGAAAGCGTGCGGGCCGTTCCACCCGACCCGTGCACGCGCGCCCAGAAGTTGAGTCCGCCCTCATGACATTTATATGTACAGAGGACAGGTCATTGTTGAACAGAGTCAAACTGCGATCATTGTTGAGCACAATTAAACTGCGTCTGAACGGAGGGACTAAATTCTCTATCAGAATGTGAAGCCGAACTGCAGAAGCACAGCCAAAGATCAATGAGAAAGCCGAGAAATAAGCGGTTGCCTTTTGAAGGCCGCCATTGTAGGCAGTTTGTTCCCAGCTCTCTGCTCGATCTCTCTCTCGCATAGTCGTCACATGGCGATGGCAACGCCAAGAAAGCATCTCGCCGTCCGGGACGTACACGCACACGATGCAGCTAGCAGTGCCGTCGGATGATTCGATTCCGATGGGACAGCGACCTGGCCTACCGACGCTTCCCTCGGTTCGTTGTGTGCCCTACATATTCTGATATATATAATACCCCTGCTCGCAATAAGGAGAACAAACAATCCCACACACATGGAAAGGCCTTGTAGGTTCATTCCTCAATAAGCTTATGCCATCATGCATTATTGCATTGCATTTGGATGGATCATCTATCCAGTGGATACTTTTGTTGGAATATATCAAGGACAAATTGCAACTCGAAATTTGAGAGACCTAAATATATTAAGATGTTTTATTCATTGCAAATTAAATGCCGACGACCATTTAGTTGGCTCCTTTACGGTAAAAACCAGCCTACATCATACACGTACTTAGGGCCCCTTCGTTTCTCTTGGAATTGTGCCTTGGAAGATTTCCACCTAGAGCCACAGGCTAATTTTTATATAGCAATTGAATATCTGGAATGAATCCTGGCCTCATTTCAGAACAACTGAATGAGCTCTTCGTTGATTCCACCCATTTTAGCTAACATGAAGGCACTATACAAGCCATTGCTAGCCAAGCAAATTCTACCGTAACAAATAAACTACCAAGCTGAGCTACGGCAGTTGCTGCGCAGGTCACACTCTCGGGATCAAACGGCTGCTGCAATCCATGCATTAGTAGGCCCTGCATGCGGCGTGGACGTACGGCCACGCAATGCAGGCATGCATGCAAGCGCACCCGCATTTGTTGCTTGTGGTTACGTTGTGGATCATGGAGTACGGACGTGCTGCTGCACAGGCAAAAACCTGTGCTGGAAAAAAAGCAGGTCATCCTCGTCGTCGTACCTGTACCTCGATTGCAAGGACAATTTGCCCATCTGCACAAATTTCTGTGCAGTCGTCATGGGATTAGTTGGTTGGTTCTCCAATGTTCAGAAAAATTGACTACTCCCTCCGTCTCTTTTAAGTTTCGTCCGAGAAGCGTGTTTGTGAGGAAAATATAGTTTTCTAGAGACACGTATTAAGGGACAGAGGGAGTATAAGATTAAGGAATTGGTCAGGTCCTGGTGCTCATTAATGCCCCGGCAATCTTATTTAATCCTGAGATGGTGACAGAGCCATATTGGAGAGGAGTATATACAATACAGGAGTGTGGTAATTATTAGTAGGTCAGATTTTTTTGTTTTAATTATTTTTTGGTACCACACGGCAGAGCTACAGAAGAGAACACAGTTGTACACACAAAGGTGCAAAAGCTGGAGCAGGAGTAGGACCAAGCCAAGCAGTGCTACACTTTATTTGGGAAGGCACATGCTCAGAAAGCATGTGCTGATTGTGACAATCAGTAACACACACACACACACACACACACACACACACACACACACACACACACACATATATATATATATATATATATATATATATATATTCTTTTACATGTATATAGATATGATGGGCAAAGCTATATAGATATATATTCAGGAACAACTAGGTTTTGCGATGTTTTTTTATATAAATTTGGTCTACTTCCTGGTCAGTTATGGTGTGCATGCATGCATTTTGTTAGTATAGTTAAGGCATATACATAGGGGAAATTAAAGGCATTTGTACAAATCTTAACGACTAGTAAACCCTGCCTTAGATTATTATTTATACATTCTCCTACCTTTTTATAAAAAAAAAAGCAAGAGGCACAATAGTATTATTGATCTGAAATTGATGTCATATATGGAATTGAAGCTAAGTGCATAAAACCCCAATGGTGCCAAATTTGTATGGTATTATCTATAAATTCTTAAACTAAGTATTAGTCAAAGATTTGAACATTTTAATCTTTGGTCGCTTGATGCATGCATTCCAAGAATAAAAGGAGAGAGTACTCTTCAAATTACTCTCCGTCGGTTCTAAGGTATTTATCTAGCCTTTGGAATATACATTTGATATTTTTTGTTCGTCGTTAAGGTTATCAGAAGTGTAGTTGTTCTTGCTATATTTTTTTCACTCTCCACCCTAGTTAACGGCACGTGTTGGTTACATGCATACCTGCCCTAGCCTGTCCATGCAGCGTTCACAGCCCTAGCCCTTTGAAATCTCGGATGCCTGATCAAGAACACTGCCTGGGCCAAGTGGTACCTAGCAGGAGCGCACTAAACATTCCCTAAATGATAAGAAAGAAGAGAAATAGTTGTATCACATTATTTATGTTACGATTATGGAAGACCAGAAATAGCATTATCTTTGACCATGGGAATTGTAACTTGTCCACATGGAAACGCTTATTGAAGGAGGAGCTTGGCCTGGTGTGCATCAAGGCCAAACCAAGAAAGAGGGAGATGCTATCAACCTGGAGAGACAATTTTTCATAGTGCCGACTTTTGCCTTTTCTTTTTTGGGCCTAGCTGCCTTGTACTTGTTCCCTTTCTTGTTTCTTCTTCTTCTTCTTCTTCTTCTTCTTCTGCTGATGTTGTTGTTGTTGTTGTTTCCTCCTCTCCCCCGTACATATATTTTTGTATCTGTGTTGGTCTTCCCTTTTCTTTAATGAAAATGAAAAAAATCATGTCACTTGTTTTTTTTAGACAATATAATAGTCTCTTTTGATCGGTACGGTGTCCGCATAATGTGCTATGAACAAATAGTTATTGCAGAATGGAGGGAGTATGCAGTTCACTACAACAGGGACAATATTAGGCATTAGGGCAACCCAACTACCACACAATATAATCTCAGTTGCCAAATTCAAGAAGTGGTAAATTAACACCACCTGGGATTGCAGATCTGAGAATGGTGATGCAGTATATACATATGTGTGTACCAACCAGAAATTATGTATATAACACCAATAAGCTGCAAGCATGCATGCAAGGAATTTGAAAATTAAGGCTTTTGCATGCATGGTCATGCATATGCAGAAGTAAAATTTGGTCATGAATTGTGCCTATCTGCTCACATATATCCATGCACAGTACAGTGTGGAGCTAGGACCAATATACATAAATTGCTCATGTGGTGGTACCTAATGGGAAATGGTCCCTCCCTCCTCTTTAAGTCTTATTATCTCTCTCTCATGACCACACTCACTTTGGAGAAAATGGCTAGATTCTTTATGTGAAACTATATACATATATCTAAACCCAAGAGTCAGCAAAAGTGTAGTAGTTGTCTTGTCTTTGTTTCCTTGCATGCATTGGCAATGGTGAGACAGCGCCAATTCGTTTGCAGGACGGACGATATGTAGAGTGGGGATGCTCTACATACGACACAGGCACAGGGATAGATATCATCGATCGAGTTGCAACGTGCTCTCGAGTAGCTGCTAGGCATGAGCCGGCTAACACACCTCAAAATTCAAGGGTAGGTACCATATATAGCCCATAGGTGTTGCAAAGTATAGTAGCACATCTACCGTATTATCTCTCCTGGTGTGGTAAAACTTCATATAAGTACAGTGCACTGCTTTCCTGAAGAACAAGAGTAGACATTTCGACGCCAATGTGTACTCCTATATACGTGTGTATTTTCAAGGCATGTTTGGTTGAGCGCCATGTTCATAATGGTTTAAGCCCCAGACGTTTAAAATCAAACATGCGCCAAACACCTCTGGCTAGGAGTAAACCAAACAAGCCCCTCGAGGATGTCTGGTTAGGGTTGCTTGCTGGATGGATGGATCCTTTTCATCGAGATCGACGGAGTAGGCACGACGTCACCTAACTGTGTACCATAGGTTACCAGCCATTGGAAATCTCTGCAAGGACGACACGATCGACGGCGATCGATGCAAATGGTTCAAAGGGCAATGGCCGATCCAATCGTAGTAGCTAGTGTAGTACCACCCTCTTCTTTAACTCCCATTACTGCACATGTACTGTGTGTGGTCTCCCATTCCGTTCCATCTGTTGTGTCAATGAACAGTGTGCGATTGTAGTGCTAGGTGTGTGTGACTGGGAGCCCGTACGTACTGGGGCTGTACAATTGTCACCGGCTGAATCCAGAGAAATCAATTGCAGCAGCTAATACCCCAGAAGTGGTACTGTTCACATGGACTGCCAGACAGTCCGGTGGCACTTCTTCTCTACAGTGCCAAAACAAGCAATATACTGCCAGTCCTGCTGAGATAAATGGGAGGATCGGATCGGGGATGAGATCTTGCTCTCGTCTCTCTAATGTAACATTTAATTCCTAGGTTCCAAAGTATAAATCGTTTATATATATGCTTTCTTCAAGACATGAATCAAGAAATACTCCCCCTCTAGTCATAAATAAGTGCCGTTTTTATATATAGGGTTCGTTGAAGCAATCATTCTAATTATTGAACTTCCACTATTATAACTTATATATACTGTTTACTTCTTGAGTTCGAATGATTGAAAATGTTATGGACATATCTGTCTTGAAAAAAGTAGTTTCATAAAAGTATGTGTTTGTTAAATTGTGTAAATATATTATAATAAAAAATTATAGTCAAACTTTATGGTTTACTTGTTTAGCAGGCTTAGCCGGCTCTAGCTCCTCGTAACACTGTAGTAATAAGCTGAAGCCCAGCCGCCTAATTTTGTGACCGGATAGAGTAAAAGAGCGAGAGAACCATATTGTTTTCAGTAATGTTTTTAATGCAAGTCTTGTACTTTCTCTCTCCTTTATTAAATAGGAAAGTTAAGATCGAAACATGAAAACCAGGTGAAAAGGGTGCCTCCAAAATGTATAACTTATATTCAACATAGATGAAAAAGTCTAGAATTTGTATTTTAAATTGGAGGGAGTAGTGAACAACTAGCTTGGTCATTCTATAAACTAGCAGGGACCCCGTGCTTTTGCACGGTTTTTTTATGGCATGCACTGTTCATGAAGGGCGTGTACTGCTCACAGCGGGTCTCCACTGTTTCATAATATCAGGTCTGTATTTTTTGTAATGGGTATTTACTGTTCATAACGGGTCTATATTGTTCATAGTACCAGGTTTGAACTGTGAATAATGGGTTCATACTGTTCATGGGATCCGGTATTGTTAATGTACAGTGGTATGTGAGGGGAGGGGCGGTATACAACTTTAAGGGTAAGAGGTAGACCAATGTCTATGATAAAAGGCACAAACAATATATAAGCTTGTAGATGATAGCTATTTTTACTCGACCAATGCCGGTTGTACTATTTATTTAAATATTTAATTAGAAGTTTATAATTGATTTCATTAGTAACCGTAAGTAATAAAGTTCTTTGTATTGAGCCAAAGGAATATATTAAATTTCTAAACAAGGATTGTTCATGTAGCCCTGCTTTTTAATCCCTAACCAAAATCTGAACAGAATCTAGGGGATTTAATTAGATCATATATAGTCCCTTATCCGAATATAATATATAAAAGAGTTTATGGCTAGATGGGAAAATGACATGCTTGCTCTATGCCTCAATTCATTGCCTTTATGTTTACTTCGAATTTAAAAACGATAGAAGTGAGTAATATAAAAACATATATAGTATATTTAATACTATATATTTTCCAAAATTGCTTGTGTTGGTCATTTAATTAGATGCAGATTTGAGGGACATTTAAGTTTATTTTTTGTAATGGTAAATATGGGTAATTTAGATGCAAATTAGAGAGGTTACCTTATACCATCTTTCTCGATGGTAGATGTGGGTAATTTAGATGATATTTACGGGGTTAGTTTATGTTTTTCATAATATTAGACATCTGTAAATTTTTAGGAAATGGAATACGCCCAACATCATTATTTATGATGATTTGTGTCTATTGAATTTCATGACTATTATGACAAACTTCTATGGTTTATACTTTTTCTTAATAATGTGTCTCCTGAGGATCAATGTGGAGGCTGCGTTGAGATCCTCCTGTTAGTAGTGTTATGATATGTGGTGTCATCCTTTGCATTGTACCTTCGTGGGTGTTCAACATGCATGTATTTAGTTTCAACTTTAGTTATATCTGCTCTTGTTACACATGATTCTATGACATCATGAATATATATTTTGGATTTTAACCTTTTTTATCTCATTATTTTTTAGTGAAAAAATCCTTTTGTATGTTTTAGAAATATATAATAAGTCATAAACTATAATCTTAATTACTGTAATGGCATAAAATTTTGTTTTAACATGCATCATGGCACTCGAGGCTTTGAATCTCATATATTGAAAAGTTATATGTGTAGCAGTATTGTTTTTGTTTATAAAAAATATAGTGCTTAAAACCAAACTACCAGTATTGATATATCATAATGTCTTAGTCAAAATTATAAAAAGATTATATAAATTAACAACTAACCAATTATTGTCATTGAGTATTACAATTTAAAGTGAATTGTGTATGTGTGTTCTGTTAATGGAACATTTTTTCACAATCGATAAACTATTAAAATAAAAATTTATCCTAATGTATGCATGTATAGTTAGTCTAAAGGTGGCACATTACATTGATGTTTACTTTGAATTTAACAGTGGTAGGAGAATGTAATTTAGAAACGTAGTGTACTTTATGGGTATTTAATTCTTGTTCATAATACCCTATATTCGTAATGTAGGCATGGATTTCATGGAGTTTATTTGTTTCTAACTATTTTGTTGGTAATTTACATAAAAATTAAAGGTGCTATTTTATATTATGTTTCATAATGGCATAGGTGGGTAATTTAAATGAAATTTAGGGGTCATTTTGTTTTTATCTTCCATAATGGTAGAGGCAGATAATGCAGATGCAGTTGTAGGGTGTTGTTTGAAATAATCTTTCATGGTGGCAAGTGTGGATAATTAAGATGTGTATTTAAGAGATTATTTATGTATTTTTCATAATAGTGGGGAGTTTGATTTTTTTTTTGAAATAAGATTATATACTGTTATTATTGACCATGATGATTAGAGTCTATAAAATTAATTGGCAGATGTTTAAGATTATTGGGTGCATTTTTAAGATTTATTTTAATTTGTCTTATGAGGATTAATGTGGAAGCTCTGTTGGAGGACTCGATGGGTAATTTTCTTTAGAATTCAAAGTAAATCTAATGACTATTCGTTTCGCTGAAATTTAGCTTATGCGATTTGTTGTGAGAGAAAAATATTGTTAGTTCACTAAAAAGTACTGTTGAAGTAGTGGTGCAGAACAAGGCGTTACTAGCCATGCTTATTAGAGTATACAGAATCGATGAGTAGATTTATCTTTTTTCTTAACGCTTCTCGTGGGGATTAATGTCAGACTCGGTCTTTAGAGGTCTCCATGGGTATTTTTTTAGAAATCAGATTAGGTATATATTGGTCACGAAGATTACATTCTTCCAAATTAATGATCAGATGCTTCTAATTATTTTTTTAAAAATATAGTTTATCTTTTTTTCTTAGCATGTCTCGTAGAATTACATTCTCCTGCCTCCATGGGTACTTTTTGAGGCCTCCAGTTACATAAATTTTGTCAATACTACTTTGCACTGTGAGGTGCACCCTATTTATCAGAAATAGTACACCCGTCCTGCAGGAAAATTAGAGCACTGCCCATACCTGTGGTGCTTTTGCATGGACAGAGAGAATCTGCAAAACGTTGTTGCTAGCTGGTCCTGATCATCAGCATGCATCAGAAAACTGTTGTTTCCCTGGATGGATGGATGGATGCCGCAGCATACTGTATGTATTTTTTCCTAAACACCAATGATGTTAAATTGTTAATAACTACAAAGGACGACATAACTTCTTGAAGTGTAGTAGCAGAACACATCACTACTTGGAGTGTATAATTCAACACATAATAATTGCATTTGCATGCATGTAGGAGTATAATCTATCTCATCAGGCCTACTGTTTTTTTTTACAACATCATCTGGCCTACTGTTGAACTCACAATAAACTCATGAAGGGTCGATTCGTATTTGACCGATCAACGACACGTAGCACATGGTGACAGTTGAATTTGCTCGACGAAGAGATGGTACGTACGTGCCGTCGTACGTCCTGCATGCACCCACACCGCGTCCTAGCCCACGCAATAAATCAGTGGGCCACCTAGCTATCACGGCCAGTGGGCCCCCACTGCGCTGTGCTGAGGGGCCACCCTCTACCTCTAGCTGATCGATCTTTGGACTACTAGCTTGCAGCAGCCCAGTGACTCAGGGCGTGTTAAGATGCCCCGATTCGGTGACGGCGAAATTACTTTTCTGCACTGTAGCATTTTGTTTTGTAGTGTAAAAAATTATCTAAAAATTGATTAATTAGGCTTAAAATGTTCCTCTCGCAAAGAACAACAAAACTATGTAATTAGTTTTTGATTTCATCTACATTTAGTACTCCATACATATGCCGACATTTTGATGTGATGGAAATCTTCTTTTTACATAATAGAATTTGGGAGAGAAATTTGGTAACTAAACAGGGCCTCA
Organism: Saccharum hybrid cultivar R570; assembly: GCA_038087645.1. Taxonomy (NCBI): domain Eukaryota; kingdom Viridiplantae; phylum Streptophyta; class Magnoliopsida; order Poales; family Poaceae; genus Saccharum; species Saccharum hybrid cultivar. The sequence goes on along the minus strand of JAQSUU010000165.1, from coordinate 1,794,259 downwards.
GTGAGTGAGCGAGACTGATGAGTGATGAGGGGAAGGTGCATGTGGCGGCAAAAGCATGAGCATGAGCATGACAAGACAAGTTCAATGAGAGCATGCATGCATCCAGTGATGTAGCGGCAGCGCTATAAGCGTAGTATGTGGTGTCAAAAGCGGTCAAGAAAGGCATCCAATGATGCTTCCAAACTAAGAATGAAGCACTGCATGCACACGGCGGCCTAATATTCCTCCTCCTCCTCAAGTTAGGGCAAAGGTGTTCTAGATAGATAGATGAAAGATGATGATTAGCTTTCCCTCTGTCAATCAACAAACTAAAGAGAGATTGTTCGATCAATTTGTTCTGTAGTAGACTGGCAGTAGTATAGACTAGTAGGATAGCATATAAATGAAGCTAAGCAATGGCCAGAAATAGCTAGCAAGCGAGCTGACTCCAGTGTTATTTTGTTGGTGCACCAAGTAGGTCATCACTACTGCATAGGGACAAGACCATGCAGGATAATAAACTTTAATGTATTCTGTTCAATTTTACCAGAATTAATTCAAATATGCTTGCATTACTATGCATGATTATATATTAATTGTATAATAGATCTTACTAGTTACTACTGCTAGTGTATGGCGTGTAGGACCTGCTTACTGCAGAAAACACTGTTAGGGATAACTTTTTTTTTGATAACATGTTTAGCACGTGTTTCATTAAGGAGACTATCGTTAGGGATAACATAGACTGCGGCACGCAGGCAGGTAGAGTTCGCAGGATGTGTACAGCCATTTCATGAACGTCTCACTTAATTTTTGTGTGTGCTCCAGCTTCTAGATCATAGCTAGATAGAAGAGTGCAAGCGTAACAGGTTGCAACTCATCTCTGTTCAACATCAGTGCACTGAAGCTTGACTCTCAGAATTGATGTTCACTCACTCACTCAGGAATGGTAGCTATATAGGGTCTCTCTCTGTGCTGGATTCACGATTGCAAGTTATGCATGCACGAGAGCAGAAGGCCCATAAATATTTGGCATTTCGGCTGTGTTTAGTTACCTGAAAAAAGCACTATGCAAAAAAAAAATTTCCCGTCACATCAAACTTGCGATACATGTATCGAGTACTAAATGTAGATGGAATTAAAAACTAATTGTACAGCTTGGTTGTACTTTGCGAGACGAACGTTTTGAACCTAATTAGTCAACGATTGGATATTATTTGCCAAATAAATCCAAAACGTGCTACAATACACTTTTCACCCTTTTCAGGGCAACTAAACACAGCCTTCGTAACAACATTCTAGTATAACACAGCTAGCATATACTATATTATATGTATATCCTTTGAGCAGAAATGAATATATGCCCTGAACAAAGAGGGTCCATCTACCCCATCCTTGGACCTAACCAACCCACCAGTACTTCACATAATGTCAATTAACCCTTGGGATGCCAAGGTAGCTAGCTACCTAGTAGGTGGCCCCGAGACTAGCAGTACAGCTCACTAAATTTACAAGGTTGGGGTAGGAGTACACTCGATCTTGACCACAAGGAAAAATTCTTAGAATTAAATGGGTACTCCTCACTCTCACATCTTTAACTATATGGACTTGCGTATGCATATATATTCCTATATATATACTATATAATTATACGTATAGAGTGATAAAGCTAGATATAGTACACCATAGGCTAGCAAGTGCAAGATGATGGTTTGGGGGGCGACCTCTATGTCAGAGCCGAGGCAGTTGATTACTTAGCGGATAATCACAAGGACCAATTTTTTAGTTACTAGCGGCAAGTGCATGCATGCATATCTGATATCTGATAAGGATAACACCAAAATAAGATATGCCACTTGGCCACATCGGCCTTGATGGCCATATAGATATTGACGACACAAAGGCATACATGATCGAGTATATATATGGATTCATTTTAAATCCTATAATTCTCTTATATTTACTAATAGCGGGAGCATTAGTTAAAGGAACATTTTTTGAGTAGTTAGATACTCCATCCGTCTTAAATTATAAATCATTCTAATTTTCTTGGAGAGTCAAAACATCTTAAGTTTGACTAAATTTATATAATAAAATGATAACATTTATGATACCAAATATGTATCATTAGATTCTTCATTAATTATATTTTATAAGATACCTATTTGATGTCATAAATCTTTATAATTTTCTCTATAATTTTGATTAAATCTGATATGCTTTGACTAAAAAAAAAGTTAAGATGACTTATAATTTGGGACGTATATATTTTGGGTAATTTGCCTCGGATTCGTACAACAGGAGTTGTTGTTGTCCAGATCCCATAATTAAGAGGCAAGAGGGGAAATGATGATGATTACGAGGGAATCGATCTCTCCCCATGCCGAGTTAGTTTGCTTTCAATTGATGCGTGCATATGTCGTTGAAGAGAATGATATGACCGTACCACGCGCAAAAACACTTCTATATATTGTTTTTTTAGAAATAGGAGGAGAAGAGAAGCCTTTAGTGGGAATATATATACTAAAGAATGAACCAAAGTACCAACAAACAAAACATGGACAAGAAACAAATAAAAAAATAAAAAATTACACAATACTATCAAGCCAAGAAGAGATCAATGAGAGAAAATTACACAATACTATCAAGCCGAAGCCTCTAATTAGATGTTTTCTTTGTGTCCATTCCCAAAAATCAACAGGAACTAGGTTTCACTCCTCGGAAGAAATAAAACTAATAAGCTGTTTGGTTTGAGGAATGTGTTAGTCCATCATCTTCTCGCTCTTCACTTTTTGTTTGGTTTGTGAAATGGAATGGATTAATAGATCATCACCTCATTTCTTACAAACTAATAATTAGTATTATTGTGAGGAATAGAGTCATTTCACCAAATTTAAAGAATGAACACATCACCTCATCTAGGATGGTTTGATTCTTCTAACAAACACATGCTAAGTAACCACTACCGGAAACGGCTTGTTTGCCGTGTGTCAAAAGCTTTGTCGTAGACATTTTGTCAGGCACTCGGCAAATATATCGTTTGATGTGTCATTAACAAAGCACTCGGCGTAAATAAAACACTCGGCAAAAATGTGCTTTGTCGAGTGCCTCAGAGATGGCACACGGCAAACCATGGCTTTTCCGAGTGCCAAATGTTAACACTCGGCAAACAACTTCTGCAGGTAATGGCCGTTAACTTGCGTTGCAACTTTGTCGTTGTAACACCCTAAAATTTTGCTTTGTTTTAAAATAGCTAAATATGAATTAATTAGTTATGTGAGTGTGCATTCAAATATAGGAGATAATAAATTTTTGTGAAATTAAAATTTATCATAAGGTTAGCTACATGTTGATGCACACATGCCGATGCATTTTATTTATTGTGGTGACTGCTTTTTATTCCATTGCTTAAAGGTTTAAAAATCATTTGAAATTTGGTTTTGGAAAATCAATTTAGAATTTGAAAAGGAAAAAAAAAAAATCTTTCACTCTCTTTTCCCTCCCTCACTTTCGGCCCGTAGGCCGTTTTCCCTTGGCCCGCACGCATCTCCCTCCCCTCGGCCCGCTCGCCCTCCCGCACTCCCTCTTGGGCCGCGGCCCAGCCCATCTCGGCCAGCAGTTGCCGCCCACTCTCCCGCAGTCGCTGACCGCCCGGTCCCGCATGTCGGCGCGTTCTTCCCCAACCTCCCGCTCCGAACGCCGGTCAAGCCGCAACCGCCCCCGCGCCCACGACCTCCGCGCGTGGGAGCGCCCCGCGCCCTTACCTCTTCAAAAAGGGAGCCGCAACCCCCTTCACCGCCTCCCCCTGCTGTTTTTCCCGTTCCAACCCCACTCTATTGAGCACACGAAGCCCGCAGCGGCGCATCACCGGAGCACCATTCGGCCACCCCGTCGGTCTTCGCCCCGAGCTGCCTCGACTCCGGTTGTCCGCTCGGTGAGCACCCCCGCGTTCTCCTCTTTCTCCCCGTCCCTCTCCCGTGGCGTTTGGTGGTCTCTAGGGCCGTCCTACGTGAGCTCCGGCGAGCTCTTCCATGGCCGGCCATGGCGGGTGGCCCTCGAGCCTTTCCCCGGCCGCGTTAGTGGCAAAAACGGAACCCCCATCCCCTCCGCATCCTCCCTATGTATTTGGTTTGGCGATTTGAGCCCTGGAGTGCCCGGCCGAGCAGCTCCGGCGAGCTCCATGGCGGCGCCGCCGTTTTCTTCTCTGGGTCCGACGGCCGGCCATCTCTCTTTCCTCCCCCCTTTTCTTTCCTAGCCCTTCATCGCGTGATCAACGGCTGTGGGCAGCCGATACCCCTTCGCGGGTCTTCTTGCTAAAGAGCCCTCGGATTTCTTCCTATTTTACCCGCAGTCCTCGGCCAGATAGGAATTTCCCGAATTTGTTTTATTTTAATTCCGAAATGTTTTCAATTTATTTACAGAATTGCCACTGCAGTAAAACGTGTATAAAATCGTCGTTTTAGCTCCGATTCGACCCGTTCAACTTGCGTTAGATTCGTAATTTCATAATCTACGCAATAGTGCTACTGTTAGACCTGTTAATAGCTTTTGAATTTCTCAAATAAATCTAGTTAATAGCTAGCTTCTGGAATAGTAAATGTCTCGTAACTTTTGCGTTGTAGCTCCGATTTTCGTGCAATTCGCGTCAATGTGATCGTAGCGAGACGTAGATGATTTTGGTAAACATTTTATTCAGATTTATTTATTGTTGGTGTACTGTCTTAATAGTAGCCATGTTTTGCTTGTATGTCTGCTCCGAATTGCGTGTTGTACTTCGTGTCGTTCGAGTTCAGACGGTGAGGAGTACGTCGGAAATCCGGACGCGTGCGAGGAGCAGCAGGACCAGCATCAGTTCGTGAACCAAGGCAAGTATAGCATGGGCCTTCCTTGATTCCTATTCATTATATAATCTACTCATTATGCATGTGTCTAATATTGCTCGACTATAAGGACATCCTAGCCATTTATGACTTATATCTCGATACCTATGGGTTTTATTGCATATGGGTAGAATGCTAGTGCTCTATTCAAACATGATCAATACTACGATTAATGGAACAAACGGATAAACATGATGGTAATGATTGAAATATAGGGTGATGGTGCAAATGATGTCGATCATGTTGCCCTAAACTCTCCGTAAGGACTTGTCTGTAGGGCAAAAGCTGGGACATACAGTGCAACCGTGAGAGTCATATGGCTCTGACTTTAGCTCAGTAATAGGATCTTTTCTAGCTTGTTAGAGGTTACCCGAAAGGGTGCAAGAGAGGCTTGCCACTTTGGGTATAGAACTGCCTCTGTTCTGATGTGTATAGCCTGCGGGAATTGTGCCATCGAAAGGGGGGTTCTCTATATCTGCCTGCCGAGGAAACCTCGCGGCCCTAACTTGTTAGACGAGACCTATGGAAGGCTTCATAGTGTACCCTGCCCGCTCACCTTGGAAGTGTTATGGGAGTAATTAACCCGGGCATATGGGCAACACGACTCACGGGTAAAGATGCACAACCTCTGCAGAGTGTTAAAACTGTTATAACAGCCGTGCTCACGGTCACGAGCGGCCCGGAAAACTCACAGAATAAATGGTCACTTGTGAAGATGTTGTTCGTGGTGAACTATGATGGTATCATGATGATGATGACGATGATGATGATATAATGTTGATCAATGACTCTATTTAATTCTAGTATATGATCATGTGGGTTAATTTGGGAGCTTAAGCATAATTTGATATTGATCAATAACAAAATGTGACTTACTAAAATGCTAAATGCAGTAAACTGTGTCTGCCTTTTGAGCCTCATGAATCCCCATGTTATGCTTGTGGAGTACGAAATGTACTCACGCTTGTTTATTTTCAATATTTTGGAAAAATCCCGGATGGGTACCAGATTTCCAAAAATTGGAGCAGACAGGCTTGTGATCAACCAGTCAGTTGTCCCTGTGGAGTGGAGTCTTCACCTGAAGACCGGAGTTATCTTTCCGCTGTTTGATATCTAAGGTTATATCTTTTTATAATAAGTACGTTATATATTAAGCATTGTCATTTGATATTACCTTTATTTGTAGCTATATGTGAGATTTGACTTCCTGGGCTCACATATGGTGTGTATCTGGTTTTGTTCTTAAAACCGGGTGTGACAAAGTGGTATCAGAGCAATGCTGACTGTAGGACGCAAGCCTAGTTAGAAATTGGCCATCTTAAGGTTTAGGAACTGCTATAAGACCCTTGTTCTATAAACCTTGATATTCCTCCTCTATTATTTCCTTATCCTTGATATTCATCTCCTCCTTGATACTTGTTTAAGCCTTTGTTCTAATCTTCACTCCTTGCTTTGATATGCTCTTAGAATCTTGTCTCTTACCATCTTCCTGTGACATCGGAAGCGGAGCTTTAGGATATTTGCCCTTAATATGAATAGAACGATAGCATCGCAAGCTGAGTCAATGATTGAAGTATGCACCTTAATTGCTTGTTGATTTTTCATTGTGCATGTGCTTGTTTTGGATCTTTGTAATGATTGTAATGATCTTGTGGGAATTTTTCCACAATTTCATTTAGTCTATAGGCCTAAGGCATAAGGATTAATGAAGTAAATATGCGGGTTTTGGTTTTCTCCTGTTTTATCCATCCTGTTTTCTAAAGCAGTCTGTGTTCATCATGATATATCTCCAAATCTGGACATCCAAAAGTTATGAAACTTTTATAGATAAAAGAAGACTCTTGTATGTTTCATCTGCCGCTGGAATCAATTCCATAGCTGTTTTGATTTGGGATTTAAGAAAATCACAAGACGATATGGCTGTGCTGTCTAAAACCTGGAGTAGTTTTTGTGGTGCACAGTTTTCGACCAAATTATGTTTGGAATCAGAAAAAAAATGTTCTATACAAAAGTTGTAGAGGATTTGAACAGCTTTCCAACAGTATAAACTACAACTTCATTTGGATTAACAGAATAGGAGTTACAGCTGTTTTCCTGCACTGCTGTTTTTCTACTCATGAGGAATTTCAGACTTCTTGTTCTTACTTATGCACATGAGTTTCTGTGGGATATCATAAGGTCATTATGATGGTTAACTCACTTGGAAGAAGATGCAAGCTACCCTTTGTTGTTCCCCTAGTTGATCTCTCTTAAGGGGGGTAGCCGAGTGAAGAAGTAACAAGATGAATGTTTCTTACATTCAAGTACTCCACCTGGAAGAATTAGTTATCCCTATGGTTGAGAAGTCACCATCAAGCACAGTTGGGTGTTTGAACTTCACCATACCCAAGACAAGTCAGCAACAATGACAAGGCAAGGAGATATGGTTCATCTACAGTTGGTTCTATGGAGACCCGGAAAACTCGTTGCGACATCAATTATGGCAATAAATTTTTGATTCAAGGAAGATCTCTACTTGGATAAGTTATCTCAAATGGTGGAATTATGGGAAACTTAAGAAAGCTAATGATGTGTTGAGTTGGAACCCACCAAAGGATGCGAGATGTGAGTGAGATTTAAAGTTTTCCTAGGAATAGAAGATATCGTCAGAGATTCATTAAAGGCATCATAATCTTGGATATAAGGGTGACATCCACAAGGATCGTAAGAATCTAAAGGATATCTTCGCTAAGTTGGTTTTGATCTTATGAAATCATCGATGAATTAGAGCGATCAAGGATTATGACATGGAAGTGTGTTATCGTCCGGAGAAGCAAAAGTTGTTGCTGATGCTCCTAGCATAAAGAGTGAGCTGGGGAGGTTCGGGCGACACCAAGGTTGAGTTGTGTGAGAAACTTGAGTGGTGTCACCTACACTACAAAGTTGGTAATTAATAGTGATCACCTTGGAACAAAAGGAATTGCAAAGGTCAATTGGAGGAATGGCATAGAGGGCTAAGGGATTGTGCTTAAGAGTTGATCAAGCAATTAGGAGCAAGGTTGTAACAACGTGCAAAGCTACAACGTGATCGTTATAAGAAAATGAAGAAGATCCAAAGGCAGAGCATGTAAATCTCTTTGATCACCGTCTTCCGAATCTCGAGGACGAGATTCCTCTTAAGGGGGGTAGAATTGTAACACCCTAAAATTTTGCTTTGTTTTAAAATAGCTAAATATGAATTAATTAGTTATGTGAGTGTGCATTCAAATATAGGAGATAATAAATTTTTGTGAAATTAAAATTTATCATAAGGTTAGCTACATGTTGATGCACACATGCCGATGCATTTTATTTATTGTGGTGACTGCTTTTTATTCCATTGCTTAAAGGTTTAAAAATCATTTGAAATTTGGTTTTGGAAAATCAATTTAGAATTTGAAAAGGAAAAAAAAAATCTTTCACTCTCTTTTCCCTCCCTCACTTTCGGCCCGTAGGCCGTTTTCCCTTGGCCCGCACGCATCTCCCTCCCCTCGGCCCGCTCGCCCTCCCGCACTCCCTCTTGGGCCGCGGCCCAGCCCATCTCGGCCAGCAGTTGCCGCCCACTCTCCCGCAGTCGCTGACCGCCCGGTCCCGCATGTCGGCGCGTTCTTCCCCAACCTCCCGCTCCGAACGCCGGTCAAGCCGCAACCGCCCCCGCGCCCACGACCTCCGCGCGTGGGAGCGCCCCGCGCCCTTACCTCTTCAAAAAGGGAGCCGCAACCCCCTTCACCGCCTCCCCCTGCTGTTTTTCCCGTTCCAACCCCACTCTATTGAGCACACGAAGCCCGCAGCGGCGCATCACCGGAGCACCATTCGGCCACCCCGTCGGTCTTCGCCCCGAGCTGCCTCGACTCCGGTTGTCCGCTCGGTGAGCACCCCCGCGTTCTCCTCTTTCTCCCCGTCCCTCTCCCGTGGCGTTTGGTGGTCTCTAGGGCCGTCCTACGTGAGCTCCGGCGAGCTCTTCCATGGCCGGCCATGGCGGGTGGCCCTCGAGCCTTTCCCCGACCGCGTTAGTGGCAAAAACGGAACCCCCATCCCCTCCGCATCCTCCCTATGTATTTGGTTTGGCGATTTGAGCCCTGGAGTGCCCGGCCGAGCAGCTCCGGCGAGCTCCATGGCGGCGCCGCCGTTTTCTTCTCTGGGTCCGACGGCCGGCCATCTCTCTTTCCTCCCCCCTTTTCTTTCCTAGCCCTTCATCGCGTGATCAACGGCTGTGGGCAGCCGATACCCCTTCGCGGGTCTTCTTGCTAAAGAGCCCTCGGATTTCTTCCTATTTTACCCGCAGTCCTCGGCCAGATAGGAATTTCCCGAATTTGTTTTATTTTAATTCCGAAATGTTTTCAATTTATTTACAGAATTGCCACTGCAGTAAAACGTGTATAAAATCGTCGTTTTAGCTCCGATTCGACCCGTTCAACTTGCGTTAGATTCGTAATTTCATAATCTACGCAATAGTGCTACTGTTAGACCTGTTAATAGCTTTTGAATTTCTCAAATAAATCTAGTTAATAGCTAGCTTCTGGAATAGTAAATGTCTCGTAACTTTTGCGTTGTAGCTCCGATTTTCGTGCAATTCACGTCAATGTGATCGTAGCGAGACGTAGATGATTTTGGTAAACATTTTATTCAGATTTATTTATTGTTGGTGTACTGTCTTAATAGTAGCCATGTTTTGCTTGTATGTCTGCTCCGAATTGCGTGTTGTACTTCGTGTCGTTCGAGTTCAGACGGTGAGGAGTACGTCGGAAATCCGGACGCGTGCGAGGAGCAGCAGGACCAGCATCAGTTCGTGAACCAAGGCAAGTATAGCATGGGCCTTCCTTGATTCCTATTCATTATATAATCTACTCATTATGCATGTGTCTAATATTGCTCGACTATAAGGACATCCTAGCCATTTATGACTTATATCTCGATACCTATGGGTTTTATTGCATATGGGTAGAATGCTAGTGCTCTATTCAAACATGATCAATACTACGATTAATGGAACAAACGGATAAACATGATGGTAATGATTGAAATATAGGGTGATGGTGCAAATGATGTCGATCATGTTGCCCTAAACTCTCCGTAAGGACTTGTCTGTAGGGCAAAAGCTGGGACATACAGTGCAACCGTGAGAGTCATATGGCTCTGACTTTAGCTCAGTAATAGGATCTTTTCTAGCTTGTTAGAGGTTACCCGAAAGGGCGCAAGAGGGGCTTGCCACTTTGGGTATAGAACTGCCTCTGTTCTGATGTGTATAGCCTGCGGGAATTGTGCCATCGAAAGGGGGGTTCTCTATATCTGCCTGCCGAGGAAACCTCGCGGCCCTAACTTGTTAGACGAGACCTATGGAAGGCTTCATAGTGTACCCTGCCCGCTCACCTTGGAAGTGTTATGGGAGTAATTAACCCGGGCATATGGGCAACACGACTCACGGGTAAAGATGCACAACCTCTGCAGAGTGTTAAAACTGTTATAACAGCCGTGCTCACGGTCACGAGCGGCCCGGAAAACTCACAGAATAAATGGTCACTTGTGAAGATGTTGTTCGTGGTGAACTATGATGGTATCATGATGATGATGACGATGATGATGATATAATGTTGATCAATGACTCTATTTAATTCTAGTATATGATCATGTGGGTTAATTTGGGAGCTTAAGCATAATTTGATATTGATCAATAACAAAATGTGACTTACTAAAATGCTAAATGCAGTAAACTGTGTCTGCCTTTTGAGCCTCATGAATCCCCATGTTATGCTTGTGGAGTACGAAATGTACTCACGCTTGTTTATTTTCAATATTTTGGAAAAATCCCGGATGGGTACCAGATTTCCAAAAATTGGAGCAGACAGGCTTGTGATCAACCAGTCAGTTGTCCCTGTGGAGTGGAGTCTTCACCTGAAGACCGGAGTTATCTTTCCGCTGTTTGATATCTAAGGTTATATCTTTTTATAATAAGTACGTTATATATTAAGCATTGTCATTTGATATTACCTTTATTTGTAGCTATATGTGAGATTTGACTTCCTGGGCTCACATATGGTGTGTATCTGGTTTTGTTCTTAAAACCGGGTGTGACAGTCGTGTGTCCCCCACTGACACTCGGCTATGGGTTTGCCGTGTGCTGTATAATCGGCTCTCGGCAAATAAAATGTTTGTCGTGTGTTTGTCTTTGACACTCGGCAAACTTTTTTTTTGCATTTTACCCTCCAAACTTTTTCTGTTGTCGTCAGACAACACCTGGTATTCCATGTTCAAGTTTGGTACATTTTTCAGTCTTTTTGCTATATTTCATTAATTTATTTCATTTAATTAAATTTTAGCGATAAGTCAAATTTGAACTGCCGGTGAATCAAATCCTTGAAATAAATGAATGGAAAAATGATATTCATGGTATTGAGTTTAATGTGAGGCTATGTCCAGGAGCATACTAGAAATTTCGAAAATCTTGTTTAGGAAACACGACCATGAACGTGTGGCTGAATGATTTTAAATTATATAAAAAGAAAACGAATTCTGAAAATCACGAGTTTTGTCAAGATGTCATGATATCATATGTGGAGGCTGTGGTAAAAAATTGAGAAAGTTTCGCACAAGTTATCATGTACGATGCTTACAAATCAGAGCATGTGCGAAGAAGATTCATAGAGTTGAGAAGGTTCCAGTAAGATCTGGAGTCAAATTGACTGTTGAGTTGGAGTTTCACTTTAAAATTTTTTGTATAGGCAATAGACAATAGAGATTGTTTCGGTGTTAAATTTTGGTAATTTTTCGAATCCGTTTGATAATTTTAATTTATTAATCGTAATTATAGAATTTTAATTGTGATAAATTGAATTTGAGTTATAACCATATGAAATAATGGTCCAATATTTGTAGATGCATCGAATATACATTTTTTAGCGCATTTGACAAAGTGTCAAATAGAGGAAAGGAAAGGAAAACATAAAATAGAGGAAATGAAAGAGAAACATAAAATAAGAAAACCGCTTTGCCGAGTGCCCTAGATCGGCGGCACTCGGCAAAGAGAGGATAGGATTTTTTAAAGAAAGAGAAGTACGAAAGGAATTTAAAAAAATGTTTGCCGTGTGCTTTTTCGGTGGCACTCGACAAAAGAGGATAGGAATTTAAAAAAAACGTTTGTCGTGGGCTGTATCGGTGACACTCGGCAAACAAGCCAAGTAAATAGGCCACGCGCTCGGTCCAGGCCGTGTTTAGATCCCCAATTCAGGGGGGCGATTCGGGCACTATAGGTACAGTGTCCATGTCGGGACACTGTAGCAATTTTTGTTTTTTAGTGCAAAAAATTGTCTAAAAATTAATTAATTAGACTCAAAATGTTCGTATCGTAAAGTATAACAAAACTGTGCAATTAGTTTTTAATTTCATCTACATTTAGTACTCCATGCATTTACCGGCATTTTGATGTGACGGGAAATCTTCTTTTTGCATAGTGAAATTTGGGAAGAATTTGGGATCTAAACAGGCCCCCAGTCAGACCCGCCCACTCGCGCCGCCGTCACAGACAGGGCGAGCGCCGCCGTCCCCCTCCGCCTCCGCGGCACGCCATCCACCCCGCTCACAGCTCGTCACGGGTGCCTCCAGCCGGGCACGGGCGCCTCCAGCACGCCAGCCCGCCTCCAGCCGGCGGCGGCCCGGGCACCGGTGGCCTCCGCCCCGCTCCCTCCCCACTCGGGCACGGGCGCGCAACCGTGTGACGGCAGCGCACCGCCGCCCCGCCCAGCTGCTCGCCGAGCTCCGAATCCTCCCCATCCGCGCCTGTTCCGGCCTCCCGTTCCTCCCCTCGCTGAGCTCCTGATTCTCCCGCACTCGGCCTGCCGCCGCTGGTCCCGGCCTACCTCGACCCCGCCTCGGCCGATGAAGGGACGCAGCCGGTTAGCCATTGTTCTTCCTCTGCTGTGTCTATTTTCATTGATTCGATTCCAGCTAGTGTAGTGCCATTGATGATTTACTGTGGAATTTGCTATGCATGTTCAGTTTATTATATTTAGTGGCAAACATTTAGTCATGTAATATTTAGGGCAGCGTGATAGGCTTAGTCGTTGTCCTGGCGACGCCATGAAAATGCATGGCCAAAGTTGCAACTGCAAAGCAAGTGTTGTAGCTGAAACTTAAAGCTTACATTTTTTTTCTGTATCTTTAGATGGGAATGCATGCAAATGTTTTTAACAAGGTTAGGATCCTATGCCCTATACTCCCGTTTTTATTTGTCAACATCACATTGATAGATGGAGATTAGGCATAGACTCCCATGACTGTGAAATGTCACACATTGATGGATTATTTGTAAAATGGCACATCACACAAGCTTGGCAAGGTATACCAATCCCACACCTTATTTCTGTAGAAGTGTAATTCCACCTTCCAGCCCAATGAATTTTCTAGCAAGAGGTACCATAATTCGGTCATAAATGGGGATTAACACAGCTAGGGTGATAAGGGATATGAATGTAACAGTCCATGGTAAATGATTTCAATATTAAAAGGTGAATTGTTGAGGCATTGCAACGAACATAATATTCCAGAATAACAAATAGGCAAAATAATTACCAAACATTTGACTTCCTCTATTTGCTGGATACTGCAAATTTCCTATTAGTTTCTTGCAGAACCCTCATTGTTTATATCACCATCCCGCATAATTGCACCTTTGTTCAGAAACCTGAGATGAATAGAAATTGTGATACACCAGATAATCCTAGCATATTCACAGCTTTTCTTTTCACTTCATTCAAGCATGTATGACAGCCGATCTCCCTGCTTGCATAGAACATTGTCTATTCTCAATGTTGCCTGTATGTTATTTGCCATTAAATGGATATTACCAGTTTGTTACCAGCTGTACAATAATTCCAGCTTGTTATAGTACGAGCAAATATTATAATGTAGCCTGATCAATCATTGACAATAAATTTTGTCTGTATGTTCTTTTTTTAATTGACACTACTTTGTTCTTTTTTTTAATTGACACTACTCTGTTCCTTTTTTTCCTTTTTTTTGCAGGAGAAGGAAGGGGAGAAAGGAGCAGAGAAGACCCCGTCGGAGCTGAGCCGGAGTACCCTGGCACCGCTCGCCCTCGCCGGAGAAGAAGTTGACCCTGATCATCTTCCTCGCCGCTGCGGGTCTGCCGGCACCGCGTCGCCTCCCCACTGCACCGACCCGCTGAAAGGTCTTGATAGCTAGAGGGGGGAGTGAATAGCCTATTAAAAAATCCTACAAAGTATGCTAAACAAGTTTATCAATATAACAAATAGCGTGATGCAAGTTTTGCTTAGCCTAAAGGGGGTTTGCAAGCCACCTATCTAATACACAATTCTAATAAATGTCACACAACCGCACAAGATAAACCGCGAGAAGAAAAACAACTAGAGCTAGCAAGCTACCAAAGCAAAGAGCTACTCTAGCTACACTAAACAAACTAGCAAGATACAACTATGAAAGTGATGCAAGTGTGAGTTAGAGGAATTTCACCGAGGGGCGATAAATTGAGCCAACCAAGAATGATGATCAATGAATTCCAAGATAACCGAACACCGGGACCAATCAATCACAATGTAGAAGTGATGACACAAAGATTTATCTCGAGGTTTACGTGCTTGCCGGCATGCTAGTCCCCGTTGTGTTCCCCTCAACCATGCGGTTCGGTGGCTAATCGGTCACACACCGAGTCTCTCAAAAGGCGCCACAAGAACCTACCAAATGGCTTAGAGTTGCAATGACACGAGCAATCCACTAGAGTTGGAATTCGGCGCTCTGCCGGGGAACCACAAGAACCCTTCACAAGACAATCACCGGAGCCGGCCACGAACAATCACAAACACGTGCCGGACCTCCTTCAAGCTGCTCCAAGTCGTCTAGGTGGCGGCAACCACCAAGAGTAACAAGAAACACCGCAGCAAATCAACCTCTCAAGTGCCTCTAGATGCAAATCAATGATCGATGCACTTGAATCACTCAATCTCACTCAAAGATCGCAATCGAATACAAAGGAGATGAGTTGGGATGAGAGATGATGCTTTGGCCCATCTCAATGTACTCACAAGAATGTCAAAAGTTCAAGAGTCAGAGCCAAGAGCCGGCCACCAAGTATTTATAGGCGTACCCCTTCAAAAAGAGCCGTTGGGCTAAAATCGTGCACGACAGACGCGTCTGTCGCTTTAGCAACAGACGCGGCCTCGACGTCTGATGCATGCCCGAGTGCCACGTGTCCACGCGTTTGAAATCCAACAGTCTCGTGCCCAATACGACAGATGCGTACACGAGTTTCACCTCAGCGTCTGTCGCCCCAACATACGCAACACAAAGAGCTCCATTTCACGAAAATGATCGACAGACGCGTCCCTTGCTCGCCCGTCAGACGCTGCCTGAGCGTCTGTTGCTCGCACGTTTGCCCGACCGTGAAACCCTGGGCGACAGACGCTGACACAACGCGTCTGTCACTCAGGCGTCCATGCGTCTGACGCTCTGGTCAAACAATGGCCAAGTCAGGGCAGGCCGACAGACACGCCCATGGTGTCTGTTGCTCCTGGAGCCGGCGTCTGTCACCGATATTTCAGTGAAAAACGATCGCACGACGTCGCCACTTCTTCCAACTTTCGGCGTAAAGAAAAATGGTCATTTTAATTTCTCGAAAACGCCTAAATCTCGCCTCGTAAGCTCGACGGGAGGGAGAGAGGACCCCAAACCCTCTCTACCGCTCGAACTTCACCGCCTTCGCAAAGTCGCTAACACCATCAAGTGATCATCGTCATGTGCAAGTATGTTAGCATTTTCACAATCATTTTTCGAGGTGTTATTAGCTCTATCCAAATGCATATGCTCAATGAAATGTCACCTAGAGGCACATGCGGGACATGAAATGATACGCCATTTTCCCTCTTCATAGTATGACTACTAAACCTAAACGTGATCGCACCCACTAGGTGTATTGATCACCAAAAGCAAACCCTAGCAAAATACTGTAAGGTCCAAATAGGCTAGAGGGGGGGGGTGAATAGCCTAATTAAAACTTCTACAATAAATACTTAACCACAAGTTAGTACGAAAGGTGGCGAAGCAAAAGCACTAGCTCTAACTAATTAAGCAAGCCACCTATACAAGTCTAGATAAGGCTATCCACTAGACATAACAACAACTACAAGCTAGAAACAAGAAGTAATACGAGAGAAGAGCTTCGAGTGATTATACCGCCGTGTGGAGATGAGAAGTACTAATCAATCAATAACACAAGAGAAATCCTCGGGAAGAGAATGACACAAGAATTTATCCTGAGGTTCACTTGCTTTCCGGCAAGCTACTCCCCGTTGTGGCGATACACCCACTTGTCGGTTCGCGAGCTAATCGACTATCAAAAGTCGAGCCCTCGGCGGGCGCCGCACAACCGCACACAAGATGGGGATCCTCCAATCCACGAGCTCCACTAGAGTATCCAATTCACGAACTCCCGCGGGGAAGGATCAAGAACCCCTTACAACACTTGGTGAAGGCTCCAACAATCTCCAATTGTGAGCTCAATCACCTCCGCTGCTCCAAGCCGTCTACCGTGTCGGAAAACATGGAAGAGTAACAAGAAATCTGCAGCAACTCGAAGATCAAGTGCCTGTAGAATGCAACTCTCAAGCAATGCACTTGAATCTCACTCAATCTCACTCAAGATGTGCAACTAATCAAAGAGATGAGTGGAGGGGTTGTTCTCTAGCTCAAAGTATGTCTCTAGGTCTCAAAATGTGCAAGAGTTGCCCTCAAACCCTGGCCAACGTCTATTTATAACGAAGGGGTACGCAGCTAGCCGTTAGGAACTTAAACAGCCGAAATCGCGCTGACCGGACGCGCTGGTCAAACTGACCGGACGCGCTGGTCGCGTGGACCGGATGCACTGGTCAAACTGACCGGACGCGCCGGTCGCGCAACGGCTAATTTCCGAAGCACTGACCGGATGCGCTGGTCGCGCAGATCGGACGCGCTGGGTGTGACCGGACGCTCTGGTCCCGCAACTGACCGGACGCGCTGGTCAGGCCTGAGTAGCACACAACGAAACAACGACCGGACGCGATGTAGAACTGACCGGACGTCACAGTGCCAGCGTCCGATTAGAGTCCAGTAAGCTCCCTGGACGACCGGACGCGTCCGGTCATCAGTGACCGGACGCGCTGCGCGTCCGATCATCAAGCTGAAACACGCGTATAAGCTGAACGCTGACTGGACGCGTCCGGTCATATAGAGACCGCGTCCTGTTCAGCGTCCGGTCACCTCTGTGACCTCCGTTCGCCTCCGTTTCTTTTCCGACTTCCGGCGCAGTAGAAAATAGGCATTTCACTTCCCCAAAAAGCACCGAATCCCGCCTCGCAAGCTCGGTGGGAGGGAGAGAGGAACCCAAACCCCTCTCTACCGCTTAAACTCCACCGCCTTCGCAAATGTGCTAACATCACCAAGTGTACACCACCATGTGCATGTGTGTTAGCATTTCATAAACATTTTTTCAAGGCGTTATGTTAGCCCTTTACTAGATCCTAATGCATATGCTCAAGACAATGATCTAGTGGCGCTTGATTCCCGAGCAAACCGTAATTGCCCCTCTTGATAGTCGGCTATGTATCCTAAACCCGGTCAATCACTTCTCTACTCATCTTAGACCAGCAAAAGGAAAACCCCTATGGTTATACCTTTGCCTTGCGCTCTTAGATCCTTCTTCTACACTTGATCATCATGTCCTTCATATTATGTGCATCTCCATCATGATCATCATTTCATGTCCATGCACCATCTCTTTGTGATCTTGTGGCCACCACTCCTTGTCACATACATCTTCATCACATGTGTTGCTTATGCCTAACTCAAAACACTTAACACATGGCATTAGCAACTTGGTGTCATTAATTACCAAAACCAAACTTGGGCTTTCAAATACCTTTGCCTTGAGCTCCATAGGGTTGCACCTTGTTCCTCCTTCGTCACCATGGTAAGCACTTTATCATCCACACTTGATCATCATGCTTCACCGTGCTATGTGCTAATCATCCTTTGCTACATACAATCTTAAGCACATGATTAGCACTTGGGCATTGTCATTAATTACCAACACTAAACATAGAGCTTTCACCCGCCATGGCCCTACTAGCCTGACTTCACCACCACCTAAGGTAAAACCCCTCTTTCGGTATCATGTTCGTAGATCACATAACCAAGTTAGGTGTCTCCCGTTCGAAAGAGATACGGTTGGAAATATGCAGATCTTTGCATATCTATAACCGTATCTATTTCGAATTATCCACATTTCTTTGGATAGCCTGAGGATGCGTAGATGGGGATAGTTTCCATGGTCTGCTCTGATCTGAGGTAGAGTTTCGGTATCACCTCCCTGTTGTTCTCTGGATACACAATCTCCCTGATGGGACGTGTATTTAGAGAACAGCGGGGAGGTGCTGCCGAAATTCTATCTTGGATCGGAGTAGAACATGGAAACTAGCCCCATCTACGTATCCTTGGGTGGAATTAGGACCTATCCTGACCTATTAGATGGTAGGAACATCGTGTAGATGCAATTGATTCTTATATGACTCGCTGGTATATATGTTAGAGGATGGATGACCGTGAGTGGATGTACACAGGCCGCTCAAGTCAGAGTGATTTTACCGCTAAATGGATCCAGAAGACGGAGGATTTCATAGAAAGAGCATTTGCCCTAGTTCTAGAAGCGCTTGCCACTTGGTGTCCCTGTAGCAGATGTGCAAATAGGTGTCAGCAACCAAAGGATGTCATGGGTAGACATCTTTGTAAGAACGGATTTACAGCAGACTATACCAGGTAGATCTACCACGATGAAGCCGATCGAATGAGAGAGGAGGTCATGAGACCACGTCTCAAGGATTTTGATGCTGATGGCGGGGTAGGAGACATGCTAAATGACTATCAAGAAGCACACTTCGCTAAAGATTGTAGGGAGGAGGAGCCAGAGGCAACCATAAAGGCAGATTATGACATGTTGTCATCGGCACAGAAACCCCTTCATGGCCACACAAAGGTTTTTCAACTGGATGACATTGGATACGTAATGGCCTTAAAGTCCCAATTTAGCTTCAGTCGAGACGCCTTCGACGCTACGTTGGCAGTTATTGGCAGCTTGCTTCTGGAAGGTCACATTCTGCCAAAAAGCATGTACGAGTCACAGAAATTTCTTCATGCACTCAAGATGCCATATGAGCAGATACGTGCTTGTCCTAATGGGTGCATCCTATTTAGGAAAGAACATGCGGAAGCAAAGTACTGTCCAAAGTGTGCATCCTCAAGGTTCCTGGAGGTAGACTCTGGTGATGGTCAGAAGAGGCAGCTTGAGATCCTCGTTAAAATCCTATGGTACCTCCCGTTCATACCGAGGATCCAACGGATATACATGATCGAGGAAACTGTGAAACAGATAACGTGGCACAAAAATGGACCTCGATACAATCCTAAGAAGATGGTACATCCATCCGATGGTGAAGCATGGAGCCACTTTGATGGGATTCATTGTGACAAAGCTCTAGAGGCTCATAATGTACGTGTTGCGCGGGCAACAGATGGGTTCAATCCTTATGGAATGTTGGCTGCCCCATACACTTGTTGGCCCATCTTCGTTATCCCTCTCAATCTCCCCCCGGCGTTGTCTTTCGACGACAGAACATATTCTTGTCATTGATAAGTCTTGAACACCCGGGGAATAAGATGGATGTGTTCAGGGAGCCTCTGATTGATGATTTGGTCCGTGCTTGGGAGGAATGGGTATGGACATATGACCGAGCTATGAAGAGAAACTTTAAAATGCATGTCTGGTACCACTACTCTCTGCACGAATTCCTGGCGTATGGGATATTCTGCGCCTGGTGTGTTCACGGAAAGTTCCCATGCCTAGTATGCAAGACAGCTCTGAAGTTCATTTGGTTGCAGAAGGGTGGTAAGTATTCTTCATTTGACAAACATCGACAATTCCTCTCTCTTGACCATGCATTCAGACGAGACATCAAGAACTTCACAAAAGGTGTCATAGTTACAGACCCTGCACCGCAGATGATGACTGGTGCCGAGGTTCGTGCTCAGATAGATGCTCTCCAAGTCAATAAAGAAGAAGGTGGTTTTGTGGGATATGGTCAGGAACATATATGGACTCATAAGTCAGGCTTGTTGAGGCTCTCCTATTTTAATGACCTTCTTCTTTCACATAATATTGATGTAATGCACACTAAAAAGAATGTCGCTGTTGATGCAAAAGTAGATCTGCAAACATAAAGGGCTAATACCTGCAAACACAAAGGGCTAATACCCGAAATCGATATCCAAAGCGTGCCAGTCGATTTGACCTGTTAATCGACAAGGATGAAGATACGAGCACTTTGGTCCTGACAACAGCGATACGCCCGGAAGTCACGGCCAAGAGGTACTCACGCGGAACTCGAGGATCGCCGAAGATTGCACTGGAGCAATGCAACTCGCCGAATCGATGAGAACTCGTAAAAAAAGAAAAATATGCAAATTGACGAAGTCGTCGAAAGTAGATGTAAATAAGAATAAAAAGCTGTTTTTGATGTATTGATTGATCTCCTTTTTTACATTGCCCTTCACACTATATTTATATCCTGATCTACAGAAACGTAACCAAATACGACTAGGATACTAAATCCAAATCTATGAAAACACATGACTTTGATACAACTCAGACTCTAATAAACATATATAAGGAAATTAACTCCTATCTTATTCCATAGTCCGCCTCAGTCACGATGGTATTCTCATCGACCTTCTTTTTATCGGCACAATCCCTGTTCCATCGGCACAATCCCTGTTCCATCGGCAGCAGCCTTCAAGATCCTTCTATCGGTATATTCCCTGTTTCATCGGCAGCAGTCTTCAAACCATCTTTCGTCGGCATCGGTAATAATACCCTTAACCTTATTGGCAACATTTCAATTTGAACTCATACGCCGCTACCACTCATAAGCAAACTCATTTTCATCATCTATCAATCTACACAATAATCTTTTCTCTGCTGATTAGCCCTTCCTGACCATCTTGACACGTGCTAAAAAATGATGTCAACACATGCCCCTAATTTCGGAGTATAAGATATTGATGCTCCGAAATTTACTCCAGATAATGCCTGCTATTACCTATTTTTCAACCCATTCTCCAAGCGTAACATGATCTGTTACCAGATTTAATCAAATCTAGATCTAATCCATGTATCTCAGTAAATATCGCACATTTTCCAACTGTTTTTTTTGCCTCAATTACGGTTGAGATACCAAAATAACAATCCATCGGCAAGATCTTATCACAGCAACATCACCATTTTAGAACTGAAAGATCCTGTATCAAAATATCCTTCAAGTCATGACTACTTGCCATGCCATCAAATCTTCTGTACAATCCCTTGATTGTCGTGCGAACAGTTACCATATCTATCTGAACCACCTCGATCCATCCGCGTACGGCATAGAGATAAGTCAAGAATACCCCTACCCTAAATGACCTATAAATAGATTTCTCCGAACTGCTCATCTTCTACCTTCAAATTGCAACCTTTGGCATTCTCTCTCTGGCGGCAACCCTAACTGCGCATCCTCAACCCACCAGAGCTCCTTCCATCGTCATTTTCCAATCTCCAGCTCGTGCCCTCATCCTTCTCGAAACAATGGCGGTCAACTTCAACGTCCCTGCGGTTCGTTTTTTTATTACTTTTACTTCGACCCTTCTGGCCCCTTGCGAATTCTTACAGTTGATATTTTTTCTACTTCTTTCATTCTCTTGATCTTCCAAACTCAGGAACTACGCAACACACTGGTTATTCTAACCAACCAACCTCCCCTCCATTGCCTAGGTCCAATGGGTGATAAGAGGCTAATCGTATTCCCTTCAAAGCTCAAAATTTCTCTTTGAATCTATGGAAAGATACATTTCGATCTTGGCCCAAACCTACCAAAGGGTGGAAAAACTGGTACTTGAGAGTCAACAGATCAATGAAAGTGTTCTGGACAGAACGGAAGATAGATCAATGTATCAGGCTATCCATTGCTGATATGCAAAGGAATGAATCCATGATGATAGCTGCTGCTCATTTTTGGTCAGATACCACAAATACCTTCATGTTCGGTCATGGCCCATGTGCCCCTACTCTTGCCAATGTATATATGCTCACCGGCTTGGATATCTCAACTATCGATGAAGGCCATATTTTTGGCAGAAAAACTGAGTATAGAGTAAATACACGCAACATCGGCGGCTGGACAGGATACATCTAAGAGTACCAAAAAACTGGTACTGTCAATCAAAGGGAACACGCCATATTCCTGAACATGTGGCTGGAGAAGTTTATCTTCTGTGGTCGATCGGTAGGACCAACTAACGCCTTCCTCCCAACAGCGGAACTCTTGGCCAACGGTGTCAGATTCCCACTTGGCCGATACCTCCTGAGCTCAACTTACCACCTTCTCCACCAAGTGTCTCAGAAGCTTCTACTTGGTGAACCTATCGGCAATCTGGGAGGCCCGTGGTGGTTCATCAATATGTGGTTAAATGCTCACATGCATAAGCGTCTACAATGGGATTTCTTTGCCCAAGAATTCCCACGAGAGATCGTCGAAGATTACATCCTTGGAGATGATGAATCGGCAACACGCCCTCCTCTCAACTTCGGCGAAGCCATAATCGTCCTTCCTGGAACAGAGTCCAATGAAGATCAAATTGGTAGGTTTTTTTAGAATTTCTACCATGGTCTCCCTCGTGATCTCAGAGCTTGGGTACCCTATATCGATGAGGATAACAAGTTCCCTCTTCTTTTCAATTTTGCCGATAGTGATCTGAACCAAGATAATGATCTTATGATGACTATTATTACCCCCAGAGCAATCCCAGTAAACACATTTGGTAGCGGGAAGAATTCCCATATCACTTATGAATTCTACAATCCATCGGCAGTGTCTCGCCAATTAGCCTTTGGGCAACTGCCAATCAAGCTATGTTTTGCCGATGTGATTAAGCCCAGAGAAATTATTACAGCTGGAACTGAATGGAGTAGAGTAGTAAGACTTGCTCCTGATGCCGATATTTCAAATATTGATCTCTCCACCTGGTCACCAGCGTCTTTCATCACAGAGTCATATAAGCAATGGTGGCAAGAGTGGAAAGAACAGTTGTTTTCAACATCCGTTCATACATATCGGCACATGATCGATCCCAACTATGCTGTTCCTGATGATGCAGTAAGTTCCTTTTAACTTTTGTCTCTCTCCTTCCTTGATATGTATATTGGTAACTAATCTTCCCTGAAACAGGCCGATGATCCAGTTTCATCAATAAGCAAAAGTGGAAGACCCTTCAACATCCACCCTATTTCTCCAGTCTTAATAATTGGCTACAACGCCCCTACCTTAGAGGCCTTAACCTTCCAGAGGACTCGTGCCAAAACTATCACCTCCAGACCAAGACTAGCAACATCTAAGGCCACTCCAATGGCTGCTGCTTCACGTCTAATCAAGGTTTTTAAGGTAATAACCTTGCTTACTTTGTTTTTCTGTCGATGCACACTATATTAACATATAACTATCAGGATGTGAGAGCTGCAGCTGGATCGTCATCAGCAACTCTTCCAATATCAAGCACCACGACCTCTACTCCTCCTTCAGAGGTATTCTCTTATTTTTACATTTTTTCTGTTAAATATCCAATCTTATACTCGTTTTTGCAGCAACAAACGGGCACATCGGCAAGCACACCAAGCATGTAAGCTTCCCAATCAACACATGTCGATGCCCCCAGCCAATTGTCGCTGAGGCCTAAACAAAGCGCAAAGCTTTAACCGATGCTGAAGCTCAACAAAAGCGACAGAAATCTACACCAGCCCCTTTATCCGCTCTAACACCTGTCAATCGACCCACTGATATAATTGAACAAGCTGCTTCTTCTGTACAAGATACACCATCAGCCATTATACCCCAAGGGCCGACTACTGATGAGGTCGTAGAAGACATTCCATCGGCATCATCTGTCGATCCTTCGCATGATCTTTTTCAAGCCGCTCCCTCAAGCCAGACTCAAGAAATTGCCCTGAAGCAGGTAAATCGATTAACTGTTTGGTTTATAATATTCCCAGACACCACAAATAGGATTCCTAACTCTATTTCATAGGAACAAGATTCTCCCGATAGCTTGTTTTCTTTTGCTATCGACGTCTCCGATGATGACGGAGAAGAGGCGAGTTCTTCCCTGGCATTGGGAACAATATCGGCATATACCTATGGCAAACTAGAAGTTCTCTTGAATCTGTTGCAACAAGATACTGCTCAACTGGTGATCGATTTAGACCCTGCAAGGACCATCTTCAAAACAATCCGTGGCCAAGTCCCTGCCGATGTTGAAGAAATCATCTTCCCAGCAGTCCATCTGGAGAGCATACAACTTCAATATCAAAAGGCTGTTCATCGTATTGCCGACAGAGCAGCTCAGGCTCAACTTAAGGAAGAAATGCTACAACTGAAGCAAACTGCCGATGAGAAGCACAAAAGCATCAGCAACTTGCAAGCCTCCGGTGCTGATCTTAAATAGAAAATCTTAGACCTATCGGCAAAAAGGGCAGCTCTGCTAGCTGAACTGGAAAAGGTTGAAACAGCCCTAACTCAAGCCAAGCAAGAAGAAGACCAGCTTCCTGACGCTATCAAGTCCCTTCAGCAAGAACGAGACGTCCAAGCTCGCAAGGCCTTGGTTCTCAAGAAGAAACTCAAGCCTGTGGAAGGAAGTGCCGATGAAGATGTCAAGGAATTAAAAGAAACCGATGAGATTCGCCTACGTGCGATATCGGCTATCCAAGCTTTGTTAAATTAGCGCATCGGCAATGATTGATACTTTGTTTTGACTCTAGCCGATAAGATTGTTATCGGCAATTACTCTTTTATGCATCCATCCAGACACTAGGGTAATATTTCTTTAAATATTTTCCATTTAATGCTCTGGGAAATACAACTCCTTCAAAAGTTTCAAGAATATATGCATTACCAGGAATAGATTGATTTATCCGATATGGACCTTCCCAAATAGGTGACCATTTGCCAAACTTAGAACTTTTAGTCCCAATCGGTAAAATCAACTTCCAAACCAATTCTCAATCGATAAATTCCTTTACCTTCACCTTCTTGTCATACCATCTAGCTACTTTTTTTCTTATTTTCCTCGATGCTAACTAAAGCTTTTAACCGATGACCTGCTACATCTTCCAACTCATCCTTCATAAGGATATCATAATCATCGGCTGTCAACTGATCTTGAGAGCATATTCGCCTAGAACCAATTTTAATCTTCCAAGGTAAGACTGCATCGTGTCCATACACCAACTGATAAGGTGTTACCTTGGTTGCACCATGGCACGCCATCCGATATGACCACAAAGCTTCATTTAATACTGTATGCCACTTCTTTGGATACTCTTTAATCTTGCGCTTAATGAGCTTGATAATTCCTTTATTAGATGCTTCAGCCTAACCATTAGCCTGGGCATAATACGATGAAGAATTTAAAACTTTAATCCCCATTCCTATAGCAAACTCATCAAATTCACCCGATGTAAACATAGTGCCCTGATTGGTAGTGATGCTTTGAGGGATGTCAAATCGGTAAATAATATGCTCCTTCACAAAATCAATCATATTAGCCGATGTCATCTTTTTTAAAGGAATTGCTTTAACCCACTTTGTGAAATAATCGGTAGCAACCAGAATAAACTTATGCCCTTTACTCGATGGTGGATAAATCTGACCGATGAGATCAATAGCCCAACCCCGGAACGACCAAGGCTTAATTATAGGGTTCATAGCCGATGCGGGTGCCCTTTGAATATTACCAAATTTTTGACATTCCTGACATCCTTTAAAATATTTAAAACAATCTTCAAGAATAGTCGGCCAATAATATCCATTTCTTCTGATCATCCATTTCATCTTGAAGGCTGACTGATGAGCCCCACATACTCCTTCATGAATTTCACCTATCAGGCCTTTTGATTCCTCTATGCTAACACACCTGAGTAAAACTCCATCTATGGTACGGTAATACAATTCATCATTGAGGAGTACATACTTGGTAGCTTGGAACCTTATACGTCTTTCAACCTTTTTAGATGGATTCTTTAAATAATCAATAATTTCCTTCCTCCAGTCATCGATATCAGCTGCTGATATTAATACTTCTTGAACAGGTTGATATCCTGAAGCATGCTGAGCCAATCAGTTAGTCTCTTCATTATGCATCCGAGAAATATGTTCCAGATGAAAACTCCTGAACCCTTTTAATAATCTCAAACACTTTTCATGATATGAAATTAAAATTTCACTTCGGCATTCATAAATCCCAGTCAACTGATTTATAACTAACATAGAATCACCAAAGATCTCAACAGCATCAGCATGTACTTTCTTGAGCAATTCTAACCCTTTTATCAGGGCTTGGTACTCAGCTTGATTGTTTGTCGATGTAGCAACAATCAGCAATGAGAACTCATACTTCTTCCCCTAAGGGGAAATTAATACGATACCAATGCCTGCCCCTTCACCACAAGTAGACCCATCAAAGAAAAGTGTCCACGGAGCAATTTTCAGAGAATCCACCATGTTGCAATGTTGAGTAACGAAATCGGCCATAACCTATCCTTTAACTGCCTTAGCCGATTCATAACATAGGTCAAATTCTGATAATGCTAAAATCCATTTACCAATCCTACCATTCAGTATCGGCATTGACAGCATATACTTGACCACGTCATCTTTGCATATGACAGTACATTCAGCCGATAGTAAATAATGTCTCAGCTTAATACAAGAAAAGTATAAACATAGACATAATTTCTCAATGGCCGAATACCTGATTTCAGCATTTATTAACCGTCTACTCAAATAATAGATAACACGCTCCTTTCCTTTAAATTCTTGAATAAGAGCTGAACCGATAACAGTATCTTCAGTTGATAAATACAATCTGAAAGGTTTTCTATGTTGGGGTGGAACTAACACTGGAGGATTTGTTAAATAACTCTTAATTTCATCTAAGGCTAACTGATGTTCATCCCCCCATTTAAATTCCTGATCGGCTTTCAATTTCAATAATGGACTAAAAGCCTTGATCTTACCTGACAAATTAGATATGAATCTTTTGATGAAATTAATCTTACCGATCAAGGATTGTAATTCAGTTTTATCGGCAGGAGCAACAATCTTGCTGATTGCCTCAATAGATTTTCTACTAATTTCAATACCCCGCTGATGCACCATAAAACCCAAGAATTGTCCTGCCGATACACCAAATACACATTCATTAGGATTTATCTTTAATCCATGTTTTCTTGTGCACTCCAATATCTTCTGTAGATCGGTTAGATGCTTTGTGATGTCTCCAGACTTAATCACTATGTCATCAATGTAGATTTCCACCAACGTGCCGATATATTCATGGAAAATAAAGTTCATAGCTATTTGATAAGTAGCACCGGCATTTTTCAAACCAAATGTCATAACTATCCACTCAAATAATTCCACATGTCCTGGACATCTAAAAGCAATCTTAGAAATATCTTCTTCAGCCATGAATATTTGATTATAACCTGCATTACCATCCATGAAACTGATAATCTGATGCCCTGCTGCAGCATCAATCAACAAATCAGCAATCGGCATTGGGTAACCATCCATCGGTGTGGCCTTATTGAGATTCCTGAAATCAATACAAACACGAAGTTTCCTATTTTTCTTGTATACAGGAACCACATTAGAAATCCACTCTGCATATCGACACTGCCGAATAAACTTTGCCTCAATTAATTTAGTTATTTCGGTCTTAATATCAGGAAGTATATTAGGATTGCAGCGGCGTGCCGGCTGCTGATGTGGCCGAAATCCAGATTTAATAGGTAACCGATGTTCAACTATAGATCGGTCTAACCCAGGCATTTCAGTATAATCCCAAGCAAAACAATCTTTATATTCCTTTAACAAATCAACTAGTTGCTGTTTACACTTGGAATTTAACTTAGCGCTAATAAAAGTGGGCCTTAACCCATCGCCTTCATCAATATCTACTTCTATTAAATCATCTGCCGATGTAAATCCTTGACCTAATTTTCCATCATCGGCAAATCTATCCATTAAAACTCTTCTTCAGAACCGACTGCTTGGATCGGTAGAATTTCGTAATCGGCAACCTTAAGGAACTCTTTTTCCCAAGCTTCTCCTGATATGCACCTAGTTCGCTCATAAGTGTCTGATTCTGCCGATGCGATGATATAAGAAGAATCACCAGGAACAACTTCAATTTTGTCTCCAACCCATTGCATAAGACACTGATGCATTGTAGAAGGAACACAACAATTAGCATGAATCCAATCCCTTCCTAAAAGTAGATTATATGCACCCTTGCCATTAATAACAAAGAAAGTTGTCGGTAAGGTTTTACTGCCGATGGTCAATTCAACACACACTGCCCCTTTAGCTGGTGATACATTGCCTTCAAAGTCCTTTAGCATCATATCAGTCTTAGTTAAGTCTTGATTTCCCTTACCAAGCTTTCGATACATCACATAAGGCATAATATTAATTGCACCTCCATCAATAAGTGTCTTAGATACAGGCTGCCCATCAACTATACCTTTTACAAACAAAGCCTTGAGGTGTTGTCTCTCATCATTGGCAGGCTTCTCAAAAATAGCCATCATTGGATCTAGTGTTAATTGAGCTATTTGGTCAGAGAAAAAAACTTCTTCTTCGCTATCAGATAGAGCCAAAAATTTCATCGGCAACATAAACACCATATTGACATCTGCCGATGGCCTTTATTTTTGTGCCTTATCTGCCACTGCTGATTACCAGATTTCTCATTGGAGGGACTTCCTTCTTGGTAAAAGTCTTTTTGACGCTCTCGCTGCATTTTCCTCTTCTGTGTCTTTGTCAAACCCTCTGGACAACATTGAGGAAGTTTAGTTTTCCACACTGGCTAATAGGTCCTGGTTGTCTCCACACGACGTATATTAGGATCCCTATAAAATATTTCTTCATCAGGAACTCTTGCATTTGCCATCTCTTCAAGTTCCTCTTGGTTTCTCGGAAAATATGCAACGTGTTTACCAAGCCTTTCATGTACACTGAGCCTGCCCCCTAGCCGATCATATACTGATGTTCTCCTTCTGATCGGCTCATTAATGGACAAACCTTGATTACCAGATTGAAATCTTCTTATAGGACGATTAACTCCGTAATAACCATTGCACTCTGGGCAATCTTCAACAGTAGGTAACTTAATACCTTCCTCCCAACAATGAATAAAAAACAGACAATTTCAATGATCCTTATGCCGATTCCACTCTTCTTGACGTCTTTCCTCTTGCTGTTGTCGATATCGGTCCCTTCGCTGACGCCAGCCTTCCTGTTGTCTTTGTTGAGTAATCATGATGCCAGCTCGAGGAGGCTTTCCAGAACTGCCACCTTCTGTCAATAGCCCCTTACCTTTTGCATCATCGGTAGTTATCCGATGTTGGGGATCTACTGATGCATTCTTTTTAGCAGCTTCCGATGTGAACACCTTAATTTTACCTTCAGTATTCAACATATTTGCTGGAAAAGAATGTTGATCAATTTTCATCGGCTTCTAAATCTTGGAATTGCCAAATTTTATTCTTCCAGACTCAATAGCTAACTGTAATTGTTGTCTAAATACTTTGCACTCATTTATACTGTGTGAAGTTGCATTATGCCATTTGCAATACAGCATATGCTTCAACTCTTCTGCCGATGGGATCTCATGATTAGGTGGCAACTTAATCTAGCCCTCCTGAAGCAAAAGATCAAATATCTTATCGGCTTTGGTGACGTCGAAAGTAAACTTCTCTGGCTCTTTGTGACCAAAGAGACAAGATATCAGCTTTTTATTCTTAACCCACTCAGCCAAACCGATAACTGATTCTTCATCCGAATCAGAATCTTCTACTTCTTCGACAAATGAAACTTTCTTATTCCAATTTCTTTTAGGTTCAAAAACTCTAGTGTCTTGATCAGAAATTCTTTGCACTAGATGACTTAGGCTTTCGAACTCCTGAGAAGCATATCTGTCCTTAAGGTGTGGCAACAATCCCTGAAAGGCCAAATCGGCAAGCTGCCGATCATCCAACACCAGGCTATAACATTTGTTCTTTACATCTCGTAGCCTTTGCATAAAGCCTTCTACCGATTCATCATTGCGCTGTCTCATCTTTACCAAATCGGTAAGCTTCTTTTCATGAACTCCAGCAAAGAAATACTTATGAAATTGTTTTTCTAGATCAGCCCAAGTAATAATAGAATTTGGCGGTAGTGAGATAAACCATGTAAATGCTGATCCAGATAGAGATGAAAACAAACGAACTCTCAATTCATCTCTACAAGCTGTCTCTCCACATTGAATAATAAAACGATTAACATGCTCCATGGTTGATGTATCGTCCTGCCCAGAAAACTTAGTGAAATCTAGCACCTTGTAACGATTTGGGAGAGGAATTAAATCATATGTCGGAGGATACGAAGTCCGATAAGAATATGTATTAACTTTGGGATTGATCCCAAACTGATCCTTTATAATTTCTGCTATTTTATCGGCCCAAAAAGCATCAACATCTTGTTGACGACATGGTTGAATCTTCACTGGAGGTACTTGCTGATACCCTTCTGCATACCTTTGTGGCCCACGATCTCCAGCAATTGGCATATTTGTCACTATCTGTGGTCCATTAACCTGCTGAAAATGGTTCATCGGTTGAGCTGCCGATGCTTGATTCTGAAAACCAGCATGCATGTGACCTTGATGAACACCTGTGGCTTGCTGATTTGGCTGAACTGGATGTTGAGTGGGAAACTGCCCTGACCAATTATTAGCGTTCATCGGTACAAAATTTGCCGATGGTTGGTAACTTGTTGGCATTGCCGGATAATTACAACTAACTTGAGGTAAAACCTGGACTCTAGGTTGACTTATGATTGGAGCCTTCTGTTGCATCGGTAACAAATTTGCCGATGGACTTGAACTAGATGTTTGACCCAAAGACACCTGGAAACCTCCTAGAGTTGGTTGTACAGTAGTTGTTGTAGTATATTGGGGTACTTGAACTATCGGTGAACCAGCCGATAGCATAGGAGCTTTTCCCGTTGCATTAAACACTTGAGGTGATCCATGGTTAAAAACAGATGGCTCTGGAGGCATACCATATCCCCACCAATTAGCAGGAGTCTGATTATTCTGTGGTACAGGACCTGATAAAGCCGATGCTGATAGATATGTATTAAGCTGAACTCATCCTGATAATGCTGAATCCGGACGCATCGGTGTAGACTGTACGTTAGATAAACCTGCTGATACTGGAAGAGAAGAAATCTCTATACCCGCAACGGTCGGGGGAGCCGATGGAGTAATAGCAGATGCTGATTCTGGTTGATGATAAGCAGGCCCAACGTAATGAGGTGACGCTTGCCCTTATTTAAAAGTTCGAATCACAGCATTATGAACAGTATTGGACAACACATTGGAATAATTAATTAAAGCATGATTCACTGCAGAATTAACCATCTCTTGAAGTTTACCCGGATTAGAATCAAAGGTAACTTGCCGAAGCAACGACAAGTCTTGCTTCTAGATGACTTGTCCACTTTTGTTCAAACTGAATGACTTCAAGCAGAGCTGTCTGTATTCTTCTATAGCCCTCTCCATAGCCTGCTTCTGATCGTCCTTAAGATCTTCTTCTGTTACCGCGATGATGTTTCCCGCATCGATCTCAGGATTAAGCATCTTGACTAGATCTGTCCCACTAGGCGTGCCAAAAGATGTGTTGATGCAAAAGTAGATCTACAAACACAAAGGGCTAATACCCAAAATCGATATCCAAAGCGCGCCAGTCGATTTGACCTGTTAATCGACAAGGATAAAGATACGAGCACTTTGGTCCTGACAACAGCGATACGCCTGGAAGTCACGGCCAAGAGGTACTCACGCGGAACTCGAGGATCGCCGAAGATTGCACTAGAGCAATGCAACTCGCCGAATCGATGAGAACTCGTAAAAAAAGAAAAATATGCAAATTGACGAAGTCGTCGAAAGTAGATGTAAATAAGAATAAAAAGCTGTTTTTGATGTATTGATTGATCTCCTTTTTTACATTGCCCTTCACCCTATATTTATATCCTGATCTACAGAAACGTAATCAAATACGACTAGGACACTAAATCCAAATCTATGGAAACACATGACTTTGATACAACTCAGACTCTAATAAACGTATATAAGGAAATTAACTCCTATCTTATTCCATAGTCCGCCTCAGTCACGATGGTATTCTCATCGACCTCCTTTTTATCGGCACAATCCCTGTTTCATCGGCACAATCCCTGTTCCATCGGCAGCAGCCTTCAAGATCCTTGCATCGGTACATCCCCTATTTCATCGGCAGCAGTCTTTAAACCATCTTTCATCGGCATCAGCAATAATACCCTTAACCTTATTGGCAACATTTCAATTTGAACCCATACGCCGCTACCACTCATAAGCAAACTCATTTTCATCATCTATCAATCTACACAATAATCTTTCCTCTGCTGATTAGCCCTTCCTGACCATCTTGACACGTGCTAAAAAATGATGTCAACAGTCGCCGAGGCACTTTAGGCGATGATCATATGGACATTCCTGATAAGACAAAGGATAACGTTAAGGCTAGAGTGGATCTAGCAACGTTATGTGATAGACCAAAGCTACAAATGAAGCCTCCTAGAAGCGGCAAGACATGGAGTAAGCCTAAGGCCGAATTCGTCTTGACTAGGCCCCAAAGGAGGAAAGTACTAGAATGGATCCAAACGTTAATGTCCCCTGATGGGTATGCAGCGAATCTGAGGAGGGGAGTGAACTTATCTACTATGCGAGTCAAAGGTATGAAGAGTCATGACTACCACATATGGATTGAGTGGCTTCTTATGGCGATGGTTTGAGGCTATGTCCCTGAGCATGGCTAGCTAGTGCTAGTAGAGTTGAGCTATTTCTTCTGCCAACTTTGTGCCAAAGAGTTATCTCGGACCGTGATTATAGATTTGGAAAGAATGGCACCTGTGTTGCTCTGTAAGTTAGAGATCTTTCCACCTAGCTTTTTTGTTCCGATGCAGCATTTAATTTTGCACCTCCCATATGAGACATGAATGAGGGGCCTATGCAGGGCTATTGGTGCTATCCAATCGAGATATGTCTAAAGGTTCTTCGAAGTAAATGTAAAAATAAATGTAAAATTGAGGCTTCCATTGCAGAGACATACATTCTTGAGGAGGTGTCCAACTTTACAATAATATACTATGGTGACAACCTTCCTAGTGTGCATAATCCATCCTCTCGTTACAATGCTAGCGAAAATAAATTGAACCTTAGCCTGTTCTGAGGGCAACTCGAAAGTGCAAGTGATTGGACCCCTAAGACCTTGATACATGAAGAGTGGCGCACTATCATGCTATATGTGTTGACCAACCTTTCCGAAGTGGAGCCGTACATGTGGAAATTTCTTAATGAATTCTGGCGTCAATCAAGGGAACCTACCCCGCAGGAAACTGAGACCCTTCTTAGACAGGGTGTGGGAAATGGAATGCCCGATTTCATTTCTTGGTTCACACAGAAGGTACTGTCCAATTTTGCTCGTACTTAGTTTGACATTACAAGTTGCTCGTACGTGCGAATAATATAATGATCTATCCTGCTTGATCTTGCAGTGCCAAACCGATGCGTCTATGAGTGCCGAGTTGAGTCAAGTTGCCGGTGGCTTTGCCTACATGGTCAGGTCATTTACCAGTTATGATGTGAATGGATATCGCTTTCACATGACAAGACACGAGCAGAGTCGGCCCAATCGAAGAACCACAAATACCAGAGTTTTTACGCCTGGCCTTGATGGGGTCGAGTATTATGGAAGAATTGAAGAAATATACAAACTCACGTTTCATGGTTCCAAAGCTCTTAATCATGTCATATTCAAATGTCATTGGTTTGATCCTGAAGTAACGAGACGGACCCCTAATCTTGGGCTAGTCAAAATTCGACAGGATTCCTTCTTACGAGGAGAAGATGTCTATATTGTGGCTCAACAGGCCACGCAAGTTTACTATCTCTCATACGCGTGCCAAACCAATGACTATCTTAAGGGTTGGTATATTGTGCACAATGTATCGCCACATGCTAAAGTACCTGTCCCAAATGATGAAGATTACAACTTAGACCCAAACACATATGACGGAGAGTTCTTTCAAGAAGAGGGGCTAGAAGGGAGTATTGAGATAGACTTAACCGAAGCGATCGGAATGGAAGTAGATAATGAAAGGGTTGATGACGAGGATGATGGAGATGAGGTGCAAAATGTGAGGGACTTACAATTACTTGATCAAGTGCATTTAGGCAGCGATAATGATGACAACAATGCTCCTTCGGATAGTGTTGATTATATCAACATGCCTGATAGTGATGATGAGACTTATGATCCAGCTAATCCCGATCATGATTACTATTTCTAATACATGTAATACTGTTATTTTCTAATTATGTTTCGTTTATTTTGCATGTCTTTCTAATTACGTCTTGTTTATCTGTGCTTATTGGTTTACTCTTTTAATTGCAGGAGATTGAACAAAGATGGTGGGCGGTATGAGGAACGTTAGGTCGGTTTACTAGAGACCGCCCGCTGCAGCTGAGGAGCCCACTAGAGCTGAGGAGCCTGAGAGGCCCGTGGGTCGAGAAAGGGGCAAGGGTCGAGGGAGGGGCAGGGGTCGACGGAGCAGAGACTCGGCAGTCGTCGCTTGTACCGCCCTCGCCTGAGGAGGAGGAGGTGGTGGTGGTGGAGCAGCAGGAGCACGAGCAGGAGGAGGAGGAGGAGGAGCAGGCGGAGGAGGAGCCCACTGCGGGGGGTTCCTCTTCCTTTGGTTCGCAGGGTGTCTGGTTGCGAGGCCCCTCGACCCTCCCGACGCGACCGATACCTTTAGAGAAACATCCACTGATTCGACCCTCTGGGCAAAGGTAA
The DNA here is from genome assembly GCA_038087645.1 of Saccharum hybrid cultivar R570. NCBI lineage: Eukaryota > Viridiplantae > Streptophyta > Magnoliopsida > Poales > Poaceae > Saccharum > Saccharum hybrid cultivar. The sequence continues at coordinate 1,759,300 of JAQSUU010000165.1, read as the reverse complement.
GTAACTTTAGATGTTATCGCTACTTCATTTGATATGTTACCATGGCATAATACAAACTAATATTTTTTCTTAATCACTTGGGCAGGAGTTGGACGATTGTGGCTGCAGGTGATCACAAACACCTTCCTAATGGCATCCTGTGTCTTTTGTGCAAGCAACACTTTCCTGGCCTGGTTCAGTTTGCAGAAGGGGCGGAGCCAGCATACACGTTCGAGCACTACGTCGCCGTACCCGATGCACGAGATCGGGAAGGCAGGGTATTCGACAACAAAGCAGCGCGGGTGACGGCCGAGCTGTGGATAAGTCTTCCTTGCATTACCTTGCTTAATACATCATATTCATTGGACATTCTTGAAATAATGACTGGATACATATTGTCTATATGCAGAATTTCTTCAAATGTGACCACGGATTCAAGGCTAGTGCCTCTAGGACAGCTCACAAAACTTGCTTCAAGCTCGTGAAGGACATGCATTACGAGGCGCGCGTTCAGGCCATCATCCAATACCATGCTACCTTCCTTGGAGCAAAGGTCACCAAAGCTCAAGCAAGAAACATGAGCCTGACCTGGGAGCAATTTCTGCTAGTAAATACTGATTTTTTTCTGGCATTAAGTACGCTTAATTTGATCTTCTTATATGCCATATACTTGATGACGTGTAGATGCTTCCGTAGTGGTGGGCCAATCATACCCAGTGTTAGGCACATATGGTGGACAAGTGGTGCGCCGAGGAGTGGGCGGAGACGCACAACGCTTGCCAGGAGCGGCGTTTGATGATGCTAGGTGCACCACACCATCAAGGGAACCTTAGCCTCCACCAGTACGCGGCTAGATGGGTACGCAAATTTATTTATTTATTCTAATGTTCGCTTCTGCATAATTTCTAATCATCTTGCTGTTTGTTTCAAAGTCGTCGTCACATGGTGGCCAGCCTTGCTCCTAGGTGAAGGCATAGGCTTTGGCCCACAAGGGCAAGGAGACATCCGACATCGACTTCAACCCGAAGGACCCACCCTCGGTGTACAGCAATGCGACCGTCCACAGCTGCCTCACTGAGTACAGCTCGATGGCAAGGCAGGTCCATGGGCCAGACTATGATCCGACCACCCAGGATTTTGATGGGAAAGTCGTCATGAGGGTGAGAGGAGACAAGAAGCATGAGCAGTACTGGCTTGGCGATAGCGTACTCGACACGGCCACTACTCCCACTCTCTCCCAGATCCGAGCAAGGAGCATGAGCGAAAGACCGGCCATACGCCCACGGTCGGACACTGCACAGCACCGGATGGAGGCAATGCAAGTTATTTCTGTTTTATTCGTCGTTCATTGATTTTTACATATCTTTGCTTTGCATTGTGACATTAGGGTGTAATATTGTAGACCCAGCTGGAAGAAGAAATGAGGCTACGGCAAGAGATGAAGGCGAAGATAGAGGCCGATCGACAGAGGATGGACCAAATGTTTCAGTAGATGCAAAGTCTTGGTGCGAGTATGGGTCAATCTCCGCCACATGGGCTATTCGCTCTTCCTCCTCCTCATGCTGAAGGCACTCATGTGAGTATGAATGTTTATTGCTTTTGCTTGTGCTTTACTTGTATATAACCTAGATTAGCTACCTAAGTAATTTCTAGATTAGCTATCCAAGTTAGAACACATTGAAACATGTCCACCTGTAGATGCATGTAAAACCTTGTCCTCCTTAATGATATATCGGAAAAGTTTCTTTGTTAGGAATGCATATATGATTGAGTCTAACTACTAAGCTAGTCTACTAAATTACACTGTTATATACACCTACTTATTGTGCATTTCCTCTGTCTAGCAGAATATTATTATATATGGCTGTGAAATACATCTATAGCAGTGTTGTGTTGGTACATGTGAAATTACAGCACAAAGATAAAAAAGCATTACATGAAAAATATGTGTCTATATATCTTCTCTACTGTAACCACATATCAATTCTAATATTTACACAATGACAACTCCTATTAACTATTTATATGATGTCATCTCCTAATTAGCTTTACAAATTATAAATACTAAAAGCTAGTGTACTCATGAACCAAACTAATCTTGCTTCACACATGCAATCTCATCTTCTTTGTGCAGAATCCATCGGCGGCATCGAATGATGGACCTCGCGACCCACTGCAACACTCGCCGTGGAGTGGTTGGTGATTTGTTTGTGGTTCTGTTAAACTTATGCTTGTCATGTACTTATATTCGTACTGTGGAGACAAGGCTTGTGGTTGATATTGTGATGCACTTATGTTGGTACTGTGGAGACAAGACTTGTGATGCACTTGTTGGTGATTTGTGATATATTGTGGTTGTTATTGTCTATGTGATACATTGTGCTTGATATTGTCTATGTGTATATTGTGATTGATATATGTATTTTCTGTTTGATCGGAATGAAAAAAAAACAAAAAAAGGCTGATTTCGTCACTTTGCCGAGTGCAATGACCATAGCACTCGGCAAAGTAAGAAAAACTGGCAACCTGGAACATGGCTTTGCCGAGTGCAATGGCCAAAGCACTCGGCAAACAATATTTAAAAAAAATTAAATTTTTTGTCGTGTGTCCCGGCAGCTGCACACTCGCCAAACAATATTTAACAAAAAAAAATAAAAAACTTTGTTGTGTGCCAGATCATTTCCACACTCGGCAAACAATAACTAAAAAAATTAAAAACTTTGTCGTGTGCCCCGGAGGGCCAACACTCGGCAAACAATATTTTTTAAAAAAAAATTAAAAACTTTGCCGAGTGCCCCTGTGTTCTGGCACTCGGCAAAGTCGCCGTCACCGTTTTCCCTCTGTTGGCGCTACTTTTTTTTGCCGAAAGTCGCGGAGGCACACGGCAAAGTCTTTGTCGAGTGCCCGACAAAAAACCCTCGGCAAAGCTGACTTTGCCGACCAAACTTAAGGCAAGTGTCATAAGCCGAGGGTGACATTCGGCAAATACTTTGTCGAGTGTATTTCGGGCTTTGCCGAGTGCTCCTGGCACATGGCAAACTCTCTGAATCCAGTAGTGAACTCTAGTCGGTTTTTAGTTGTCAGGCAATAGGTGTTCACCGGTAGTCTGGTAGTGATGAATGGCAACAATGGCCTTGTTCGGCTGGCTGGCTCCCAGCCAGCCAGCAGTGTTTTTCTCTCACACCAATTCAGCACCAGCCAGCAGCCACCAGCCAGCCAGCAGTATTTTTCTCTCACAAGAAATCAGCACCAGCCACCAGCCAGCCGAACGAGGCCAATATATAGTGATGTGATCATGCATCCAACTATATATAGGTTCAAGTTTCTTCAGCTCGAATTTAGGTGCTTATTTTCTTCGTACTGAAAAAACGTCTAGTATCAGATTGGTCTATCCTTGTATATAATTCTGTATGTAGTACCTTCCGTGACCGTAACCACTCTAATTAATCCTTAGCATCACTTTCACGTGGTATAGTACTATACATGTGCACATCAGTGTAAAATGCGCGCGCAGTGGTTTATGCCATCAGCGATGCTGATGATGCACATACATCATCGTTATCTATTGATGGCCGTTCTTATCCGGAAGTCATCCCTATCAATCGAGGGGGAGGTTTAAGCATTATATCACTTTGAGCAAGCGAATTGAGCGTAGTTAGGTCTTCTATAGTGTACATGTCCTCTAGATTCAAGTTCTCAATTTAGCACGTGTGCTTGTATTTTTGTGACTTTATCATTCTCGAGTCACATGGGTACGATATGCGTGTTTTCCATAGAGCTAAGTATGTCCATGTAGGTGATGCCTGTCGACTTCTAGGCATTTAATGATGATTGTGCTAATTTCAAGATTTATTGATTCAGCTTAATCATTCAGATATGCTCGTAGAACTAGGATGTTCATGTGTATATTCATACGGTACATCTGTTTCTCGAGGAGGCAATTAATATATCAGTTTGACTAGATTTATAAAATTAGTATCTGTAAATAGATTTATAAAAAAATATATTTTATTTAATCTAGTGATATTAATTACGTATATTATAAATAGTAGTATTTTTTATATCGGCGGCAGTTTCTTTCCATCTTTTTTCCATCGGCGGTAGTTGGTTTCAACCTGGCGCTAAGAGCGTTACTTTGATTTGACTTGGTCGATTGCAACGTACGACGATACGACGGTAAAGCGAGCGTGATAATTTGGTATTTGAAGGTGGGATGCGTATATAAGAAAGGGAAAGCCAGTCGAAATCGATCGAATTGGCGCATGTGTCACGCGATGAGCGAAATTGGGAATTGGATTTGTGAAATAAAGCGTGACAGCGACTAAAGTGAATTGAATTGGGAGAGATCCATGTGTGTGCATCGGTCAAAAAGATATTGAAAAGAAGGCCTCACTCAATTGCGACGTGCTCATTCTCTCTCTCTCCCTCTCTCTCCATATGTAACCTACTTTTAAAAAAAAAAAACCATATGTAACCGTACTACTGCTACTAGCTAGAGACGGGTAGGCCTGTGCATTTGAGCAACATACGAATATGCCCATGCATGCATGCATGCATGGCTCTGCAAGTAGTAACAGTATTGCCGTTGGGCATGGCCTGATGGGCGCATGGGCAAAGCTGAAAACTGTGCATGCATGCATGCTCACTGATCAATATGTGCAGTAGTGGACTGCTCAAACCAAATGTGCAAAACAAAAAGTATTTATTCCACAGACGCGCGCCTTTAATTATAGGTGTTGTTTAGTCCTTAAAATTTTGCAAAATTTTTCAAGATTCTCCGTCACATCGAATCTTTGGACGCATGCATGAAGCATTAAATATAGATAAAAAAAATAAAATTAATTACACAGTTTAGACGAAATTCACGAGATGAATCTTTTAAGCCTAATTAGACCATGATTGGATACTAATTACCGAATAAAAAAAAACTATAGTACCATTTTCTAAAAAATTTCGCGAACTAAACAAGGGCATACTCAAAATGTCACAGCACGGGAGAACATGCACGGATCACCCATGCGTGTACGCTTTCTTTTACTATATATATATATCAAATAGGTGTTTGTTGTTTATATATTTGTTTAATAATCTCGGCTCGTGATCGACTGATATCCTGGTATCTGATGATCATGTGACTGACCTGCTCCATGCATGACTTCGCCTGGCATTTGATACGTGTTCTTTGACCGGCCTTGTTTTATTTCTCGATCTCAAAAGAAAGCTAGCGTAGCATTTTGAAAGAAAAAAGGGGTCAAACAAGCTAAGGTGTGTGATTCTGGACAGCAGTTCAGTTGACATGTGTAGGCTGCACTCGTGCATTCCAGAATAGCCAACTCACATATTATTCTTTGCCTGGTTTTATCTCTAGCTTAATTATTTCCAGAGAAAGATGCGTCCGGATTTGACTAAACAGTGTGCTCGCTAGTCGCTACACACAGATTATGGGTGTACGTTCTTCGTCGTCGTCCTTTTTACTATTATTATTACGGGAACACGCATACCAACCACAGCTACTAGCAATGGTGGAGCCCTATAACAAAACTGAAAAAAAAAATCAGCAATTTTTTTTTTGAGAAACCGGGTTTGTATTCATATAAATTTCATAGAGATTACATTCCCAGACTTGCAAAGACACCCTAAAAGAAAGAAGAAATTATAGCATAGTCTCTGCATAGTCATTCTTCCGGTCGTCCTCGTCGCCGGCGGTCGGAGCACCGTGGAGCTTGAAGCCGACCTCCTTCCCGACGATTGAACACAAGATTTAAATGGCACCAAAAGTGGTATGTCGAAAACATCAACATACGTTATGACCGCTGAACGCCCAGGCCGAAGAAGATAGCCGTCGGCCATCACATCGCCGGAGTACAGGGAATCTGACGCCCCAAAAGCAACCAGCAATCCCCACACACCAGACGACAGCACACCCAGAAGGGGAATGGAACCACCAGGGAAGGTGGTAGATAAGAACCAACCCAGTTTCGGCGAGTCGTAAACATACCTCCCGAGATCTTCACCAGATTAGTCGCCACCTCCAGAGAAGATGAGGGAGGAACAAAAGACGAACTCGACCAGATCCAGAAGAAGCAGATAACTCCAGATCTGGTCCGGCACCACCTCGCAAGCCTCCCGCCGACACCGGAACGAGTGACGGCGAGGTGGAAGAAAACGAGGAGGAACTTATTCAACCAAAGCAGCGGCGCCGCCTCCACCAAGCACACACCACCGGGAAACTTACCCCTCATGCAGATCTCGTCGGAGACAACACCATCGAAGCCACCGTCGCCGGAGAACTGCACAAGTAAGCTAACCCTAACCGGCGATATAGAAGACGCCGGCGGGACAAAAGAGGTACTAATCCTAAAAACTACGGCTATACAAGCCCTCCCGCCAAGGAGCCGGGCACCCCTCTCATCCCCGCCGCCGGCAAGGACGTCGGAGGAGAGGGGGCCGGCGGATCGACGAAGGGAAGAGTGAGTCGCCTCTGAATCGCCTTTTTTCACTGTAGAAGGGGAAAGACTCAGGACAGGTAAAAAAAATCAGCAAATGAGAAACCAGATATATGATGCAACTGGCCACACAGCCCAATATGGATACGGCCCATGGGCCAACAAACCTAATGCAAGACCGCAAACGTGTCTCTCTTTTTTTCCCCTTATATATAAGTGTTAATTAATTGTCACAAAAAAAGAGTTAATTAATTTCTCCATAAAAGAATGGGATCATATAGCAAAGCAAGGATGGAGGATGTTGCAAAACCCGAGCTCCTTATGTGCACAGGTTCTTTAAGGCAAAATACTTTCCCAGCGCGTAGGAGTAGATTCAGAACGACAATGGATTTTGTAAGCGCTTCAACCGAGATTGGCAGGCAATATAGACATTTATCCACAACCAAGATGGCCATTATTCTGTTTGCCTGTAAGAATTACATTGTGATACAAAGTAGTGCCAACCATATCCAACAGAGGGAGAATGTCAATTGGGACCAAAATGATAGTCAAGTTTACAACAGAACAGTCTAATCTTGTACTACTGTCATTTGTATTCTTGGAAGTTGACATGGCCAGTGGCTTGCGCATGTTCGACGGCCTCCTGCATTGCGCATAGACAGATTGGAACATTCAGTACAATGATTTTTTGCAGATTTGGTTGGAAGTTGAAACCTTTTGCATTTTATAAGAGCCTTTGCCTTTTGACCGATGACGCCGATCTGGCACACTCCACAGCGCAGAGTGAAGTTCGCGGTGTCAGTATAGCTCCTCTTCCTGCATGTTGCATGTCAAACAAAACAAATGGGCAATATTATCATCAACAGGGAAGTTGACAGGTAATGAACAGAGTGTTCAAATGGCTATGGTTAAGTACCTTTGTGCCTCCTTCACTAAGTTGAGGGCAAGGCCTTCTGCTGGACCAATGGATCGGTTATGATTGACAGGGAAGATTGTCTGGTCGAATTCTTCTGGTGCTCCTTCAGCTGGAGACATCTGAATTTTTGTTCAAAAAAAGTAGATATAATTAGCAAATACCTCTTGTGTCTTGTTAATAATTAGCGTAATTCCATCAAGTGAACTTACAGCGAGAGCATCATAATGCAACCCATCATAAATGAGCATGGCCCTTTCACTATAATTCTTCTCCTGTGTCAAGAAATGCAAAACTGATAAGTAAATTAACAAATTTGGAACAAGAAGATAGGGGGAAGAAAGATCACTAACCTGACCATAGAGATCACAGCGGCTGGTCTGAATGTCATATGCCGCAATTTCACGCCCGTAATATTCGGATAGAATAGAAAGTTCAATGGCTCCTTTATAGACAAAGATAAGGAGGGTTCAAATTAGTTCTAAAAGAAGCAAAGTAGCAATTTTACAAAACATCATGTTCAAAAACATTTATTTTTACAGTCTTAAAGCTTCTAAATAGGAACACTTTTACTAATAACTCATAGTTCTATTGGTTGTTGGGTGCAATTAAAGAGCCTCTCCTAACTAGTAGGTTTCTGACGGACGACCATAAATTAGTGGTGGCGATGCCTAATCAGGAGCCATGAGGACTTGAATCCCAACAGTTTTCATGGTATCAGGTGCAACTACTCAATGTCCGTTTTTGGGAAAGAAAATCTCGTTAAAATGCAGACATATGAAATCCAGACATCCAGTTCACAAATAGAACAGTATGGAAACACTTCTTCAAGCTGAGAGTATTTTCAGCTTTAACGCTGGTGTACAAGTCTATAGTGCTGGAACTCACCTCCCCACTTTTCAGGATCCAAAATCCAAGCACAATACGCTTCATTTGGTTTGCCAAGAAATGCTTCGTTGTATTTCTCGGGAGCACTAGCAACTGTTGCTGCTATGACCTTCAAGCAAAGGAGGGAAGAAAAGCTGTGTGTCAACATAAAAATCAGAGAGGAAGTAAAATGCATGGCAATACCAGGTGCAGATTTGCACTCTGTGTACAGCAATTTCTGGCTAAAAGTAAGAGGAACACCATGGAATACAGATCAGTAGTAGCTCAACTAAGGTGATCTATTGCAATCATTCTAATTTGAAGTGTGAGCAGCACAGTGACAGTGGATGAAACATCACATCTTGCATAAACATTTTTTAAGACAATAGAATTGGTACAGTTCACCCAATAATATAATGAAGCAGTACTCAGCGGGCCAAGATGCTATTCAATCTAACAGCTGTCATCAATTACATAATCAGCAGATGGTATTAATGCAAACCTCAAAAACAGCTCATCAATGGATTTCAGTTAGCATCCAGCAGCTCTGCTAATCTATCTAAATGACATATTTCGACACCACTGTCAAACCGTCCTATGCAGGCGCAGCAAGACGCACCAATTTTAACGCACTTATGCATGACCCCACAACTCCTTTTATTGGTAGAGAAGGTGGAAATCATGACAGTAATAAATTTCGGGCAACAGATATGCCTCTGCCATATTTCAGGCAACCGTGCAAGCTCGGATCCAAGCATGATACGGTACCATTTTAACAATACCAAAGACAAAGAGGCAGGATTAAGTGAGGGCCACCACGGGCAGCAAACAGTTGGTCCAAGCAGTTACCTGTCTGAGCTCAGAAGCCTTATTCCGGTTGTGCTCCATCACGTAGCTGTACCAAAGCACAGGTGTGGCAAACTGTAATAAGCGACGGTTCCATTTGCTAGACCATGAATCATGAATGGTGTAGTAGCAGAGCTATGACAGACTTACCCCACAGCATTGAAGAGGCAACTGTTATCCGAAGGGATGACTCTCCTGACAACGACACCTTCCATTTCGCCCGGCCTACAGACAGAATCACCCCAAACAAGCGCCAATTGAGAAGGGAATTATATTGTGCTGAAAGAACCAATCGTGACTCCGACTGAAACTATCGAGGGCTACTATAATCCACTCGCTATAACAAGAGCGATAGCGGCAGCAAGATTGCCCTGCCTGCCCGCCACGTCCTTATGTTCCAACTTCCAATCCCACGGACGCACGGAAGGTAGAGGTTCCATCCAGAACGGCGCACGCAGCAAGTTGCGTGGAATGGAAGGGAGAAGGCTACGCCGCTACGGGAAGCTACCAGGTGGGGGTTCTCCAAGAAATGGGCAAAAGAAGGCGCCAGCCAACCACCCCCACGGCTCCTCCACCCACCGCCGCTATTGCTAGGCACTTAGGCAGGCGGGCTGCGGGCGAGCGAAATCCCACGCCGCAATCTAACACCGCGCCCCAACGCTGCGGGCCGTGCCGACCGGGAGGCAACGGATTCCCGCGCTCGCAAGCCGCAGGCAACACGACCACCGCGCGCGAAGCAGGCGGCGGAATCACGACCGGACGCACGCACGCAGACCTCGGAGCAGCAGCGAAAGCAGAGCACGGACGCACGCACGTACCGGTAAGCGGCAGGAGACTCGTCGCAGGGGGAGGGGGTCGACACGGACACGCCGCGCTCTGTCCGAATTCGCGGAGCTCTGAATCGAGGGAGGGAGGGAGGGCAGCGGAGGAAAGGGGCGCGGAGAGGAAGGGGGAGGCGGTATATAAACCAGGCCAGCGGCGAGGCGAGGAATCAGACGGAACTGGCAGGGGGCCCGGATCTGCTTGGGGCGGTGTGGCCTGTTGCCTGTGGCAGGCACAGATCTCCCTCTGACAGCCGCCCTAGTGCCTGCCTCGATGTGGCAGGTGAGCACAGCGCTCCTGACACCCTTGCCTGAAATGCAACGACTACGAGTAGGAATTCATGGATGGCATGCCCATTCGTTTTTTTTACGGCACACACCCCTTCGATATAAAACCAGGTGATAGATACTCCTGTATCTTCAGGATCCGGCTAGCGTCCGAACGTCTAAATCCGGGCGCCACTGCCGGACACGGTAACGAGCAGCACCAGCCCACCCCCTCCCCACCACACACACGGAAAAAAAAGAAGAAAAGACGAACGCGACCCCCACCCGCCCCGCATGGAGAAAGAACGCGACCCCCGCCCCACCCTCGTACGGAGAAGAAAGACGCCCCCCACGCGCACGGATCTGCCCCTGCCCCCAACCTCGCTGACCCCAGCACCTCCGCCCCGCCACCAGCCCACCACCATAGTCCACCCCCAGCTGTAACAAGGGGAAAAGGCTATTGCAACATCGAAGCACACCTGATGCAACAAACGAAAAAAAACTGGTGAAACAAACGAAAAAACTATTGAGACATCGAAAGAACAACTAATGCAACAAACAAAAAATATGAACTGCAACATCAAAAAATGTCTACTATAACATTCAAAACACATCCACTGCAATAGCGAGAAGAATCTGCTGCAACAAGGAGAAAAAACTATTGCAACCTCAGAAGCACTACTAATGCAAACATCAGAAAAAAAACGCCTGTTGCAAACAAAATTCTACTGCAACATCGGGGGGAGCTACGGTAAAAACGAAAAAAGATATTGAAACATGTTAAGAACTACTCCTGCAACATCAGAGAAATCGCCTGTTGCAACAACAACAAAAAAGATAATGTTGCAACAATCCACATCATCTGTTGCAACATTGAAAAAGAATCATTGCAACAAGGACGAGATCTAACTCGCCACAACCCTAGCCACCACCAAACCCTTAGATCCAGAGGGAGGAGCAGGAGGAGGAGGAAGACCAGATCCAGAGAAAGGAGGAGGGAGGGGAGTCTCCGAGGAGGAAAAAAAAGGAACAGCTCAGATCTACGAAGGATCCACCTACCTCGTCGGAACCCACCGCCATCGAGCTTCTCTACGGTGGCTGGATGTCGCCAGAGCAAGGGGAGGGAGGCAGGGGAGGAGAGGGAGCACGCGGCTCGCAGCCACCGCCGTCACGCTCTCTCTCGGCGGCATGGAGGCCGCGGGAGCACGGAGGAGGGAGGGAGGGAGGGCGTGCTCGCTAGAAGCCGTCGCGGTGTCGAGGTCGAGGATGGAGGAAGGGGCGGCGGTGCGCGAGCAGAGAGCGGAGGAGCCTCCGCAAGGAAGAGAGCGCAAGCAGCGAAGTAAAGTGAACCGCACGGGATGAAAAATAGGAAGCACGTCGGAGCGGGGCGGATAGCGTGAGGCGCGCACGTCGGACGCCCTCAACAGAGCGCAACCGTATCTTTATTATATTATGTTAAAAATAGATCTCGAAGAAAAACGCTTCTACGAGCAAGCAGTGAGACTTGCCTCGCTACGTGAGCGGAAAAAAAAAACAAAGGCCCTTTGTCAACGCCAAGAGCCGGCAGGCCTACAGCCATCTGCCCCGATGGCGAGTCCAAAAGTCCGTTTCCTGGGCGGGCGAATCCGATCCCACAAGCAAAGCGACCACCGACCGGTGCGGCGGTGCCGCTGCTTGGCTGGCTACTAGGCAAACCTTTGGTTCCCCTGGCTCCTTTCCCCCAGGCCCCAGTCTCCTAGTCAGAACTCAGAACAGTAAACATGGCAGATATATGGCGGGCATATAGCGCGGGAAGTGAATACTGTTGGTGTAAATGTGTAATTTCTTTTTATCCATGGCAGATATGGCGGCATATATTGCGCGGCTTCTCCGATGGTGCGTCTCAGGGGCTGTTTAGTTCCCAAGAATTTTTGTAAAAATTTTCAGATTCCCTGTCACATCGAATCTTTGGACACATGCATGAAACATTAAATATAGATAAAAAATAAAACTAATTACACAGTTTAGACGAAATGGACGAGACGAATCTTTTAAGTCTAATTAGACTATAATTGGACACTAATTACCAAATAACAACGAAAATAGCTACAGTGCCATTTTGCCAAAAAAATTTGCAACTAAACGCTACCTCAGATTGAATTTGTGCTCATGTTAACATGGACGCAGCCACGCAGGGCGGCGGCAGGGCCAGCCAACCTGGAAGAGCTGCTTCCCAGAGAACCAATATATTTCCCCCTGTCTGATAAAGCAAGCAGAAAGTGGTTAGTTGATATTCTCCTAATCTCCTGTTTTATCCAGGCACCATATATTATTGCTCGCTATTTCCACAACCCAAGAGTCAAAGCCACAGAAATTTCAAGGTTTCAGCAATGCCAGAATGTGAATGGTATGCGCCACAATACATAAAGCCAGGAATATAACACGTTATCAGGAGAAAGTTAAAAAAAGATAGAAAGATCCAGTATGATATTTTCTCACCGGATCTTACAAAATAAGATCTGCTATTCTGTCGCAAGTGCTGACACTTGCTCCCGGAGGCAATAAGCTTGGAACCAGATTCCTCTGAGCTGCATTTGGAATATGAAATATATGTTAGCTCACCGCAGCAGCGTGTGGGTAATTCTTCAGTGATAACGCACAACTAAAAGGAACTGTTAATGAAATACAAATTGCAAAACCTAAAACATTTGTGAGAGGCTAGACAACACAAGCAGAAGAGCAAACGGAACAAGAATGGCAGCATAGAGTACCTGTTTAAGGTAGCACTACTTCAGTAGCATCTCAAGTTCATCAGGCTCCACTAACCCTACTTCATTCTCATCAAGAATAGATAATAAGTCTAATCCAGCTTTGGAGCTCTTCCTTGGGTAACTAACAAGATAGTTATTACCTCTACAGAGTACAGACAAGTCTATCAGCCGATCTTGCTATGTTAAGCAGACAATGCAGTGTTTTCTTATGAGACAATTGAATCACGCCATTTGTAGATCAATATCTAGATTAAGGAATCAATATACTCTTCATCTAAGCTTACAACAACAACAACAACAACATAGCCTTTTGTCCCAAGCAAGTTGGGGTTGGCTAAAGATGAAACCCAAAAGAGACGAGAAATAGAGAGACACATAAAGGGACATAAAAGGCACAAGATAGAAAGAGCTCACGGTTCAGGCACGTTGATTGTCAGTCTCCAAGCGCTCCTGTCCATAGCTAAATCCTTAGAGATATTCCACTCCTTCAGGTCTCTCTTAACGGACTCGTCCCAAGTTAGTTTAGGTCGAGCTCTACCGCTCTTTACATTATCGACCCGCTTTAGAACCCCACTATGCACTGGCGCCTTAGGAGGCCTCCGTTGGACATGTCCAAACCATCTCAACCGATATTGAATCAATTTCTCAACCCTATCCCGAATATCGTCGTTCCGGACTCTATCCCTCCTTGTGTGCCCACAACACCAACGCAACATACGCATCTCTGCTACACTCAATTGCTGGACATGTCGCCTTTTTGTAGGCCAACACTCAGCACCGTATAACATCGCCGAGCGAATCGTCGTCCTATAAAACTTACCTTTCAGCTTCTGAGGCACCCTTTTGTCACAGAGGACGCCAGAAGCTTGACGCCATTTCAACCAGCCGACTGAAAATCTATGTCTAACATCTTCATCAAAGTCTCCATCCTTTTGTAGCATCGACCCTAAATACCGAAAAGTATCCTTCTTGGCCACCACTTGCCCATCGAGGCTAACGTCTCCCTCCTCATGCCTAGTCGCGCTGAAATCGCACCTCATGTACTCGGTCTTAGTCCTACTAAGTCTGAACCCTTTCAACTCTAACGTGTGCCTCCATAGTTCTAACTTCCTATTAACCCCTGCCCTACTGTCGTCAATTAGCACCACATCATCAGCAAAGAGCATACACCAAGGGTATTTTCAGTCAGCTTGCAGAAGAGTATTTTCATTAGTTCAATCTGAGTATCTAGCGTTCATTTTCTAACAGACTAGTTCAACAAAGAGGATCTTGACATCTTAAAACAAGAAACATGTCACGATAGGCATCAAATACTCAGGTTAGATATCTTAGTTGAATGAAAGGATAGATTTATTTTCAAGTTCCATCCTGTTCAATATCAGGAGCCACAACTGAACAAAAGACATCATTACCAGCCTCTGAAACTAAGTTGTAGGCTTCTAATGGAGGCTCATACATTTATGGTGGAGACGGCTAATGAAGAATCAAGAGCTATAAAGTCCCAGATAATTTATGATATCAGGTGCAAGAGAGTTGGAACATAAAATATCACAATATGTCGTTTCTTATGGAGCAAGTAGTCTGTTGAATACATTGGAACATTGCGCAAATAGTCCCATATGACCTGATACTATGCAAGATTTAAGGAGAAAGTCCAAGTCCACGGGAAAATTGCCACCATGGCGTTTTATTGCCGGCCTGATTGCCACAATGCCATCCAAAGTTCTGACATTGACAAAAGGACATATTGTGGCATAGCCGATGCTATTTTGACAATGTCACAAATTTGGTAGCATTTTGGCAACTGTGTTTCAACATAATGCTATGACCGCAAATTAAAACTGCTGAAACTCACCTTCCCATTTTTCAGGTTTCCAAAATCCAAGCACAGTAGGCTTCATTTGGTTTGCAAAGAAATGATACACTGAACTTTTCAGGGTCACAAGCAACTGATGCTGCTACAACCTTCAAGCAGATAGGGAAGAAATAAATAGCAAATCAACAATATGAAAGTCCAGATAGTAGAAAAATGGCCATAGCACGTGCACACTTGCACTACATTCACAATATTTCGTAGCTAAAAGAGTAGAAGAGGCAGCACCATGAGGCACGAATAGACAGTTGATTTCTCTACTAAGGCTCTCAAATGTTACGGTTCTGGTTTGAAGTCAATAACAGGGTGGGTGGACCATCATATCTTTCACAAACTTTTTTAGACCATTAAATTTGTTCAGTTAACCAAATAAGGAAGTAAAACTCAAACAGATTGACATACCCTTGAATCCAATCAATTTCATCAAGTTCGATTCAATAGTCAACTCATAGACTTCGGAACAGCCCTGGAAGAAGATTTTTATATATGGACTTAATTAGCATCCAGCTCTTCATCTAGATTGATATATTTGTATACTATTGTCAAACCATTTGGTACAATTGATTTGTCTACCCTTTTTCAGGCACAAGAAAACTCATGATCTAGCATGCTCAAAAGCCTTTTTCCGGTGTTGATGTTTTGTTCCATCATATATCTGTATCAAAACAGAGGTGTTACAACACACAATAGGCAACCTCTCCATTTGCTACAATCATAAAATAGTACAGTATGACAAAAACTTACCCCCACAGCATTTACATGGCAGCCGTTGTCCGAAGGGATCACCTTCCTCGTAACACCTTCCATTTCGATCGGCCTACAGAATTATAGAAAGCAAACACCCCAAGCCTCCTGTCATCAGGAATCAACATATTGAGTAATCATCATCTAGTATATAGAAGAGTAGTGTTCAATTGTACAAATATAGGATATATTTTTTTTAGAAGTTTCCTAACCTTTGCAAAATTAGAACCAGCAGCTTCAATAAAAGTGCTGTGCAATTACTAATCAGAAACTCATGCAAGGAACTTCTGCTGCAATCGAACTCTGGCCAGGTGGCTTCCTGACAATTGCTTCAGTCCTAATCTTCCTTCTAAGGGTATCCACTTCATGCCACAGATTTTGGTTAGCATATATATTTGACAGGAGCACACCAGAACCTCCTTTGTAGGAGCAGAGTGACTCAATCTTATTGAGCACGAGCTCCCCGATCTCCAGTTCATTAATAATACTGCATGCACTCAGCAGAGCCCCAAGAATCTCCAAGTTTGGTTCGAAAGGCATCATGCTAATGAATTCATAAGCACGGCGAACAAGCCCTGCTCTGCTGAAAAGATCCACCATGCAACCATAGTGCTTGATGTCCCGGGGGACATTGTGCTCACTCTCCATTGAATTGAAGATACGTATCCCCTTGTCTACCAGTCCAGCATGGCTACAGGCAGACAGAACCACAATGAAAGTAGTTGAATCTGGTAGTACTCCCTCCTCCCGCATGCGGAAGAACAAATCAACCGCTTCATCGCCATGTCCATGAGAAGAAAGCCCTGAAATCATTGCTGTCCACGAATGCAAGTCCTTCTCGCGCATCAAACAAAACAATCTACGTGCAGACTCAATGCTGCCACACTTCCCATACATGTCAACCAAGGCATTCCTGACAATTAACTCGCCCTCCAATCCAGTCTTCTCCACATACGAATGCAGAGCCTTTGCATGCTCCAGCGAGCCCAGACCGGCACAGGCAGAGGCAAGTGACACCACTGTGACCTCATTAGGCCACACAAGATCATCAGCACCTCTCATCTCGTTAAACACCTCAACGGCTTTCAAGTACAACCCGGAGTCTACATAGCCGGACACCATGCTGGTCCACGCAACCACATCCTTCACCGGCATTTCCTCGAACACCCTGCGAGCGGTGACCGCCGACCCACACGCGAGGTAGGCGTTCATCAGCGCCGTCTGGGTGAAGAGGTGGCAGTTGTAGCCAAGACGGAAGCCCTGCCCGTGCAGAGACTGGCACAGCGTAGGACCGCTGCAGGAACAGGCGCTGATCAAGAGCGGCAAGGTGTAGGGGTCCGTGGGGACGCCTCGGCTGCGCATTTGGTCAAACAGGCGGAGCGCGAGCCGCGGCGAGGAGGCGCGGATGAGGGAGTTGAAGGAGAACGGAGAGAGCGAGGAGGCCGGGAGATAGGCGAGGAGGGCGAGGGAGAAGGGGAGGGAGAGGCTGGAGGATGCGAGGAGCAGGCGGGAGGCCACGAAGGGGTTGCGCGCGAGGCCCGAGACGAGGCAGTGGGACAGAACGGGGAGATGGTCGCGGAGAGAGGCGGCGGGGAAGAGGAGTGGCCGCAGGCGGCGGTGGCGGCGGAAGAGGGAGTTGGCCTCCGCCCACGCCGGGATGGGAGGGGAAGGCCGGGGCGGCGGCATGCAGATCACAATGGCATCTGTCTTCGTCGTTTCAAATTGAGGTTTCCAAAAATATGCAAACCGAACGTGCGTGCTAGGCGTTTCAAATTTGGGTTTGGTCGTTTCAAACTTTGTAATCAACGATCAAGATAATTCATCATAACTCCTCAATCTAAGCATGCTTAAGTCCATTATTATCTGAAACAAGATATGCTTCTCGTTCATTATTGTAATATATGTATATACAAATTGAATTTAACTACCCCAACTTAAATTCATTCATCATGTAGACCTAAGGCACAACGGCATTATAAGGACATGGCTAGGCGATATTCAGTTGTTTTGCCCCTCCTAATTTTTCTCATACACTTACACTGTCCTTTAGTTATATTTACACCAGCTTATTACTATATTTACACTGACTTCTTCAGTGTAATTTATTGGATATAGTGGTGTAATTCAATGATAACACAAATATATGCCAAATTTTTCAGAAAAGATTTACAAAATAATTCTATTGATTCCAGATATCAGAGAATATATGTCAAATTATTCACAAATATCATCAAATTGTTCACAAATATCAGAGAAAAAAATTACAAATTGCAAATCAAACCCATCTCTTCTACGTCTGATTCAACCGTCAAGTGGCCAGTGGTGGTGCTGGTGCAGACCGTGACGGCTGCTCCTGAATGCTGGCCTCGTGCTTGAGGAGGTCCCGTGCAGTGTCCGCTGTGCCGGCGACGACGCAGTGTGTGGAAGGGCCGAGGCAGGAGGTAGACGAGGGGCTCGTAGCGCGCCAGGATGCGGTCCAAGGCCCTATACGGCGGCGAGCGGATCATGAGGTGCAGGTGACCGATGAACGGGAGCAATGGAGGCGGGGCCGGAGGGCTGGCCTGGGGATAGTGGCGGAGCGCCGGAGCGGTCTGGGAGCGACGGTGCCGCGGGGGCGAAGAGCCCTGCAAGGTGCGGCAAGGGCAGCCCACCAGATACGGGATCGGACACCCACCATGCCAAACAAGCACAAATCGGACGGTCACAAATTCAGTTGACAGATGAAAGGGAAACAACCGGTTGACATATAGCTTTTCTGCATTATTATTCATCATTAAGTGAACACGTAGTAATAGTACTAGTAGTAATTAAACTGAGGCAAAGCTACCCAAAGAAGTTGCACGTTGCCGTTGGCCCGAAGTAACACCCTTCCGTTTCAAAAGCGGCGTCGCCATGGCCATAGCCGCCGCCATCTCCAAGGTCGTAGGCATAGCCTTCATAGCCAGTGATATGGTTGTGGTCAGAGCCGTAGTTGAAAGCCAGTGGCACCGGCGCCACCGTCGGCGGCGGGAGATCAGGAGGAGGCAGCAGCATCGGAGCGTGGGCGGCGGCATGGCCGACGGCGCTGCTGCCCATCAGAAGAGCCATCGTCTGCGCGTCCATGGCCGCCTGCTGATGATGATGGTGGCTGCTGCTGCTGGCGCCACCATAATCATCAGCTGCGAACGTGCCGTCGCCGAGGTCGTAGTAGCAGGCGTCGCAGGCGCCAGCCGCCGCCGCCGCCGCGCACTGATGCTGCCTCATCGCATGGTCGGCGTCGTCCTTGACCCGCTCGAGCGCGGCGAGCATGGCGACGAGTTCCGGCATCTCGGCTTGGCGCACGACGTCGTCGGTCCACACCCCGGCCGCACACGCCGCCGCGTCGAGCGCGTCCTTCCGCCGCGCCTCCGCCGCGATGGCCTCGCACAGCCGGTCGCGCTGGCCGTCGAACTCGTACATCATCGGCGGCGGCGGCGGCGCCTCGAACGCGTCGTTGGCGGCGGCTGAGGAGACGGGGTCGAGGTCGAGGTACCGATCGACGACGGCGCTCACGGTGGGGTGGCCGAACGAGTAGGGCTTCCCCGCGGGGGAGTACACGATGACCGCGACCTTGGCGCCGGTCAGCGCGCAGAGCTCGCTGGCCTTCTTGTTGAGGCCCTCGCGGCGCTTGGAGAAGCACACGTGCCTAGCCTCCTTGCACTTGATGGGCTTGATGTCGATCTTCCGGCGCCCCAGCGTCTTCTTCCTCTTGTGCTCCCCGCCGCCGCCGGCCTCGCCGACCATCTCCGCCTCCGAAGCCATCGACGCCGACGACGCCGCCGTCACCTGCATCTCGTCGCCCTCTCGCGGGATGATCGCGGAATGGCGAGAGCTAGCGTGCGTGCGTGCGCGAGGAGGACGAGGAGAGAGGGGTTCTCTGGACGTGCCACGTCGGGAGGTGGGTATATAAGGGAGCAGAAGAGATGCATGCAAGGAAACCGCGGGCCCCATATCGGACAGATTTCGTGACTGTCGATTGATTGATTGAGAATTTCGTTACGGCAGGGTTTCCATGTTTGTGAATCGCGACGCGAAATCGAACTCTGTTCCAACGTTCGAATGGGGTGGGTGACCCCGTGCTGTACTACGATTTCCGTATCTCGATCAGTCACCGTGTACTAAGGACTCTGGATTGAGGAGCATCGTGTCTGGTCAGTGCCTTGCGTGCGTTCGAATGGGATCAGCTGAATTGCAGCGAGCGTCAGCGTAAATCAAATTTCAGCGAAATGAACAAGGCCGGATGAAAGTGGTGCAGAAAATTCTATACAGACTATCATTTTGTGATTTCAGCACAGCCATTTTTTTTATTAATTATTTTGATATAAAAAAAGTGGGGCCCGATCTCGAAAGGCACGCCTTCAGATTAGCTGTAAAATGCGGCTTCGGATTTCGGCGGCACTGGCGCCCGGACGTACAGATGCCCGCCAGCTCCGTTCCCTCCGCTCGCATTTGAACGGCCCGCTTCGGATCCGCTGTCTTCGCTGCTCGGATGACTCGCCCCCGTCTCTTCCACACCGGCGCGGCGCCCGTCTCTTCTAGACCAACCGAAAGACTCGCCCCGCCTCTTCCACAACCACAGCAGGACCACACGCCCTATGCCTCCTCCCCACACCGCCATCGCCGGCTAGCACCTCCTCCACGCGTCAGTGGCCGCGGCTTATGGACACCAACACCGGCAGTCTACACTTGCAACATGAAACATCGAATGCAACATACACTTGCAACATGAAACACTCGAATGCAACATGAAAGACTCGAGTGCGTCAGAGTCCAGGAAGGCGTTGCTGTGGCATAGATGGACCCTGGCGTTGTTGTGGAGTCAGGGGAGCTTCTGGCACTACGTAGCTCTTCTAGCCCTGACGCTCTGACCGCTAGGGGTTGTCTGCTTGGACCGGCCTCCACTGGGTGAGCCTTCTTAAGGCTTCCTTGGCAGTGAAGGTTCCTGGCTCGAGCGGCTAACGAGCAGGCATGGGAGCCCCCATGCCCCTAGAGTCGGTGGAGGGATTTGTCCTCTTGTGTCATGTCGTCTGCGTGACTCTGGTGGAGGAGTGGGCGACAGTGTTGTGCGCCCGTCGATCAGGGCGACGCTAGGGAGCCCCCAAGCTTTGGATGCTCGCTGGGCTGGTTGACGCTCGAGGCATAGGATTCCTGCCCGGGCACTAACTCGGGCTGGGGTCCAGTCAGGGATCAGGCTCGGGCTGCCATTGGTTGGGAGCCCGGGGTTCCAGTGAGCCCCTAAGCCCAAAGCAGAGGCCAAGGGTGTGCTCGGGCTCTACCTGGTCCTCATCCATCGGGTACACATGAGCATATCCGATGGGTATAGCCTCCGAGCAATCCTAGGGGGTTGGTCGGGGTGTCTCTCGATCAGGTGTCTTTCTTCCAAGGACTTGGCATACCCCTATGAACCTATGTTTGACTCTCATCAAGTTGTATTGGCACGAATTTTGTATTAGTTTTGATTCTTGTTAGGGTACGAATACGTCCCAGTCGAGCATTCAGCAGACTGATGGATGTCCTAGTGTGTCAAAACATACATTTTGTTGGGTACCTGAATTAGGGGTACCCAAAACCAACGATTAAAAGAAGTAAACCCCTAAGGAATCTGTGCCCTGAGAACCTCCTAAGAGAGATCGAGTTAAGGCTCCACCTACACGGATACACCGACCTGCATGGGCCACGCGCGTATACAGATGGGGTGCCCTCGACCATGTTCTGACTCGTACGAGGCTCGCTCGACGGGAAGCCTCTACCTTGGAAAATCTCCGACTTGCACGACCCAGGGTCGACCTGGTCGACCCCCCCTCACCCACCTACTCACCGACAAATCATTTAATGCAACCACTTCCACCAACGTGGCCACAGCGCCACCGGCATGGGAGCGACATCCGCGTCTAATTTTACTTTTTATTGCCCATCCCGAGATGGGCGACAAAAAGCACCCACTATTCCTGCCATGACTAGCACCGTCCGACCGTCATATCCTAAGATTTTTGGGGCTCGGCCTTATCTATTTCCCATCGACCCTCCTCGACCACGTCCTGACCCGGCCTCGACCGCCATCAGTCGAACAAAGAGACCACGACCCGTACGTCGACCACAGGGAATCACACGTCCTTTGCAGCAACTCGGATGTCCCATCATCCCGTCATCAACATCACCACGACGCCCCAGGGATGGCCTGCATGCACCGAGGCACGTCGCCACAGCAACACCGACAGTGCTCGTCCCACCTTCTCCTCCAAGGCACCTCCTAGGATTTGTTGTAAGCCTTATCGTCCCCTTGAGTCTATAAAAGGGGAGGGCAAGGAGCTCTCCAGGGACGGACGGACGAATAACAGAGGATAGAAAAACAAGACAGACATCTCCACTTCTAAGATCAACATCTCAAGCAACACTCTATTGTATTCTTTCTTTGAGACTTGGGACCGGCTCCCTCTCTCACGGCTTGTAACCCCTACACAAGCACTTAGGTGCAAGAAAATACAATACTCTCCTCTCCTCGCTGGACGTAGGGCCTTCTTTTGCCCGAACCAGGATAAACCCCCGTGTATTCTCTTTGCATCACCATCCAGAGTAGGGAGCATGCAGCAGAAATTCACTCGTCGGCTTAGGGCCCTCCCGGGTCCGAACACCGACACCTTTGAAACGACGCGGATGGGGGCGAGGAGCGCTAGGACCGCGTGGGTAAGGACGAGGGGCTATCGAGCCACGAGACCACCTACGTCTCAGGGCTACTGTATCTCCACTCGCACCCCATGCCAAGGGATGTGACCGCGCGCCACGAAGACCACGTAAGAACGTGATTCGAACGAAAAGGGAACGAAAGACTCGAACAAAAAAAGACATTTAGTACCTATTTACATCTAAATGTTTTAAGGCCCCTAGGGCCACGATGACACAAGTCACAAGCAATAACTAACTTATTACATGGGCCTTTATGCCTAGATTTGGCTCACAAGCCCTTGTCGTCAGCAGGCGGGAGCACCTCGTCCTCGAACATCCTTATGAGTCGACCCCTAGGTTCTTCCGCAGCCTCGATCAGCCCTAGGCAGGCCGCCTTGTTCTACTCCTCAGTCTTGGTCGGGTCGAAGGTGAAGCCATCAGCAACGAGGCCCATATCGTACTCGAAGCCAAAGCAGACGACCGCCATGGCCCTCTTCACGCCATGGTGAAGCGTGCCCCGCACCTTCTCGCGTACAAGGCCACCCAGCGCCGTCATCCAGCGCACAAAGGAGTTCCTCGGTGCGTCCTCCTCGGTGTAGACGTCGGTTTCGACCCCTAGGCTGTCGCACACCGTAGTGATGGCGCCCTGGAGCAGCTGGTTCCGCCCGACCTCGGCCTCAAGGAGGGCTTGAAACGAGCTGTCGCTCACGCTGCTGCTTCTCTAGCTCTAAAACATGAGATCAAGTCAGCAAAAACACGGGAGTCCAAAGCCAAGGTTAGAGTTTGGCAAAAGCTTACCCTCAGTATGGGTCTACCAGCCCACAATCTGATCACGCAGCTCGCCGTGCGCCTTCTTGGCCGCTCGGAGAGCCTCGTCCTTTTCATGGACGGTCGCCTTCAACATCTCGATCTCCCAACCGGTGCCCGAGAGAGCCTCGTCCCTCTCCTGGACGGTCTCCTTCAGCACCTCGACCTCTTTCGATATGGTCCTGAAGCGTGCGGACACCAGTCCGATCTGCATGTTGAGGACATCACGCTAGCCGCTGACAAGAGCAACGTCCTCCTCGAGCTCCTTCACTCGCGCTAATAGCGGCGCAAGGTCCTCGCGAGCTTTGGCCGCCTCCTCTTGAGCCTTGGTTGTGTCTTCACGCGCCTTGGCCGCAGCGTCCCAAGCTTGTGCCGCCTCCTCCTTAAGCGCCGTGGTGACGACACGAAGCTCATCCGCCTTGGCGCTCTTCTTGGACAGCCGCTTGTTGGCCTTCTCGATCAGAGCCCGCTGACGAGGAAGCGTCGTCCACACACCGCTCTCATGGTGGATGAATAGCGATTTTCGGCGCGATCGCTCCTTAAGCTCCTAGTCACAATCAAACCCAAAATCAAGACCAAGGGGAAAAAGGGGGGGTCGAGCCGAAGAAAATATTAAGACAAACGCAACCTACCTCGAAGGCCCCTGACATGTGCCATACGAGGGTATCCGTGACCATCCACAGGGACTGCATGGAGTGCTTGCGGAGCCCCTCGGTGTACTCCCAGTACTTCACCTCGTCCTTGTCATCGAGGACGAAGAAGGGCTCGGCGTCGGGATTGGCCGCGTCCCTGAACTCGAGGGGCGAGCGACCCTAGCGTGGGAGTTCCTCCTCCGCCCACACGAGCGCTAGCTCCGCGAAGTCGGGCCACCCGGTGGATGCCTCCGCCATGTCACCATCTGGCGCCACAGAGGTCCTGGGCCTATCCGAGGCGTCGATCATCTCGACGTCCGCCTTCTGCTTCCCCTTGTCAGATAGGGGATCGTCAGACGTGAGGTCGATCATGGTCGGCGTCGGCCCTTGGGGCAGAGGTGGCCTCTCGCTAGTCGGCGTCTCCACCTGAACGTTGGGTAGCGGTGCGGCCACCTCTCGCTCCGCCTTGACCACCGGCCTCTCCGGCTGGCTCAGCTCTCGCGGCTCTGCTTCTGGCTATGGCTGCAACGGCTGCTGTTGCTGCTGCGGCTGCTGTTGCGGCTCCTCCCACTTCGCCTGCAACTCCGGCAGCTCCTCCTCCTCCTGCCTCGCATCTCGCGAGGTCTCCTCCACGTTCCTTATTTGTACCACATCCGCCTGCCCCGCGTCGCGGGCGGATGTGGCGACCTCTCTGGCCTCATCGACCTTCGGGATCCTCGTAGCGGGCCCCGGCTCGCTACCGTCACCCCCGGACTGACCAAGTCCAGAAGCACCTAGGGCAGCCTCAACCAATTCAGGCCGCCAAGTGGCCTCCCCGGCTCCGACGACCTCCTCGATGCTCCCGCCTGAAAGCCCAAGTTTGGTTTTGGTAATTAATGACACCAAGTTGCTAATGCCATCTGTTAAGTGTTTTGAGTTAGGCATAAGCAACACATGTGATGAAGGTGTATGTGGCAAGGAATGGTGGCCATAAGATCACAAATAGATGGTGCATGGACATAAAATGATGATCATGGTGGAGATGCAAATAAAATGAAGGACATGATGATCAAGTGGAGAAAAAGGATCTAAGAGCGCAAGGCAAAGGTATAACCATAGGGTTTTCTTTTTATCGGTCTAAGATGAGTAGAGAAGTGATTGACCGGGTTTAGGATACATAGCCGACTATCAAGAGGGCAAACACGGTTAGCTCGGGAATTAAGTGTCACTAGATCAATGTCTTGAGAATATGCATTAGGTCTAGTAGAGAGCTAACATAACACCTTGAAAAATGATTGTGAAATGCTAACACACATGCACATGGTGGTGTACACTTGGTGGTGTTAGCATATTTGCAAAGGCGGTGAAGTTTAAGCGGTAGATAGGGGTTTGGGTTCCTCTCTCCCTCCCGCCGAGCTTGCGAGAAGTGGAATGCCTATTTTGGAGAAGTGGAATGCCTATTTTCTACGACACAGATGGTGGTGTACACTTGATTCAGTGCTTTTTGGAGAAGTGGAATGCCTATTTTCTACTGCGCCGGAAGTCGGAAAAGAAACGGAGGCGAACAGAGGTCACAGAGGTGACCGGACGCTGGACCGGACGCGGTCTCTGTATGACCGGACGCGTCCGGTCAACGTTCAGCGTCTGCGCGTGTTTCAGTTTGATGATCGAACACGCAGCGCGTCCGGTCACTGTCGACCAGACGTGTCCGGTCGTTCAGGGAGCTTACTGGATTCCAATCGGACGCTGTCACTGTGGCGTTCGGTCAGTTCTACAGCGCGTCCGGTCGCTGTTTCGTTGTGCGCTACTCAGGCTTGACTAGCGCGTCTGGTCGCACCCAGCGCGTCCAGTCTGCGCGACCAGTGTGTCCGGTCGGTGCTTCGCAACTTAGCCGTTGTGCGACTGACGCATCCGGTCAGTTTGACTAGCGCGTCCGGTCAGCGCGACTTCGGCTGTTTAAGTTCCTAACGGCTAGCTGCGTACCCCTTCGCTATAAATAGAAGATGACCGGGGTTTGAGGGTAACTCTTTCATTTTTTGAGACCTAGAGACATCCTTTGAGCTAGAGAACAACCCCTCCACTTATCTCTTTGCATAGTTGCACATCTTGAGTGAGATTGAGTGAGATTCAAGTGCATTGCTTGAGAGTTGCATTCTAGAGGCACTTGATCTTTGAGTTGCTGCGGATTTCTTGTTACTCTTCCGTGTTTCCTGACACGGTAGATGGCTTGGAGCAGCGGAGGTGATTGAGCTCGAAATTGGAGATTGTTGGAGCCCTCACCAAGTGTTGTAAGGGGTTCTTGATCCTTTCCCGTAGGAGTTCGCAAATTGGATACTCTAGTGGAGCTCGTGGCTTGGAGAATCCCTATCTTGTGTGCGGTTGTGTGGCGCCCGCCGAGGGCTTGACTCTTGATAGTCGATTAGCTCGCGAACTGACAAGTGGGTGTATCGCCATAACGGGGAGTAGCTTGCTGGGAAGCAAGTGAACCTCGGGATAAATTCTTGTGTCATTCTCTTCCCGAGGTTTTCTCTTGTGTGATTGATTGATTGGTACTTCTCATCTCTACACGGCGGTATAATCACTCGAAGCTCTTCTCTCGTATTACTTCTTGTTTCTAGCTTGTAGTTGTTGTTGTGTTTAGTGGATAGCCTTGTACTAGACTTGTGTAGGTGGCTTGCTTAATTAGTTAGAGCTAGTGCTTTTGCTTCGTCACCTTTCATACTAACTTGTGGTTAAGTAATTCTTGTAGAAGTTTTAAATAGGCTATTCACCCCCCCTCTAGCCATTTGTACCTTACAAGTGGTATCGGAGCCAAGGCACCATTTATTTGAGGCTTAACAACCTACGGTGAAAAAGAAATGGCTCAATTAAGCTTGCACATCAACAACACCAAGAAGGTACCTCACTTTGATGGCACAAATTATGCATATTGGAAGGTTAAGATGACCGCACACATCAAGTCAATCAATATAGAAGTGTGGAAGGTCACCAAAACAAAATTTGAGGTTGCTAATCTGGAAGCACCTACACCGGTGGAAGAGAAGAAGCTCCAATGCAATGACATTGCCATTAGTGCTCTTCATGAGGCACTAGATGACAAGACCTTTGAGCAAGTGAAGAACATTGAGATTGCTCATGATGCTTGGGCCAAGCTAGAAGAAACTTTTGAGGGCACCGAAGGTACAAAGACCGCTAAAGCATATATCTTGCAAGAAAAATTTTCAAGCTTTAAAATGCAAGATGATGAGAGTGTACCGGAAATGTTTTATAGATTGCAAGTCATTGTCAATGAGCTCAAGGCACTTGGTGAGGAGGTCAAGGACAATCAATTCTCTATGAAGTTCTTGAGAAGCTTACCCAAGAGGTTTGATACATTGATCATCGTGCTAGTGAGGACTACATTAAAGGATTCAACTCCTCAACAAATATTTCAAGAAGTAATGACCGACGATTCATATAGAGAAGATGATGAGAAGGATGAGTTGGTCAAAAAGAAGAAGAAGGAAAATGAGTGGAAGGATGATGAGAAGAAGAAGAGTGTGGCATTCAAAGCCACCACATCCAAAGGCAAATCCAAGATTGAATCATCAAGTAATGAAGACTCAAGCTCTTGTGATAGTGATGACATTGATGAGAAGATAGCTCTTTTTATCAAGCAATTTGGAAAATTCATGAAGAAGAAGGGCTTTCGTGCAAGAAGGAGGAAGAACTCATCCAAGAAGAATGAGCATACCATGAGATGTTTTAGATGCCATAGCAAGGACCATCTCATTGCAAAGTGTCCTTATGATAGTGATGATGAAGATGCTATCAAGAAGGAGAGGAAGAAGCAAAAGAAGAAGGAGAGCTCTTATAAGAAGAAGAATGATTCTCATGTTGCTACATGGGATAGTGAAGATTCCTCAAGTGATGATGAGGATGACAACAAGAGCAAGAAGAAGGGACATGCTAGCATTGCCATCCAAGAGAAGGTCTCCCTCTTCGATACTCCATCGTGCTTCATGGCTAAGGCCGCTAAGGTATCATCCGATGATGAGAGTGATCATGATAATGCTAGTGATAGTGATAGTGATGAAGAAGAATTCACTAAAGATGAACTAATCACTATGCTAGAAGATTGCACTCAATATTTTAAAGAATCTAGAAAGGAGTGCAAGGGCTTGCTTAAGAAAAAGAAAAATCTTATGCAAGAACTTGATGAGCTTAGGGCATCTTATGAGAGTCTAAAGGTAGACCATAAGAAGCTTCAAAAGTCTCACACTAAGCTTGAAGAAGCTCATTTCTCTCTAGTTGAAAAATATGAAAACATGCCAACTAATGTTGAGAAAGCTAAAACTTGCAACATAGGCATATCATGTGATATAATTGATGAAACTTTTCATAAGCCTATTATTGTTGCTCCCACTAACCCTTCATGTAGCTCATCTACATCATCCTCATCTAGTAGTGATGATTTTATTTGTGACTCCACACTTATAGTTGAGAATGAAAATCTCAAGAAGGAGGTAAAAGAGCTCAATCACACCTTAGCTAAGGCTTATGGTGGTGAGGACCGCTTGCTTATGTGCTTGGGTAGCCAAAGAGCTTCTCTCTACAAAGAGGGATTGGGCTATAACCCCAAGAAAGGCAAGGCCGCTTTTGCTCCTCACAAGACTCGTTTTATGAAGAACAATGGTAGCTATTGTAAAAGTTATAAGCAAGTTGGTCACATAGAGCAACAATGCATGAACAAGAAATCAAATGCTAATGTATCCTCAATTAAGTTTGATTCTTTCTATATGCTTACCAAGGGTACAAATGGTGTTTATGCTAAGTTCATTGGTGCACCATGGATGGGCTCAAAGAAGAAAGCCATTTGGGTACCAAAGAACTTGGTCACTAACCTTGGAGGACCCAAACAAGTTTGGATACCTAAAAGGAATTGATCTTGTCTTGTAGGTCAATTACAAAGCCGGAGGAAGACATTGGGTGCTTGATAGTGGGTGCACTCAACATATGACCGAAGATTTTTGTATGTTCAAATCAATTGATACAAGTTAAAATGGTGGTTTTGATGCTATAATTTTCGGCAACAACAAGAAAGGCAATGTCAAAGGGCTTGGTAAAATTGCTATCTCAAATGATATGAGCATATCTAATGTGTTGCTAGTTGAGAGCTTGGATTTCAATCTTTTATCGGTGGCACAACTTTGTGATCTTGGCTTTAAGTGCATATTTGGTAGTGATGATGTTGAAGTCATAAGTGTTGATGGATCAAATTTGATATTCAAAGGATTTAGACATGGTAGCTTATACTTGGTTGACTTCAATGATAGTGAGACTCAATTGACATCATGCTTGCTTAGTAAATCTAGTATGGGATGGTTGTGGCATAGAACGCTTGGTCATGTTGGAATGAAACAATTGAACAAACTTTTAAAGCATGACTTAGTTAGAGGCTTGAAGGATGTCACCTTTGAGAAGGATAAACCTTGTAGTGCTTGTCAAGCCAGAAAACAAGTGAAATGAGCACATCAAAGGTATTTGAGCTATTGCACATGGACTTGTTTGGGCCAACAACATATACTAGCATTGGTGGCAACAAGTATGGTTTTGTGATTGTTGATGACTACACTAGATACACTTGGGTGTTTTTTCTTTATGACAAGAGTGATGTTTACGATCTATTCAAGTCTTTTGTCAAGAGAGTGCAAAATGAGTTTGAGACTACCATCAAGAAGATTAGAAGTGACAATGGTAGTGAGTTCAAGAACACAAGAATTGAAGATTTATGTGATGATCTTGGTATTGAACATCAATTCTCACTAACCTACACTCCTCAATCCAATGGTGTAGTTGAAAGAAAGAATAGAACTTTGATTGACATGGCTAGATCAATGCTTAGTGAATACAATGTGAGTCATTCATTTTGGAGTGAAGCCATCAACACGGCTTGCTATTGTAGCAACCGTCTCTATTGCCATGGGAAGCTTGAAAAGACACCATATGAGCTATTGAATGAAAGAAAGCCTAACATTGCATACTTTAGAGTGTTTGGTTGCAAATGCTATATTCTCAAGAAAGGTACTAGATTGAGCAAGTTTGAAAAGAAATGTGATGAAAGATTCTTACTTGGTTATTCTACCACAAGCAAGGCATATAGAGTTTGGAATCTCACTAATGGCACCTTGGAAGAAGTTCATGATGTTGAGTTTGATGAAACCCAAGGATCTCAAAATGAAGCTCAAAACCTTAATGATGTGAGAGGAGATCAATTGTCAAATGCAATGAAGAACATGGATATTGGTGATATAAGGCCGATGCAAGTTGATGATGATTGTGACATACATATGATTAATCAAGATGTGCAAATTGATACATTTCAAGCAAGCTCAATTGGTACTCATGATGAAGCTCAAGTTCAAGGTCAAACAAGTGGAAGCAATCAACTCCCAATACTCCAACCTACTAGCATTGCAAGAGATCATCCATTGGATCAAATCATTGGTGGAATTCAAAATGGTGTTCAAACTAGATCAAGGCTAGCATCCTTTTGTGAGCACTACTCATTTGTGTCACTTGAAGAACCTAAGAAAATAGAAGATGCCTTGAAGGATTCCGATTAGGTAAATGCCATGCATGAAGAGCTAAACAACTTCACTAGAAATCAAGTTTGAAAACTTATTGAAAGGCCTAAGAACTACAATGTCATTGATACTAAGTGTGTCTTTAGAAACAAGCAAGATCAATATGGTGTAGTTATGAGAAACAAAGCAAGATTGGTAGCACAAGGATACACTCAAGTTGAGGGTCTTGATTTTGGAGAGACATATGCACCGGTTGCAAGATTAGAGGCTATTAGAATCTTATTAGCATATGTTTGTGCACACAACATCAGGCTCTATCAAATGGATGTCAAAAGTGCATTTCTCAATGGCTACATCAATAAAGAAGTTTATGTTGAGCAACCTCCCGGTTTTGAAGATGACAAGAAGCCCGACCATGTTTACAAGCTAAAGAAGGCATTGTATGGTTTGAAGCAAGCACCTAGAGCATGGTACGAGAGGTTGAGGGACTTTCTCCTCTCTAAAGGGTTCAAGATGGGAAAGGTTGACACCACTCTCTTCACCAAGAAGCTTGGAAATGACTTGTTTGTGTTGTAAATCTATGTAGATGACATTATCTTTGGATCAACTAACCAAAACTTTTGTGAAGAGTTTGAAAATATGATGGCTAATAAGTTTGAAATGTCTATGATTGGAGAGCTTAGTTACTTCCTTGGACTTCAAATCAAGCAAATAAAGAATGGCACTTTTGTAAGTCAAGGCAAGTACATCAAGGACATGATCAAGAAGTTTGGATTGCAAGATGCTAGGCAAATGAGTACACCAATGGGCACTAATGATCAATTGGGTATTGATGATAGTGGAAACATGGTAGATCAAAAGCAATACCGGTCTATGATTGAAAGTTTGCTCTATGTCACCGCTTCTAGGCCGAATGTAATGTTTAGTGTGTGCAAGTGTGCAAGATATCAAGCTTCACCTAGAGAAAGTCACTTGAAAGCAACCAAGCGAATATTGAGATATCTTAAGGGCACTCATGATGTTGGATTATGGTTTCCAAAGGGGTCTAATTTTGAGTTGATTGGATATTCGGACTCCGACTATGGTGGATGCAAAATTGATAGAATGAGCACAAGTGGCACTTGTCAATTGCTTGGAAGGTCTCTTGTTTCATGGTCATCAAAGAAACAAAATAGTGTTGCACTATCTACCGTCGAGGCCGAATACATTAGTGTCGATAGTTGTTGTGCACAATTGCTTTGGATGAAAGCCACCTTGAATGACTTTGGAATAAAATTCAAGAATGTGCCATTGTTTTGTGACAATGAAAGTGCTATCAAGATGACTCAAAATCCAGTTCAACATTCAAGAACCAAGCACATTGACATAAGGCATCACTTCATAAGAGACCATCAATAAAAGGGTGATATTAGCATTGAGAGCATTGGCATCGAAGATCAACTAGCCGACATATTCACAAAGCCACTTGATGAAAAGAGATTTTACAAGTTGAAGAATGAATTGAACATACTTGACTTCTCCAACTTGAAACGAGTGCACCCCCACATTCTTATATGACATGCCTCTCCTCCAACATAGCAAGGTAAAGTTGTTTGGCATATCATTCATACTTTGCTAAGGACATGGTTAGAATATATAGACATATTTGCATGACAAATAGGCTCATTCATGAAAATCAAATGAGTTTAGATGTATATATGGTACCACTATTGCTTCTATGTTTGATTAATCTAGTGGTAGCATATGACATGTTTGTGGGCTTGCAAACCTAGTGTTGAATCTAGAAAATGAGCTCATGATGTGTAATTCAACATGCTCAAGATAACCCTTATACTTTATGAGGTGTGAAGAAGCTTGTGCTTGGATCAAACCGAATTATATATTCTAGAGAAGTGATCTAGATTGAACCATAATTTGGACTCTCTCATATTGATTGACTTATCTCTCACTAAAATTGGCACCTTTTTGGTGATTGTTAACAAAGAGGGAGAGAAAAGTCATAAAGATAGAAAAGTCATAAGATAAAAAGTTAAGTTGCAAAGGGGAGAAAGATATAGTAAGGGGGAGAGAAATTAAAATTGAGCACACAAGTAGGGGGAGCAAGCTCATGAATTATTTGTTGCATTTGTTTGTGCATTAACATGATGAATTGTTGCATTGCAAAGCTTAAATTCATATTCATGATTGAATGGTGATTGCTAGAAATAGAACTTGAATGATGACTTGTTAAGAGTAGCTTTACAAGTGGTATCTAGACACCTTTTGCTTATAATGTTGATCTCACGGGGTACTTTAGTGTCTGTGATCTTTTCAAGTGATGTATTACAAGTGGTGTCTAGCTACATCGATGCTAAGGATGGTATATAAAGACAACTCCAATTGGTATCACGCTTCAAAGGTCCATTCTATATACCTTAGCATAAATTTGATAGTAGTAACTCTCCCAAAATTCAAATCCATACATATGTGCACAATTGAACCAAACTCATGGAACCACATATGTAGGGGGAGCTAATACTATCGAAATTGAAAATTGATTTCATTTCATATCTTTGTGATGGTTGTCATCAATTACCAAAAAGGGGGAGATTGAAAGCCCAAGTTTGGTTTTGGTAATTAATGACACCAAGTTGCTAATGCCATCTGTTAAGTGTTTTGAGTTAGGCATAAGCAACACATGTGATGAAGGTGTATGTGGCAAGGAATGGTGGCCACAAGATCACAAATAGATGGTGCATTGACATGAAATGATGATCATGGTGGAGATGCACATAAAATGAAGGACATGATGATCAAGGGGAGAAAAAGGATCTAAGAGCGCAAGGCAAAGGTATAACCATAGGGTTTTCCTTTTGTCGGTCTAAGATGAATAGAGAAGTGATTGACCGGGTTTAGGATACATAGCCGACTATCAAGAGGGGCAATCACGGTTAGCTCGGGAATCAAGTGCCACTAGATCAATGTCTTGAGCATATGCATTAGGATCTAGTAGAGAGCTAACATAACGCCTTGAAAAATGATTGTAAAATGCTAACACACATGCACATGGTGGTGTACACTTGGTGGTGTTAGCATATTTGCAAAGGCGGTGAAGTTTAAGCGGTAGAGAGGGGTTTGGGTTCCTCTCTCCCTCCCGCCGAGCTTGCGAGACGGGATTCGGCGCTTTTTGGAGAAGTGAAATGCCTATTTTCTACTGTGCTGGAAGTCAGAAAAGAAACGGAGGTGAACGGAGGTCACAGAGGTGACTGGACGCTGGACCGGACGCGGTCTCTGTATGACCGGACGCGTCCGGTCAGCGTTCAGCGTCTGCGTGTGTTTCAGTTTGATGATCGGACGCACAGCGCGTCCGGTCACTATCGACCGGACGCGTCCGGTCGTTCAGGGAGCTTACTGGACTCCAATCGAACACTGGCACTGTGGCGTCCGGTCAGTTCTACAGCGCGTCCGATCGCTGTTTCGTTGTGCGCTACTCAGGCTTGACCAGCGCGTCCGGTCGCACCCAGCTCGTCCAGTCTGCACGACCAGCGCGTCCGGTCGGTGCTTTGCAACTTAGCCGTTGCGCAACTGGCGCGTCCGATCAGTTTGACTAGCGCATCCGGTCAGCGTGACTTCGGCTGTTTAAGTTCCTAACGGCTAGCTGCGTACCCCTTCGCTATAAATAGAAGATGTCCGGGGTTTAAGGGTAACTCTTACATTTTTTAGGACCTAGAGACATCCTTTGAGCTAGAGAACAACCCCTCCACTCATCTCTTTGCATAGTTGCACATCTTGAGTGAGATTGAGTGAGATTCAAGTGCATTGCTTGAGAGTTGCATTCTAGAGGCACTTGATCTTTGAGTTGCTGCGGATTTCTTGTTACTCTTCCGTGTTTCTCGACACAGTAGATGGCTTGGAGCAGCGGAGGTGATTGAGCTCGCAATTGGAGATTGTTGGAGCCCTCACCAAGTGTTGTAAGGGATTCTTGATTCTTCCCCGCGGGAGTTCGCAAATTGGATACTCTAGTGGAGCTCGTGGCTTGGAGGATCTCCATCTTGTGTGCGGTTGTGTGGCGCCCGCCGAGGGCTCGACTCTTGATAGTCGATTAGCTCGCGAATCGACAAGTGGGTGTATCGCCACAACGGGGAGTAGTTTGCCGGGAAGCAAGTAAACTGTAACACCCCAGGTGTTGATCACCAATTAAGTAGTGGGTTTAAGCTCAAACATGATAAATTAGTGGAGATGACGATGCCAAAATCAAACCTATGGAAATAAACCCTAATCTAAACTTGGATGTTGCACCCTCGCTTACATATGGGCTCAATTAAAAGATATATGCTTGGGTGTTGTTATCAAAGTATCTTCACATGTCTCACATCAAGAACTATCTATATTGATCCCTGGAAAAGTTTCATGAAGTTTGGAATCAAAAAGTCACATGAAATGATAAGTTCCATTCCTATTGGAATTTGCCCCATTAAGTTAATGGAACTATAGAACATCAACCAAACCTTGCAAACTAGCCAAATGACTCTAGATGAACTCTACAACACCTTAACTACACTTAGGGCACTTAATGGAACAATGTTCATGTTGATCATTTTGCCTAAATGTGCTTCTAAGTGATGGTTGACCATGGATGGACCCTGGAACACTTTTGTTTGACCGTTTCAAAGGTGTGACCTAGAAGCTTTGCATGACTATGCCCCCTTTGACAAAGTTGTGGAGAATTTTATAAGGAACAAACTTTGTTTAAGAGTCAAGTCATGAAAATATGTGGAACATGCTCAAACAGGGCCCACAAGGTAGTTTTAGGGCTGATTTCAGCACTTAGCCATTTTTAAGCCCTAATTCCGGTAACATCGACATTGACATTCCGCGTTCTCCAAATTCGTTAAGCAACTTGAGTTGGTCCAAAAATAAAAGTTGAAGGTTATATTATGGGGAAGAGCATGCAAGAAGATGGCACTTGATAAAATCCATTTGCACCTCAATTTTGAAGGTTTACCAATTTTTGTCAACACATTGACAATGCTGCCTTGGCACATCATTATATCCTAAATTAGGTCACCAATGACTATGACCCCCAAATAGAAATTGTAGAGCATACTGAGAGGAACAACTTTGCTTTTTGGCCCAAAGACTGATTCGGCCTGGAAGTGGCCCAATTTGGCTCCCCACTTCGTTATCACCGACGCCCGCCAGGTGTTCGTTGAATTGCCGCAAAGGGCGACGCGTGGCCGAGCGCGTGGCCGCCATGCCAGCTTCGCGCCCCCCACCTTCACGGCACGCGTCCCTGCTGCGCCCCTACCTTCCCGAGGTAGACACCGAGCCACCCCAGCCGCTCCTCCACTTCCCAAGCTCGCTCTTTGCCTCTCCCTCGCTCGGCTCCGCCCGGAGCGCGCATGCCGCGATGGCCGCCCATGGAGCTCCGGCCGCCGCTGCGTTCCCACCGCTCCGAGCTCCCTCTCATCCTACCATGAGCACCACCACCTTCACCTTGCCACGATTCATCTTTGGCACGAGCTCTCAACTCGCGTTCACCTCCCCTGCCGCTGGGAACCGCCACCGCCACCGTGCAGCCGCCGCCGCGGCCGGTCGCGCGTGTGGCCAGACCGCCACCGGCTGAGCCTGACCGGGCTGCCAACGCCCACGCCTGCGGGCTTGGCCGCCATTGCCCTTGCGCACCTTCCCCGGTCGCCCAGCCACCGGAGCGCCGCCGCCGTCGACACTGCCCCTCCGGAGCCGCCCGCGCACGTGGTCAGCAGGCCATAGACCACCTCGGCCCCTACTACGAGCGCCTATGGATGCGCCTCGCCGCCCTGGTGCTTCCCCACCACTTCACCGCGGCCGCCGACGACCTCACCGGCCGGAGAAGTGCCGGCCGGCACTCTCTCCCCGCCTCCCCTGTTTCCGGCGCCGGAGAAAGGAGACCCCCTGTCTGTCTGTCTCTCTTTGTGAATGACTAGTGGGCCCAATGGTCCAGCGGGTCCCACTTGTCGGCTTAAGAAAGCGGTTGTCTGGGTATGTATTCGGGTGGAGCTAGCAAATTTAAATAGGGTTTGAGTAATTCTGTGTTTGAAATTCAGATTTCATTTAAATCTTCAAAAATTCATATCTCATGTTAGAAAACTCCAAAAATAGTAAATGGGGACTTTTTGGAAACCTTGAGAAAAGATCTATGCAGTAGAGTCATAAAATGTGCATGTTTGTAAATATTTTCTGATGTCTTTATTTAGGCTTTAAAAGTGCTCTAGAAATGCTTATAAACTTGACCAGTGCAAGATCTGGAGTTTTAGAACCCCAAAAATGGTGATTCTTGTTTTGTTAATTTTGTGATGACATGTACTTGCTAGGAAAAATGTTAAACACACTATTTATTCACTGTTTTCTTAGGGTTTTGATTTGACCTTGTTAAATAAGGAAAATTACATTTTATTACTTGTCATTTTATATCTTGAGTTGTGATGCTCCAAATGATGTGAAATTTTTATGGTAGTCTTGTCATGGTATGTATGTACTGTGGTATAAATTTCTTGGTCACTACTTATTGGATGATCTAGTTATTGATTTAACTTGTTTAGGGCTTGATAAATAGCTTATAAATAATATATAAATGATAAAATAGAAAATATTGTTCCATTACCTGAGTATAATGTTTCTCTATCATATTGATTCATAATATGGCCTTGTGTTCACAGAAAATATTGAGTTTTAGGTTTAATTTGCTTTTACATGAATTATTGCAATAGCTATTTGTCTTTTTCATAGAGCTTGATATACTTGCCCAAATGAATTGAAATTTGGACAGTAGACTTTTGAGAGCATATTTAGGCCATTGTAATTTTTGTAGAATTTATTGTGCACTTTTGATAGGTGTTCATAATTCCACCTAATTATCTAAATAAATTAAGAAAATGCATTAAAAGAAATTATTTAGGAATGGACACTATGTTTTCTGGTGTTCATTAGTCTTGTGTGACATGTTGGTAAAGTTGGTTTTGTCTAATTATATGTTTGCAACATAAGTTAATAATTATTTCTTGCAAATGAGGTTTCTGGACAGATCTGGGAACTTAGCAAAGTTCTTCATGATAATGTACTTTGTTGCGAAACTTATTTATACAAAAGTTGTAGATAATTTATGTATCTAGCTGCTGTTAAAATTTGGTGGTGTTTGACCATGTGGTTTAGGAGTTATATCTGTTTAAAGTTGGAGTACAGAATTGCTTGCTCTCTGTCTTGTTAGATCAGTTGCTGTGTTTATGTAAATTCGACATGTTAAACTTTGGAATCATGCTGTGATAATTATAAATGAAATATAGATAATTTTATAAGCTTTCCAGAATGTCTTGTTACAAGTCAATTGGAGTTACAGAACTCCAGTTATGTTTGATTTAACCAGCTGCTGTTCTGGTCTTCGAAAAATGGCAGATTCTAAATTAAGTTGTTGCTTCACCTTGCTTTGCTATGTTGATTTCTAAGAGTGATATACACCTTGTTAGTATTAAGTGTGCTTGAGATCTTGTGTGACTTGTGTCATGATCGATATGCTGGTCATCTTCTAAGGATATGCTTAAGTGATAGTTAAGTTAATTAGCTCTAGGTGTTTAGGAGAACTTTGGTATGCTTGTTTGATTACTTTGTTTATTGCACTGCTATGCATTCATACATATGCATTGTTGCACCTCATTTAGGTACGATAGCTGAAGCACGTGAAGGAGCTAAGGTGGAGTCAAACCCGAAGATGGAGTTGGTGGATCCATCCCGAAGATCGAAGGACCGGACAAGTGGTAGATTAGAGGATGCTCGCCAAGCGGGTTTCATCTGACATACTCTAACTTGAGTCGGATCCCAGGCAAGCCCCGGAGCATTATAAGCCTCCTATCTTCAAAGCAATTAATTCTATATATGTTATAAGTATTGTTGCATTAAGTGATAGGAGTTGGTTGGAAACTCTTCCTGCATCATATCATTCCTTGTCCAGATATATGAATCCTTGAATCCTACATAGACTAGGATCGAGTAGATGCTTAGCCCTGCTTTAAGCGGTAGAAGTCAGGTGATTTCCTGTCACCTGCGAGATATAGGGATATTCATATATGGCACGGTTGGCTATATTGCTATCGTGGAATGGAACCATGTGTTAATAAAATGAAATGAGACCAGGCGGGATGACGATAGTGAAGCAACAAGACATGGAGGTCTTGGGTGTGAATCTATCCCCGTCTGAGTCGTTTAAGGACCGATTCGCTATACGTCCTTGAGTCATGTTGAACGCAGTCTAACACTTAGTTGGCCGGATAAGTCGTTCCGACCGCGAAGCCGAGTAATGTGGTTCAGGCCGGGAATCGAATGGTAGGTTGCTTCTTGGAGGAGAGAAAGGATGTGCTTGGGGACATTGGCGTGAGACCAAGGGGGGGTTAGAGTCCCTATCACCTGGCAGAGTGTCGCCCTTGGGGTCGCAACATCATTCGGACCCGCGATTCCTGAATCATATGAAAAGGTGGCTTGTGCGACCCTGGCAGGGGCCTACGCGGTGAGTGTTAGAAATACCCCTCCAGCTGGATAGGAATTCGATTCGAATCGCCGTCGCTCCCGGTTAGTGAGCACTTGACTTGAGCAGCGGCAACGTAGATTCAATTAAATTGAACTGATGGTTAATTGGATCACGATGGAAAGGTTGCCTCAATTTATACCTGCTATGGTTAATATTGTTTGCTCCTAATAAAGTGAGTGCTCTAGTATAGGTTCTAATATAGATGATAGGTTAATGATAATTAACTTGATGCGTAAGCATTAATGATTGATCATATATATTAAGCTTTTATGCAAAATGTTGTCAAGCTAGCCCCACTTTATATCAGCCTTGCATAATCCTTGGTGTCACCTTATTTCTGGTTTCTGACGGGTAAGTCTAGCTGAGTACTTTGTCGTACTCAGGGTTTTATTCCCCACTTATTGCAGGTTATGATATATCATGGCGACTGCAAGAGTTGGTTGACTCCTGCCGTAGTGGCGGAGTGTGATCACGGGCATGATCCTTCTTTTTTTACCTTATCCCTAATGCTTTTGTTGGGAGTCGACCGTGGTACTGGCATGTATTTTAAATAAGATTAATGTTAGTTTCAAATTACTTTGCTTCCGCTACTTTTGAACTTAAGTTGTAATAACTATGTTGAACTCCGATGTATATTCAATTACTTGTGAAATGGTTGTAACATGTGACTTGTTATGTTGAATCACTACGATCTTGGCTTGTATGTTGGTTGGTTTGAAATCCCTCGTGATTTCATTAGACTACCGGAGTTATATGGGCTCAAGTGCGAGAATTTGATCATTTCGGTGATTGTTTTTGTACTTGTGCTCTTATAATTTGGACGGTTCTGTTACATAAACCTCGGGATAAATTCTTGTGTCATTCTCTTCCTGAGGTTTTCTCTTGTGTGTTTGATTGATTGGTACTTCTCATCTCTACACGGCGGTATAATCACTCGAAGCTCTTCTCTCGTATTACTTCTTGTTTCTAGCTTGTAGTTGTTGTTGTGTTTAGTGGATAGCCTTGTACTAGACTTGTGTAGGTGGCTTGCTTAATTAGTTAGAGCTAGTGCTTTTGCTTCGTCACCTTTCATACTAACTTGTGGTTAAGTAATTCTTGTAGAAGTTTTAAATAGGCTATTCACCTCCCTCTAGTCATTTGGACCTTACATTGCCGGCCTGAACGGAGGACCCCGTCGATTTGAGTCGCTCCGTCGCCACCCGGTATCTTGCGATCCAGGCGGCATCGTCGGCCGATGTCCGCATCCTCAATGCGGCACTGGCCTTAAGCGCGTTGGCAGGCGTCAAGGCCGCCGGCTCTGCCTTGCGCTTGAGGCTAGACAAGTGAACTAGAACATGAGAACAAGGAACAAAATAGACTTGTCCAAAAAAATGAAGTAAAACACTCACCCGGACATAGGGATCAGGGGTTTAGTCCCCGGCTTCCCCGAACTGCCTTAGGCCCTCTGTGACGGCCCCTTCCTCGAGCCTTCGGCCGGCCCGAAACTCCCTCGAGCCTGGGCTGATGAAGTCTCCAAGGTCCTCTGCGTCATTAAGGCCGCCTGGCCTCGGGTTCTGACACCCGATGATGCTGCCCCGGCCTCAGGCGTCGACGCCGTAGTCCCACCCGCCGACGAGGTGCGCGGTGACCGGGCGTGCGTCCTCGGCATGGCCGACATCGTAGGAAGAGCCTTTGGCTCGGCAAATCTCCTTTCCGAGGGCCCCTCGCAGGCCCTCTTTCTGGTCGCTCCTCCTTCCCATCAACCGGCGTCGAGGCTGCCCTCGACGCCCAGGAAGTCGACCCCCCGCCGTCGGGTCCCTGCAGGGACCGCACGTCAGGGAGGTGCGTGAGAAAAGTCACGGTGTCATACCGTGACCCAGCATCGTCGTCTCCACTATCATCACTTTCCCCCTCTGAGACCGACTCGGAGCGGGACTCCTCCTTAGGGAGACCCTCGAGCCATTGCTAGCGACGATGCCTTAGCAACACCTCGCACTCACGAGCCTTCAGATTGCGCCACGATTTCGCGGCGTCTTTCTCCTCCTTCTCCTGGGCTGCGGGAAGACGCCTCACCTCTCGAGTGGCGCGATCTTTCGGGACCAGTGGCGGCGAGTCCTTGACCGCCGATAGATCTTGCATAACAAGCTCGATGTGTTTTAGATCTACCAGACCTAGGGAAGAAGAGGAATGCAGTACAAGAAGGACGATACTTACCAGGGGCTCGAATCCTTGATTGGGCCGCATGGGGACTTTGTCGACGTCCTCCTGCCTGAAGCTACCCACCATCCACCGCGCGCGCTGGGCAACCTCGTCGAGGGGGAGGGTCTCGTGTGACATCCGACTCCCCTCCAACGAGACGCCTGACGTCATCTCGTTGATCCGAAGTCAGCGCTGCATCAACGACATCACTCTCCGACGGTGGAACGCAGCGGCCACCATCCCCGCGGTCAGTCCGCGCAGACGAAGCCTCCTCAGCGCATCGAGGAGCGGCTACAGCTTTGGCTTGTCTTCCTCAACGACGTCATATGACCAGTTGTCCTTGCACGACATCAGGACCTAGTCGGAGAACTTCGGTAGGCGGCCGTCGTCGTTACGTAGATAGAACCAGCCATTGTGACATCAGGACCTAGTCGCCTCGACCTGCCCACACTTGAAGGGTGCAGCTTCCGGCGTGCACCGCCCACCTCACTCCCCTCTCGCCCACCTTCTTGGTGAAATGCTCCGCCTTGAAGAGGTGGAGCCACAACTTCCAATGGGGCTCCATCCCCAAGTACCCCTCGTAGACTGACACAAAGATGGCAGCCTGCGAGACGGAGTTAGGGTCGAGATGATGGAGCTCCACCCCGTAGTAATGCAGGATCGCCCGCATAAACCGTCTCGTCGGCATCCCGAGCCCCCTCTCATGGAAGATGACGAAGCTCACCACGTAGCCCTCCGGGGGCGTCGGCTCCCGGTGGTTGGTCGGCGGCACCCTCCACTCCGGCCGGCCCTGACTCGCCCTCGGTCATAAGAGACCGTCGCGAACCAGCTCCTCCAGCTTCCTCTCCGTTACCGAAGAACAGACCCACGCATCCGCAGGGAGGACTTGGCTCTTTCCCGCCATAAACGTTGAAGTCGGGTTACGGTGGCGACGGGGGAAGGGATGACGACGGCGGCAGAGAGCGATTGATGAAGGCAAAGGGAAGAAAGGGCAATCGCAAAAGACTGGTGAGGGGCACGCGAAACCCTGAGCTCTGTACTTATACCCCGGTAGAAGGCAAACAAACGCATCTGACGAAAAGGTAGAAACAGTTTCCGTATTCAATGCTCCTACCTAACCGCTCCCTCGAAACCCGTGTATAAGGACACATGTCCACCGCCTGCTCCGCAACCGTCGCGTCACGTCGCCCACTACCGCGCCGTTCTTG
This sequence comes from Saccharum hybrid cultivar R570, assembly GCA_038087645.1. Taxonomy (NCBI): domain Eukaryota; kingdom Viridiplantae; phylum Streptophyta; class Magnoliopsida; order Poales; family Poaceae; genus Saccharum; species Saccharum hybrid cultivar. The sequence continues at coordinate 1,717,207 of JAQSUU010000165.1, read as the reverse complement.
CTCCCCTCCTAAAAAGACGCGCCCTAATGGGCCAGAAGGGAGACCTATAGACAGACACTTCCAGGCGAAGGAACAACGGGCTCCGAGCCCGCTATAAACCTTGAGGGATCGAAAGCTGGCCATCGACCGGGGTTCGACAGCTGCCCTCGAGTAAACAGAGTAAGGGATGTCTGAGAGCAGACCCGTACAGGGCCAGGGCTCGAGCCACTTTCTCGAGACGCTCTCAGACATATTCGAGGCTAAAGGAGAGGTCGATAATGGAATCCCCTTGGGGGAGGCATCGAGCCCTCGGATCCTACCGAACGGAGCCGAGATCCATGCGACAACTCTTTGGCACCTTTGGAGAGCGCCTCTATGGCCACCAGCCAACCCCTATCGAACGGGGCACGGGCTCCCACTCGAATTCCCCGCTAACAGCTCACCAGGGGTCGTCGGAACTCGCCCGTCGAGGGTAGTACGGCGTTCCCGCCCCTCCTCCTTGCCCAAAGGATGCGTGAGGGTCGAACAATAAAGACGGACAAAAGCCATGATCGGCCTTACGCACGCAAAGGCTTAGGGGCTTACTCGCAACTAGCCAACTCCGACGGAAGGGGACCAAACGCGCTTCAGGAACTAACAAAACAACGTCCCACGATACGACATACTAAAGCCCTCGAAGGAGTCACACACTCCTCCGAAGCCTCGGGGGCTACACCCGGCGGGTGCACTCGCACGCACCCACCGAAAAGCAATGACGCTACAACTCCAGTTCATAACTCGCTCAAGCCTCTGCGAGAGTGGCCACACTCGCGTAAAGGCTCGGGGGCTACTGTCGGGTACCTGAATTAGGGGTACCCAAAACCAACGATTAAAAGAAGTAAACCCCCAAGGAATCCGTGCCCTGAGAACCTCCTAAGAGAGATCGAGTTAAGGCTCCACCTACACAGATACACCGACCTGCATGGGCCACGAGCGTATACAGACGGGGCGCCCTCGACCGCGTTCCGACTCGTACGAGGCTCGCTCGACAGGAAGCCTCGACCCTGGAAAATCTTCGACTCGCACGACCTAGGGTCGACCCCCCCTCACCCACCTACTCACTGACAAAGCATTTAATGCAACCACTTCCACCAACGTGGTCATAGTGCCACCGGCGTGGGAGCGGCATCCGTGTCTAATCTTACTTTTTACTGCCCATCCCGGGATGGACGACGAAAAGCAGCCATTATTCCCGCCATGACTAGCACTGTACGACCGTCATATACTGGGATTTTTGGGGCTCGGCCTTATCCATTTCCCGTCGACCCTCCTCGGCCACGTCCCGACCCGGCCTCGACCGCCATCAGTCGAACAAAGAGACCACGACCCGTACGTCGACCACAGGGAATCGCACGCCCTCTGCAGCACCCCGGATGTCCCACCATCCCGTCATCAACATCACCGCGACGCCCCAGGGATGGTCTGCATGCACCGGGGCACGTCGCCACAGCAACACCGACAGTGTTTGTCCAACCTTTTCCTCCAAGGCACCTCCTAGGGTTTGTTGTAAGCCTTATCCTCCCCTTGAGTCTATAAAAGGGGAGGGCAAGGAGCTCTCCAGGGACGGACGGACGAATAACAGAGGACAGAAAAACAAGACAGACATCTCCCTCACTTCTGAGATCAACATCTCAAGCAACACTCTATTGTATTCTTTCTTTGAGACTTGGGACCGGCTCCCTCTCTCACGGCTTTAACCCCTACAAAAGCACTTAGGTGGAAAATACAATACTCTCCTCTCCCCGCTGGACGTAGGGTCTTATTTTGCCCGAACCAGGATAACCCCCGTGTATTCTCTTTGCATCACCATCCGGAGTAGGGAGCACGCAGCACAAATTCACTCGTCGGCTTAGGGCCCTCCTGAGTCCGAACACCGACACCTTTGAAACGACGCGGATGGGGGCGAGGAGCACCAGGGCCGCGTGGGTGAGGGGAGCTTGGTTGCCGGGGTGAGAGAGTGCACCACCGGGGATAGGGAGGGCGTGGACTCCCCTGCAACATCACCACGCCACCTCCATAGATCTCACCGGAGGCGAGCAGATGTCACTCCTGCTCTATGAATCTCGCCAAGGTGGGGGAGAGGGCCACCGGATTTGCGGGCGTTGAGGGCTCCCAGTGGGGGAGGACGCCAGGCGTTGGCATGCTGCGGCAGGGGATGAGGAGCGCGTAAGGAGTAAGAGCGGGAGTAGAGTGGAGCGAGGTGTGTGGGAGTTGATTTGTTTTTTTAGACGAGCGACGCATGTGGCAGTTAGTGGAGCGAGACGTCCGGCCTTCAGGACGTGGTAGCATTACCGTTCGGATTTTGTTCCAATCAGATCATGCACACACGAGCATCCTGATCTCAGATTCTCAGAAGAGAAGACAAGCCACAAGCTCTGTGCTTGTGCACCCAGTTCTGCTTCAAAGCACAGCGCTACCATCTAATCTAAACATGAAAAACGTCCAAATCCATCCTCCTATTGCCTTTTCCTAGGAAACCCTCCCTGATAGAAGTGCAAAACCGAAAGGGACAAGGCATCTCGTCTCACATAGTCATGTGTCAGCAATTGCGTCCGCATCGCAGCTTGCAAGCGAGGTGAAGAGTCTGAAGTCTGAACACTACTCAGTTGAATCAGGAACAAAAATCCGGAGTGATTATTCCTTCTCAAATCCAAAATTTTCAAGCAAACCAAGGAACTGCAAAGCATCTGCACAGGTGATACTGAACTAAACACAAATCTAGAGTTCTAGACGCAAGTTCTCAACTAATCGCGGTGCCGGGAGACGAGATCCGGCGCCGGCGCGAGCGGCCCCAACAACAACTTCTCCGTGTCAGGCTACGGCGACGTCGGAGGCAAGTACGCCACGCCCCTGGCGGCAGCAACCCTCCTGCGGAGCGGGTACCGCCCCAAGCCACTCGTCGTCCCCAGGAACCGCGGCGCGGCGGGCTGCTCGTCCGCGGCGAGGACCGGTCGCGCGGGGGACGGAGGAGCGGACCGCGGGAGCAGGAGGCACGCCGACGACCGGACGGAGCGGGCCACGATCCTCGAGTCCCGGAGCCGCGCGAGCGCGCCGGGCCGGAGAAACCGGTGCTGCTGCTGCTGCTGGTGGCGCTCGGAGGCGCGCGGTAAGGCTCGGAGGCGGCGGTCCATGGCCAGGCGGAGGAGACGGCTGGGCGAAGGATGGCGGCGGCGCAGGCGAGCAGCTGAGATGTGTGGATTGTGTGGGGTGATTGGCGGGGGACGAGTAGGAGATTTTAAGGAGAGGGGGCGGGGGAGGGAGGAGTGAGCAGTGGAGGGAAACGATGGCGGGAACGGAAAGCGTGCGCGGGCAAATTGGCAAAGGAGAGGAGACGATGACGAAGTCTCGTACTAGCACTGGTCCAGCGCGTTGGTACACGCGGCTGGGCACCCTGTCACTGACCTGTGGGCCTCGTTTGCCAGGTTGGCCCTTGCATCTGGAAGGTACCAAACTTCCTTTCACTGCCCTGTGGGCCTCGTTTACCAGGTTGGCGCGTGCACGTAGAGGGTACCAAACTTCAGGCGCGTAGGCTAGGCCTTGTTCACTTCCCCTCCCAACCCAAAATATTTTCTCTTCCACCCATCACATTAAATCTTTCGACGTATGCATGAAGCATTAAATATAGATAAAAAAGATAACTAATTGCATAGTTTGTCTGTAAATGTCGGGACGAATCTTTTGAGCCTAGTTAGTCCATAAGTAGATAAATTTTGCCAAATAATAACGAAAGATGCTACAGTAACTTTTCAGCTACTTTTCGTGAAGTGAACACACCTTAAGGTGTACTAGCTCGGCAATTTGCCCATGATTCAGGCTGCGTTTAATTCGCGAAACTAAAATATTTGGGTGTCACATCGGATAGGTTAGAAGAATGTCGGGAAGGGTTTTTGGATATTAATAAAAAAAACAAATTACGAAGGGCAGGCCTGGTGCAGTTGGTGAGTGCTAGCTTGCCGAGTCACCAGGTCCTGGGTTCGAAGCCGTCTCTCTGCAGAATTTCTGCGGGGGTAAGACTTTGCTTCGGTTATTTCCTTCCCCAGACCCCACTCGTGTGGAAGCCTCTGGCACTGGGTCTGCCCTTTTTAATAAAAAAAACAAATTACAGAACTCGTCAACAAACTACGAGACGAATCTAATGATACTAATTAATCCGTCATTAGCACGTGTTGGTTATTGTAGCACTTAAAGCTTTTCATGGACTAATTAGACTTAAAAGATTCGTCTCGCGATTTTCTCGAGAACTATGCAATTAGTTTTTTTCGTCTACGTTTAGTACTCCATGCATGTATCCAAACATTCGATGTGATGGGTGGAGGCAAAAAAAATTTTGGGAACAAAACTAGGCCTTAGTGTTTACTAGGAAAGCTAAGGCCGTGTTTGATTCCCAGAACTAAAATTTAGGAGCCGTTCGGCTGGAATTATAAGCCGGCTGAAAAACACTGTTGGCTGATTTTTTGTGAGAGAAAAATATTGTTTCGGCTAAAAAAACAAGCTGAATAAGACGGATTATAAGTCAGATGAACAGGGCCTTAATAGGTGTCACATCGGATGTTACATAGGGTGGACAATGGGGTGTTCGGATACTAATAAAAAAACAAATTACTTGTTCCGTGAGTAATCCGAGAGACAAATTTATTAAGCCTAATTAATCCATCATCAGCACATTTTTACTGTAGCAATTAGTGCTAATCATGACTAATTAGGCTTAAAAATTGTCTCACTCTATATTTTTTTATTTCGTAAATAGTCTATATTTAGTACTTGTGCCCAAACATTTGATGTGATAGGGACTAAATTTTAACAGGAAACTAAACACGGCCTAAGTGTAACTTCTTTTATGTCATAAAGTGGATACCAATTACTAATTTACTACTACTTTTATGGCATAAAGTGAATGTTGCACTCTAGTTCAACTGATTTTCATCACAAGAAACATTTGAAAATCATCGAGATAAGGCGCCAGGCAGGCATCAAAGTTTTATTGTTTTTGTCTCACATATTGTCATATCGGCAGCCATACATACAGTACAGGAGATCGGTACAATACAAAATGGCCACCTTAGACATTTACCGCACAAAAGAATGCACCACCACTCATATCCCTCTCCATCTTCACTGGCACCGGCTGACAGACGCTACCTAAAATTGTGGTCCGCTTTCGTCGGTGTTAGCCCGTTACAAAATCACAGCTACCTACAATGAATACACACAAAACCGTGGGACAATGTACAACACAACAGTCAAAATGGTTTGATCTATTATATAGCAGCTTTTGTTGCTGTTTCTTTTTTGTGCTAGAAAGTGGCGTTCCACAGTGCCTTCTCGCCTTCGGCACACTTGTTGTGGACTTCCCAGATCCTCCCCTCAGAGTTGCATATGCCGCTGCATCTCCAGTCGAATGATGCGGCACAAATGTTCCCCGCCTGAGCTTTCCATTCGCAATCTGTGATTGATTAAAGGCAGTATAAAAATGAGACTCCATGACAATATTTCACATTCTTCATTCTATGCAATAGTTCCAAACTTCCAAAAGTTATGTTTCAGAAAAGCAATTCAAATGATCAGGCCTCCCTTTCAAGAAAAAAATGATCAGGCCTCATGAATGATGATCGAACAAGCTTAAGTTTGTCAGACATGAAGTAATGGAAGCTCACCAGGCGGAGTACCGCAACAAAGTCTCCGATCATCAATATGCTCAGCATCTAACCCGATGAACCAAGACCCTAGTGAAACATCCTCGTTTATATACTTGTGCAGGATATGCCTGGCATAGTTGGATTAGTAGCAACTAAGTCAGTGAAAGGTTCTAAAATGAACTGTATTTCGAGAAAATTCAAGCACATGTTAACTCACTTGTTTATAGATATATAGGTTGCCAAATCTTTCGAAATAGCATATAATTGACCAGTAGCATGCCGGAAATACTTGTTTCCTGATTCCCCAAATTTCCAGTGCTCAGGTTCATAATATCTCACACCCCTGGAGGAAAGCACAAACATGTCTTAATAACTTCCAGTAAATTACTATCCTCAAGAGACATAGACTCCACAAGATATATGCTTACTTTTCAGATAGGACAGGTCCAGATTTCATGCATCCAATATATACTCTTGGCTTCAATGCATGTTTTGACAAAATCTGTCCAAGCGTTGCTGCAAATGCAGAACTTCAATGTTAGATGCTTTGCCAGAGCTTGCCATATGCTATTTTTGAAACATATTCACACATCAGCTAGTTTCAATTGTACAAAAAAGGAAATGGCTGATGATCATTGAAAAGTAAATGAGAGTTCCTAAATCCTAACTGAAGACCAACAAAGACCGTAAAGTCTCACAAGGAAATTACCTATGTTCACATGCACATCATCGTCAACCTTAACATAAAAGTCGGCATCCCATAGTGAAACAGCTGTAGCAAAGTAGGTCTTGGTTTTGCCTGACAATGCAAGGTATCCTTCAACATGATCCTGAATAAAAATTGTAACCACAGTGAATAGGGAGGCAAATCCAGCAATCTGAGCAAAACTCAGAACAAAATTCACATATATCAGTCCTGCGCGAAAATAATAGGGAATTAACTTACTATCCTCATGAAATCCCCATGTTTCCTGTCCTCTGCTTCAATTGCTCTATCAACAATTCCACCCGATATAGCACTGCAAGGCACGTGCAGCTTAAGGCAAGTTACTTTCATGGTTGAAATAAGTAAACCCAGAACTTCTTGTAAACGTCAACTACAGATAGCCACAAAGTCTGTTTCCATCACACCTGTGGCCAATGACGAATCGAATAATGATCCCCTTCTCTTCTTCAAGCTTTTTCCTCTTTTCACCTAATTTGAAGTACTATATTATTAGTTATCCAGAGCATGGTAACAAGAAATATTCCAAACAAATGACATGTATGATGTATCAGTATATTTTTAATATTAGAACCTTGGGGCATCCAGGTGTAACGTATGGAATCTCTCCTCTTGCGACTGCTAAACGCGGTATTGATACCTATCACCATAAGATACTTTCGCCTCCCGATTGATTCGGAAACTTTAAACTCTTCTGCGACAGGGGAACCGTTCAGCAGGGATTCTTGTAGTGATCTTGCAGCTGAGAGCTCTGTCTCTAAGCTTGCTATCGTCTTATCTAGTGTTCTACATCCAAGCATTTGTAAACACCAATCAGAAATCCAATGAAAAAAAAGGTTATAATCTCAAACATGGGACAGACATTAGGTCAAGAAAGAAAGGCCAATACATACTGTACATCATGATGGCTATCTTGGACTTGTAAAATATCTCTGTAATCTTGCTTTTCTTGGACCTGGTACCAAATGATAACAAAATAAAGCATCATCAATGATTCCAAGCGTGGCATTGTATTAACCGTAAAGTACTGAATTTTATAACGCTAACTTGTTGTGGCAGCTGTTCTAATAACAATAGAAAGGCATGAATAAAACTACGAGTCGCTGCCTTTGGAATTCTTGGAGGAATTAGAAGGGGTAGAAAGAAGCAGCCTACCTTTTTAGAACCACACTCTGCAGCAACTGGCACGTTGCCTTCCTCTACATTTGCGTTTGGCCTAGCAATCTCACTTGCCTCAGGCAGTGTCCACATTCTGAAACAGAGGATCATGGCAACGTAAGGAAGCATAGATCATTCGGTCTCGCGGAGCACCACATGATACTAGCTGAAATTGCTCAAAGCCTCAAAGGTAACCAGACATCCGTACATTTGTTGCACTGTTACAGTGTTACAAAACGGAAGCCAGCAGAGAGTACAAAGCTACAAGTGCATTCTGGATTCTGAGTAGAACTATCCATAAAAGGACCACCCCAACTGGCAAAGGAAAATGGCCCATATTGCAATTGCAATCCACTGAATCTGCACCTCACGGAACATCAAAATCCCAGCTCAATTGCAATTGCATAGGAAACCAGCAACACGCCCATGGAAGAATCCAGAAACATGTAAGGAAAACAAAACAGCACGCCCAACCCAAATCCAGGGAACGCGAATTCACGGGGACACAGGAATCCATCCCCCCGATGCGGCAGGGCCCAGATGCAGACTGCAGAGCGATAATCGAACGACAGGGATCTCGAGCAGGGGCCAGCTCAAAGAAGCGAGCAGCTCTAACAAGCTAGGAATCTCGAATTGGAGGCGCGGGACGGAATCTGGAGCCGGAGCAGCGGCTGGGTTTACCTGTTGGTGAAGAGCAGGCCGAGGCAGAAGCTGCCGACGCAGAGCAGGACGGCCCACCTCCTCGACACCCCGCCATCGCCGCCTCCGCCTCGTCTCCAGCTCATGGCTGCCGTTGCGCGGTATCCTGTCCCTCCCGCCAGCTGCTCGTCCTCCGGTCCCGACCTCAGCTCCTCGCCATCGCCACCCAGATCGAATCCATGGAGAGGGCCGGAGCTTGACGTCGAGGAAAGGAAGAAGGAAGGGAGGAGCGCTTGGCTGGTTGCCCTTTCTGGCTTTCTCAGTCTCCGTCGCAGCAGCTGCCACTCACCTCCTCGCTTTCCATGTGGGTGAGGGGTCGGTAGATGCGACGCGAAGCAGAGCAACCGACGCCCGACGGTCGGTCGGTCATGCCAGGCCAGTGCCAGTGCCAGTCCACCGGCACACGCCACTTGCTGCCCTCCCGCCGCATTACTAACTACCCATTAGTTACCGCCATCCAGCAGCAGTAACTGCGAAGCAATGGCCGCCGTACGACGAGAGACGACGAGCGCGGGCAATCGAATCACTGCGGCACGGAGCTAGTAAGATCGGGGGAGCGGCGGGCGGCGGCTCGGAGTTCCAGTCCATCCAGAACCGCACGCTGAACAGTGAACAACAACAACCCCTCCGCTGTTTTTTAATGGCTTCGGCTCGTCCGTTTCCCCGCCCGTCCTGGCGCGCCTCACATGGGCGGCCTGGCCCTGCGATCGCAGTATCGCACGCACGCGGTTCCACTTCCACCGCTCCCGCCGCGCGTCGACCCGACCCGACCCCCAACCGCCGCTGGCCGACGCGCAAGTGCGATGCTGGTGCGGCATCGCTTTCGTCCGGCGTGGTCCTCGGCCCCCCCGGCGCCTGCGTGCGGTGGCCCTGGCTAGTGGGCAGCCAGTGGACACGGCAGGTAGAGGGGCACACGGGACGGGTGCCGTGGGCGCCTGGGCGAGTGGGCGGATAACGTCGCGTACTCGCGTCTGATCGTGAGCTAGCGCGCAGGTTGCAGCTGCAGACGCATGCGGGTGATTATGACTTTATGAGAGAGATCACCTGATCTGTATCAGGGTTAGAGAGTGTGGCAATGGCAGTGTCTGGCGTGAGCAGGGAAGGTTCGTGTCATCGTGTGTATGATGATGTGACGGGCAAACTGCTTTGGTAACCTCCGTTTCCAAATACCACAACGTGCTTGACACCGAACTTTTAATACGTCTTATTAAAACTGGACTCTCTGTTATTGTTGGTCGCTGGTTATTCTAACTTGTATAACAAATCGAAAAAAAATCGGAATAGCATTCCGTTCTAAGCGAAATGAAAGAGAAAAGATAGATCCATGGTTAGTTCTGCATGATCAATCCAGGGCCCGTTTAGAGGGCTCAAGCTCCTCGTAAAAGGGCTTCGGCCCTGGCTTCTCACGGGGAGAAGTTTTTTTTTTTGAGTTAGAGCCATTAAAAAAGGTTTGACTAAAACCGTTCTAGTAGTAGTTTTGTACTAGTAATTTGTACTAGTAATTTATATTAGGTTTGCGAAGATGAGCCAGGAGAAGGTACTTTTTCCGGTTCCGACTTCTCGACGTAAAAATAGCTCAGGCTCCTTGCAATGAGTCATTTTTAGGTGTCATTTGGCAGAGCTCCTTGCGAGAAGCCACAAGTAGCGGAGATGAAGCCCTGCCAAAAGGGGGCAAGCACGGGCGGTCCCAAGGCCCGGCGAGCGTGGGCGGCTGCCTGGGCTGTTTTAGTGGTATTCTACAATCGCTGCTGCAGAAAATTGAACGCTCGTCAATGCAAGCAAATTGAGTCTGAGCTGAGCGGAGCACCTGCTACTGCTATGTGACCGAACGCACGACGCTAGCTGGCACATATCATTTTCTAGTAAAACTACTACCGTTGCCGCAGACCGGCAGTTAAACCTCTAATGTATCTCATGTTTCTGCTTTGTGGCTCCTGGATATGTTATATATTACAGGTAACTTCATATTTCCTTAGCCTAGTACACACTATCCAAAACTAGATAGGTTTGGATGGATTATGCAGCAAATTAATAGCTATCCTTATAGAGTGCAAATTAAATGAACTCACGATCATTTGATGGGATTTCCTGAGACCACATAACCAACATGCATCACCACCATTGGCGGGACGCTAGCACGATGTATAATGTCAGAAGAGGCTTAGGGTCCATACTATGATACTAGTCTTGCAGAGACCGCGTTGATCTTAATAAGCTTATATTTACTAAGATCATGCATGATTATAACTTTTTTCTTCTTAACAAAAATGTCCTTAGGTACGTATGGTCATGAAAAAAAAAGGCTGGCATTCATATATATGATCATATTCGTGGTTTGTGATCGTAACCCTGTTCTATACTAAGATGAAGAAGAAAACTTCCTTTGACTTCGCCCAGGCTCAGTTCAATTTCTAGGTCCGCCACTGTGGGGGTGGGGGGTGGGGCAAGAGATGTGAAGGTACGGCACACTTATTTAGGCCGTGTTTCGCTATCGCTGGTTGCTCTAATGTTCGCTGCAGGTGAATATGACGAAGCAAACTGCCACCACGTATGACTAGGTTTCAAAAAATGAAACACATGCAACAATTTGACTAGGAGTTCGGCTCCGACAAAACATGAGCATCCTCGCCTACCTCCGAGCACCCGAACTGTCCTTCTATTATCAATGCACACGTATAGGGATAACTAACGAGCCAGCTCGGTCCAGCTAATTCTGGCTCGTTAAGATAACAGGCAGTGGCGGACGCAGCGGGTAGTCCAGGTAGGCCTGGGACTACCCGCCGCCGGGCAGCTCGCCAAGGACTCCAGGGCCGCATCCATGGCCGACCTCCTTCCACCCCTGATCTCCGCCGCGAACTTGCCCCACGGGCGCTGCCTGACGCCTCTGTAGTGCTTGCCCCTGGCCACGGCTGCCGCGGCCTCCTCCCGCCTGGGCGTGGCGGCCGCCTCGCCGCCCTCGCTGCTGGGCGTCAGCGGCTCCGCCAGGTCCAGGAAGCCGCCAAAGCAGGAGGAGCCATCGTAGGAGTAGGAGTAGGCCGAGTCGTCGGGGGACCTCGCCGGCTCGGGCTTCACGTGCGCGAAGGAGCCGTCGGGCAGCCAGCCGTAGGCGAAGGCGTCCTGCAGCGCCCCGAACACCACCATGTCATCGGCGTCATCGGTGCGGAACGGGAGCGAGCCGCTCCACCGGTCCGCCACCAGGCTCCCGAAGCTCTCGTCAGCCGGCCGCGCCGCCGCTGGCTCCTCCAGGAGATGCTGCCGGATGGTGTCCAGCACCAACGCCTCCGACGTCGGGTTCAGCAGCATCCTGGAATCAAGTTCTGTCTCTCGGTTTGGTTTGTGAGCTGATGACGAAACTGAAGGCGGAGGCAACATCGAGAGGTAGGGGAAGAGCCTGACAGGTAGGCCCGCTGGACAGTGACTGAGCGAGAGAAGGGCTTGGGCTGATTGGATCTATAGTCACTGAACTTTTTTAGATTTTATTGCAACTTTTTTAGTGAGTGAACTTTTTTAGATTTTATTGCAATTTTTTTGGTCAGCGAATTTTTTCAGATTTTATTGTATTGTGTTGAAAATTTTTGACTAGGACTACCCTCGTTTCAAATCCTGGGTCCGCCACTGATAACAGGGCAACTCGGTTCAGCTTGTTTACAAGCTCAAGCTGGCTCGTTTAGCTCGGTTCAGTTCGTTTACGAGCTCGAGCTGGCTCGCCATAGAAAATATAATATATGTTTTTATCTAAAGCTTAAGAATAATAGTAATACAAAAGTAGTCCATTTATAAGCCTTGAATCAAACAAATAAATTAATATGTGCTAACATACGTATAAGTATATCATATATCAATGTATTATAGTACTACATCATACATCCATGGTCCACACTCCGTACCATACATAATGCATCCATAATCTGTTATTGATTATCGATACATCCATTTAAACAAAATGACAGTCGTAATCCCAAATTTATAAGGTCAAGTCCAGCCATCAATCAACTAATTGTAAAGTGCAAAACATAAGTCATACAAAACTAACATAAGCTCATTAGGCTCACGAGCCAGCTTGACCCGTTAACTACACGAGCTAAGCTAGGCTTAGCTCGTTGAAAAAATATAAACGAGCCAAGCTGAGTCGAGCTAACGAGTTGAGTCGAGCAAGCTATCGAGCCGCGAGCTTTTCGTCCAGCCCTACATGTGTATCGTATCAGCCGCGTACATCGTAGCGAAACTACAAACGGATAGGAAAAATAGAAAGAAAGACAAGACAAATAAATTCTCCATGCTTTTATCACAATCCGATGGTCGTTCCAAATATAGTTGAAGAGCATGAATATCGAAGAAAAATGCTTTGTCGACCCATGAGTCGGTGTGCCAAAACTGGACCGTCAGCCCATCCGCTCGTGTCGTCCATCTCGTTGACTTTAAGTGACGTGTGCTTCTTGATGCAGGTGGTGTCGGTGCAGCTCGAACATCAGCCACCCCACTCGTGTCCTTCGGCTCATTGATGCCGAGCGGAGGAGAGCATAGTATATACTTCATATGTGAGGACACTGGTTCCACTCCTATAGAGAATACAACTAAGGAGGAGGAGTGCAAAGCACTACATCTCATTTAAGAGGAAATGATGAAGAAAAAAAAGCTGAGATTAGTATTTGTTGTATAAGAACTTACAAAATATTATAAAACCAACAAAAATAATGTCATAGATTTATATTTTGAGGAGTTAAAAAGCAAAACTATTTGTGCTTTAACAATTGCCTATGTCTATTTTTTGCCTGTTTTCTTTTTATAGCATTGTTCATTTACTTCTATTATATCTTGAGACAACACATATAACTAATTTAACATACAACCAAATTTTATAGATATATACGTTAGATTTATTGACGTGTACCAAAAATATAGAAAATTGTTGGGGATTTGCATATTGTATATTACAAAATAGGTATAACCAGATTGCATTAGTTTATTAGAACCAATGATGGAGAACAGAGAGTCTAGTTGTGTTGTTGTATTGCAATAGCCCAAAGGGCAATATATAATCCTCGAGGGAAGTCTCTAGACTATAGCAAAATACCTAAACAACCTTGCACCTGCATAATAATACATATTACACACTTCTACACCTAACACCCTTAAAATCACCTCCTCAAATGCAATCCTTATGATACTATTGATCTTTCATGAGTTTCACATGCGAGAACCACAACCTTAGCTTACAGAGTGAATAGAAAATTTTAGAAACAAATATCTAAGTGAACATTGTTGGTATAAATTAAATGCATACAAGTTATAAGGTATCCGCACGCACAGATAAATCTATCCCGTTATAGCACTTCACCAAGATAATCCCGGTTTTAATGTCGAATCCAAAGGAACAGTATGCAAGCGTGTTCTAATTGGCTAGTCTTAATCCAAATTCACAATCAATGTCTGATAATAAAGAGGATTAAAGAAGACTACTAAGGACTGTCTAGTTCCAATCTCGATAAACTTTGTCAACTAAAGTTCAATTCGTGGGCGATGTCTTCCAAGGAATAAAATCATAGTTCCTTCCCTACGAGCACTATTTGACCTACCAAATCCTATCGACAGAAGATGGACTGCAAAGGACTCAACGCAGCTATCACCTACGCGATCTACCACCTTTCGCCCGATAGGGGATATTCACAAGTAACCCTAGTCTAAGCACTACACTTACACTATGAATACTACTTCAATCAAGGAGCTACCAAGATCAAAGCACTCAAAAGAGAGTTGTAAACTTGAAGAACAATTGAGAAAAATTGCTTACTTGAATCAGAAGTTGATTACCAAAGAATCTTAGAAGCAAGCTCCAGAAGAACTTGATCCTGTAGAATACAGCAGAAGCGAGCACCGATAGGCTGGAACTCCTCCAGAACTCTATTCTTGCACTATATCTCTCTCTATCTCTAACTAAGACTAAATCCTATGGAGGACTAATCTTCTCTTGATTGCTGGTCTAGATCCTGATAGAATAGGAATTAGGGTTTCTGACTCTGGATCTGACTTGACTTCAGGGGGTTCTGCTCTTTATTTATAGCTAGGAGGTTGAATACGAGCCCTTAGATCAAACTGACTTCACGTATAGCTGAGATGCATCCTTGGAGGCGGTGGAAGAATAATCTATAAGCTTGTGGTGGCTTCCCACCACAGGAGGCCGAGCAACACAGGGGTGGGCCGGCCGACCCCACCTAGCAGGGTCTGATCCCCTCCCTCGGCGTGGAGTCCTCTGGTGTCCTCTATAACCTTCCCATGTATTCGTGGTAAAATGATCCCGCGGGCTCTTTTGATATTTAGGTCCTCTTTGGTGATTTTCTGTATAAATCCTGCATAAAATATAGATTCACCAAAACTCATGAAAACTGTCAGTAATAACCTCCTACTCTATAGTATTTATCTATTTTGATTATTTATGGAAGAAAGGTTGACGGTTCACGGTATACTTTAACTACCGTCAACAAACATGTAATGGTATAACATTGCTTGTAAATAAATATTCATGGTCAACTTTGAAATAGAATAGGTGAATGTCAAGTAATATCTACAATGCATGGTCAAACAACAATGGTCGTAAAGAAAAGATAGATGTCGCCTTTGTCAATGAAATACTATGTTATATATGACTTATGAGTGTCCAAATATATCAAAAGGCAGATGTCTCCTTTTATGATGAAATGTTATATGTGTCCAAATATATCTTGAGATACACTTTCACGTAAGCATGATGACTCAAATTTTTTTGGTACATTATTCACAATAGATTAGCAGAGAAACTCATGATAGATCATGTGGCAAGCAGACAAGGACATCGTATTATCTGAAATAGGCAAAGACACGACTTGGCATGGCTGCTAATTGCATGGAGATCACTCATGGTAATAGCTATAAGTTTCAAAGCATTCAATAATGAAATTTGTCTTATAGCAATTGCCTTTTCAAGATAGGCACAATTAGATGTGGAACCACTGAAATCTAACTCATATCTCAGCATATGCGAAGTTGGCACACCTACATCAAGGAATGATGCCTTAGGTAAAGGAAAAACAAAAAATAATGAAATCAACTATTTATTTAGCATCCATATTACAAATAATTATTCTCTTAATATATTTAATCTTTCCAAAGCGATGGCACTATCGATGTGCCAAAATTGTATTTACCCCACAAAAGTACCATTGATGGACCTCCTTAGCACTAATGTGAAGCTCTGCCACTAGACTTAAGTATCATACATCTAAATCATGCAACAATTGGTGAAACTGAATAATAAGATTAAGTTCTTTTACCCTCACTAATACCGACATAAAATGAGTTTTTTCTATATCTTATTTGATGTTTTAAACCGAAGTTCATCTATCATGTAGGTTTCTGTTGACATTTCTTACATCACTATGCACTAAGTTGTCATCCCTAGTATGATGCTCAAAATGCTGGTAACTACATTTGAAAACTCTAAATAATATTGAAACATAAGTATCCACAAGCGCACAGATAAATCACCTATTGTAGCATTCTACCCAGAGTATTTCAAGTATCGTTTATTTATTTTAATCCCAAAGAAAGGATCGTGAGGCAAATGTTTATATGACTAAATAAATGTGCAGACCTATGGTAAACCAACCACTCTTATACTTTAGCAGGGGTAAGTCAAGTAAAAGATAAATAAGTTCAACATGATAATGGTATTCCAGAGATAGAAAGCGGAGACTCTTTAAAACTAGTATGACTAATCTAGAGATTTGGTCAGAGTAAGAATTCCTAAATTATTCCTAAACACTAATTCTTGTTGCTCGCTCTAGCATATATATCTTCATCTACTAGTAAAACTGAATCAAGGCAAAAATTAGAAGGAACATCAACTAGGGAGAATCTGAAATATAGTCTTCATCTCCTTCGAGACCAGGCTCTACCAATTAATCTATATACGGGGGATGGACTGCAAAGGACTCAACGCAGCTGTCACCTACGCGATCTACCACCTCTCGGCACATAGCGGGCATTCGCAGGGGAATTTCATATCTAAGCACCACGCTTACATAATCAAAGTTACTTAACTCTCGCACGAACTGAATTAAGTACTCTATGAACATATGCAAATGCAAATCATCAAATAATACTATATCCAATATATAACTAGAGCAAACTAAGAACATAATAAAGAGGAACATAATATTGAAATAGAACAAAGTCATAAATGAGATACAAAGGCAAATTACCAAATCTCCAAACGAACAAATCCGGAATTCTGAGCAAATCGTCCAACTCTACTCCAAACTCTCTAGAAAGCTTATAATAAGAAATTGAAGAATTAGAGCTCTCTCTATCTAATATCTAGAAACCCTAATATCTGGACTACTCTTGACTTATGATCAAGTGATGATGTCTTGCAGGAGGGGGGTCTGGGTCTTTATTTATAGCCCTGAGAAAGAATTGTCAGCCCTTGGATCAAACCGACTTCACAAATGTTGGAGATGCATCCTAGGAGACGGTGGAGGAAGTATCTAGAAAGACGTAGAGGAATCCCTCTATGGGGGGGCCGGGCGGCACTAGGGTGGGCCTGGCCGGCCCCACCTGGCAGCTGCCGGTCTCCGCTTCGATCCCGTGCCTTTTGGTGTCTTCTGGAGTCTTCTAGTGCATATTTCGTCGCGACTAAGTTTCGTGGCCTTTTTGACAATTTAATCCTCTTTTTATTCTCTCTGGAATATCCTTGCTGAAAATAATAATTCACCAAAACTCGTGGAAATTATCAGTAATAACCCCTAAGTTTCTATTGGTGACCATTTCTATGCAAAAAGTTGACGGTTTGTGATGGATGATAACTACCGTCAACAGTTTCTATGATTAAAAAGAATTAATATCACTAGATTCATGAAAGTAGTTTTCAACAATCATGAGTTTTTAGCTATTGACAACATAGCTTTTTTTAAAAAGAACACTAGCAGCGCCAACAACTTTGCCCGATATTATATATTAAGAGAGGAGTAGTGGACACCATAATAAAACATACTACTTCTATTTCATGAAATGAGTCACTTTTTATTTGTCAACAAATTCAAATGCAAATATCGAGTTTCATGGCTAGGACCATGCACCAGAGAAATTAGGAAACGCACTTGCAGCACCCCTTCTTTTTTCAGGGACACTTGCACCCCTTCTATTTCCTCACACTATACCATGAAAAGTCCTTAACAGCCACGGACATTGTCCTTTCCCTTGTCATCAGGAAACCCAGAAAATAAAAAGGGATTTTTTTCACTGTTTATGAACAAATTCTAGAAGACAAGTTCTAGGCATACTTGTCTTCCCATCTTCTAAAGACTAGCATAGTAAAATTGCTAACCACGGCCATTGATATGCACATAATGTCAAGGCTAACCAGAAATATAGAAGAACAAATGAAGAATGCCAAATTTTGTAGCTTCTGCTCCTCCATCTCCTCCTGACACAACAAGCTATCTCTAGCTGATTCGTAAAAAAAAGATCACACTCTAGCTACCCCGCCGAGGAGCTGAAGTTACTTTAAAATAAGCATCACTAGTTTATAATTAGGACACTTAATTAGCTTAAGATGTTGAGTAAGTAGGTATTCATGATGAAATCTAGAACATAAATCATGGTAATCTTATGTACTAGCATGCATAGCCCTAACATACTAGTTGCGCAGAGCAACATGAACATTATCAAAGCGAACGGTGACATGCTTATTTGTAGACAGAGATGCTGTGATTGGTGGTGGTACAAAGTTGTCTATGACCAATGGAGAAAAAGCTCGAAGCAGCTAGCGATGGATTGACATGACGATATAAATCACCGTCTAACTTGGATGGAAGACGACCCATCGTGGAGGCTGGGAGCAGCCGTGCGAAAAGTGCTTCCCAAAAACCATATTCGCCCTCATGATTATAACAGAACCGTCCAATTTATACAAGATCAAGTATGAAAATCTCTGGTAAACACGTTGGCACACTCATACCATCACTTATATGAATTCGGTAGCCCGCCGTGTGTCACGAAGGACCTCGGTAAATAACCATCACAACCAAGATCGTACTAGATTAAGGAAACAACATACATTATATACACAGAGCTTACAGTGGAAGGTTAAGTTACAAACTAAATTTACAAGATTTATTACAACACCATGTTTAAACTGATAATGAAAACAATATAGGTTTGAAACAACTATGGCATGACAAGTTCCAGTATAATGCCAGTTTGATAACAACCTTCAACAAAAGCATAGGGAAGGTATAAAGCAAGGCCAAGCCCACCGGCACTTAATCAACACCATCCAAAGCTAGACGAAAGCAGGTGATGTAGCACTCACAAAAGTAGGATACCTGCAATAGAGGGAATAAAACTCTGAGTACTCAATTGTGCTCGGCAAGATTTACCCGACAGGAGGAAATAAACATCGACTCCAAGGATATGCAAGGTTCATTTGGTGGAGCTAGTTGGATAGCATAACTTTTGCAAAACAGCTTACTAATATCAGTCCTTACTTTCAATATTTTAGCATTCAATTAATTGAAACTAATTGTAACTAAGTTTGCATCTATCTTACAATAAGCACCTAATTCATATAAAGAAACATCACAGTAGTAACCAAATTCAATTATCATAATCCCATAACCATTATGTTCCATGTGTTACTACGATGCCGGTGCGAGGTTTGAGTTTCTCACTATCCGGGAGATACGGTGATTTGAATCGATTGCAACCAGCTAGGTGAAACCCAAAACATACACCTATATGAACCCAGCCAAAGGCTCGCATTAGGTAACCTTTTACCCTATTCAGGATACCGTGGGTCTAATCCAAACCGCAAAGCCCGTGGGACAGTCGGAAGCCAGGTCGCTCAGGCAATGCCTGCCCACGGTCAATCCCTGTCCCGCCGCACATACTTGCTCCCCTCCAACGATGCCAACCTTAGCTCAGATCCCAGCCTAACTAGAGTTACTTGGCTTCATGGTTGGAACGAATTATCTGGCCGTTATGTGAATGGTACATTCAATCTCAACCAAGGGCTAGACAACAAAGCGGTCCTTAAATGACACAGACGGGATTAAGAACACAGGCCTAGCCGGCCTCAACAACAACATAGTAACACCGGATCCCATCCGGCCTCCAGTTATCCATTATCACATGGTTCTTTTTCACGATAGCAAATATAGCCAATCATGATAGAATAGCCACCTATATCTCGCGGATGACAGGAATCACCCGACTTCTACCGACCTAAGCATAGCTAAGCATAAAGTGACGTACTTATGCTAGTAAGGGTATAGGTATAATTATATTGCGGACAAGGTAGCTTATGCAGGAACGGTTTTATCCAACTCCTATCAACCTAATGCACAAAATAAGAATATATACTCAAGTGCATTTTGAAAGAAAGAGCAAGAGACTTAGAATGCTCCGGGGCTTGCCTTACCAAAGTTAGCAGGGTCACAAAGGTGCTCCAAAGCCACTCAAGGACCTGCTCATCTTCTTTGGGTTGCTGCTCCTGAAGATTCTCCTTTTTCACAACCACGAACTCCACCAACGGTGCATCCTCCTATGATCATATATGCATGAATATGATGCATAAATAAAAAGAATGCAAGGTAGCGATGCCATGATATGAATTATGGATATATGATCAACATCATGAAGTGCTAAACATGATGCATGATGGATGCATAACAACAATATTCACTTGAGTACAACTTTCCTTCGCAAAAGATCTAGGTTTATATTTACCAAAAGGCATTGAATCTATTTTACATTTTACAAGTTTAAGGAGCAATTACTCGGATAAACAGTACTGCATACAAAAAAAAGTTATGAAATAGCAA
Organism: Saccharum hybrid cultivar R570; assembly: GCA_038087645.1. Classification (NCBI taxonomy): domain Eukaryota; kingdom Viridiplantae; phylum Streptophyta; class Magnoliopsida; order Poales; family Poaceae; genus Saccharum; species Saccharum hybrid cultivar. Next base: position 1,697,114 of record JAQSUU010000165.1, on the reverse strand, counting down.
ACTTTATGCTTCTAACAGGTAGAGCACTTTAAAATGAAGCTAACAAAATTTGGTTCACTCAAATTGGAGTTTCCTAACTCAAGTTATATATTTTCAAAGTTTGAATTCAAATTGAAATAAAAAAACAATTAAAAAGGAAAAAGGGCGCTTGGGCCAAATTCACCTAGCTCGGCCCAGCTCGGCGTGACGTGGCACTCGCGCACGCATGGCCCAGGCGCTTAGCAGTAGGCACATGTGGCCCAGCCGGCCCACGACCAGTGCACGTGGTGTGGCATGACACGTGGGGGTCGTGGTCAATTCGGCCCCACCCGTCAGTGACGCAGAGAAGGAGAGCGGCGGTTGACTGGCCGGACCTCGTTGACGGTGAGATCCCGGCGAAGGCGAGGGCACCCACGTGCTCCCCTTGGCCTTCCGCACCGTTGGGTGTATATGTTGAGCCAGAGGTGGCTCCTAGCTGTGGTGGTGCCAGACATGGCGGCACGGCGACGTGGCAGCGTTCGGCGTGGTAGGGGTCAAACAAAAGGGTCGATGAGCACCACGGCTTCACGGCAAACTCAAAGCAAAAGACAACACGTTGAATGGCTCACCGGAGTGGCCTGGCCACGATGGGCTGACCTCGGTGGCGCTGGCGGTCGGCCGCGGAGAAGTACGGCGCGAGCAGTCGATTCCAGTGGAGAGATAGCGCGAGAGTGAGTTCGAGAGATGCACAAGGGAGTTGCGGAGCAGAGAGCGCGAGCAATTGGATGGCAATGACTTGATGGCGGCAAATTCGACGGTGAGGTGGAGCTCGGCCGGCGGTGGAGAAAAAGAGAAAAAGAAGAAAACGGCGGCTGTGGCTGGCTTAAATGGCGAGGGAGAGGAAGAAGAGGTGGCCAACACCTTTGCGGCCACAGCCAGGTGGTTGGCTGCGCATTCCCACGCGTCCACGCGAAGAAGGACACGCCGATGCCGGTGAACAGAGGGAGAGAAGGAGAAAAGAGAAATAGCTTTGTTATTGTAGCAACTTCCCATTTTTTAAAATTCAGCAAATTACTTTCAAATTCATGAAGAAACTTAAAAAACTTCTAAAATAAAAGTTGTTCAAAATTTAAAGTTCTAAAATTTTACTTTTTGGACCAACCTCAAATTCCAAATATTTTTGAAATTAGGTTTTCAAATTTGGAAATTTGAATTTAGGGTTTATAAAATAGCTAATTAGAAATTTTGGTACTTAATTAGTATTAAGACATCATTAAAATATTATAAACTATAGTACCATTTCCTAATATGAACTTTGTACTAAATCATGAAACAAAAGTCGCACAAATTTTATTTATGGAAATTGGTTTATTAAATTTCCTAAAATTAAATTCAAACTTGGGTTTCCAATGCTTAATCAATTATTGACTAAATGACAAACATAAATCCTAGTTCATTTTTGGATCCCAAGTAGTTATGTGTTGTTTAGGTGATTAAACAACAACCACTTATATTACCAACATGAACACACAAGGCATTGCATAAAAATGTAGAGCATCACATGATGAAAAACATGTACAAGTAATTGCATTTCCGTATGCTTATACTCATGAAATGATTGGATGATGCTCATGCTCATGCAAATGCAGGTACTAAATGCAAGCTTAACACCTAGGGTGTTATAATGATCACAGAGCGGAAATTTGACAGATCATTTACGCAGGTTCTATGTGCCCCGCAAGGCAAGTAAGCGTGCACATGCGGGATCAGGCTTGCATGTAAATTTTGCATGATAGAAACTTAGAAAGGAAGCACTCATATTTGCTTTCTGTTTTAAGGTGTATTTGTGTCAATGTGTTAGTCTTTTTTATGTTTGATCATTAGATATTCAGATGTACTATACTGTTTGATGATATGGCACAACTTATCAACATGGCGTAGCCAATCTGGCTAGAAACAATATCAGGGTAGCTTCATTCAAGGGTGAACAATATTTTGTTAAGGAATTATAAAAAAGAAGCTGGAACTGATGGTGGCTATTTCTTTTGCATTATCCTGTGGTTTGGTGTTTTGTGAATAAAAAATAAATGAGATGGATGAAAAGAGATAGACGCAAACGCAAGTGCCTACTTTTCTAAAAGGGGCTATGCAAATTTTATTTGGATGAAAACAATATGTTTTTTTACCATAGTTGCCTCTTCATATTAAGGTTGTAGTCTAAGCACTTCATCTTGGTTTCCTTCCCATCATTCTTCAACCTTTAACACACCTCACCTTGTCACATTGCTCACTCCTACTCTGTGGGTCATCTTGGTGGTGAACCCTTTCCTACATCCAAACTTTATATCAGAGTTACTTCCTTATGATGTTGATATTATGCATTATTTTAGTCCCCTTTTAGAATGTATGATCTTCTAGGAAATATATTCCAATTTCATAAAGAAAAATAGAATTAAAGAAAATAGTGTGGTCCAAAAGAGTCTTGTTATATATAAATAAATTCGGAAAACCTAAAGGACATAAGTTCATCTTCACCCATGGGCTGGAACTACACACAAACAAAAAGGATGATCCATCAGAAGCTTCTCCTGAAACGCAGTGCATGGGAAGTGGTTCAGGAAGTGTTATCTATGAAAGAAGAGGAATGTCTTAAGATGGTAGTCTTTCTTTGGAGGTGGTGGAGTGTCAGGAACAAGGTGAACCAGGGCGAGAAGGGGCGAACATGTGATGAGGTGGCTGGTGATGTAATCCGACTGCTTGGTGATCTGAAGCGGGGTGGCCTAGATCAGCCAACTCGAGTGTCGATACGGGACCCTCAGGGTTCCGTAACAATACATCTGCGAGTCGTGGGCCCTGGCCTGGCCCACGAGCAGGGACCAGGAGAGATGTAGCGTCTACTACACCGAGTCCAATATAGAATAGGCTAGACTAGTCGGACTCCTATAGAAAGTAACTTCTGTATCTAGTTCAGGACACCTTCTTTGGATCCGACTAGGATTGTAACCGCACCATAGCCTTCTCTACCGATATAAAGAGAGGCTGTGGGCACCCCTGTAACAATGAATGACACAACACAATCAATCCAATGTGAATGATAATGCTGACTAGACGTAGGGCTATTACTCGATCATCGAACGAGGGCCTAAACCAGTATAAATCGACTGTCTCTGTGTTCACCATCGAGTTCTAGCACGCACCAAAGCCCGAACAACTATCCCGGGTACCCTCGTGGCAGGCTATCGTGGTCAAACACTGACAGCTGGCGTGCCAGGTAGGGGCTTTCGGCGCAATCGCAATCAAGAGCTCTATGAATTTCGACGACATGATCTTCCCGATGGGATCAACCTTCATCTTTGGATCGTGGGTTTGCGAGGCGGACGACGAGGGCAACCTTCATGGATGTCTCATCGAAGCTCTGGAAGCCCACGAGGATCTCACTCTTCCGATGGGATTAGCCGAAGATCTCGCCGAAAGATTCTCGGGCCTTACGATGCCCAAATCAACTCAAGCTCCAATGACAGCCGATCTCGATTTGGTTTTCGGGTCGGATTCCTCTTCGGAGTCTAATCCGGGTTCTTTTGGAATAGAACCGAGTTCTTTTCAATTAGACTATGGAATGCAGCATCAACTCTTCAACAAATCAATTTGAATCTACTTTAAGTCTCTTCCAAGAAATTGGGTCACCTCCCAACCGGACTCAACAACATGGCGAAGACATACCAAGACTCACTCTGAGACATGACTGGACGAATACAGAAGCTGCAACTTACCGAGGCACAGGAAGGTCTTATGTTAACCGTAACACTTGAAGACTGCCTGGTCCACTGGCTAGGTACTTATCCCCTGAACAGCAATGTCCAACTAGTTGAAGAAGCCATCACTCTACCCTACCAAAAAGATAGTACACTCCGCAATGCCAACACTAAAGTCCTCAGCAGCAAGGCAGGCATGGTGCCAGGCTGAGAAGCCTTCATGATCCGGCAACCACTACCGATGCCACCAACTGCGCCCAATGTTAGATCTTCAGATGAGTCAGAATCAAACATATCACCCAACGTGCCTGAATACGATGGTGAATTTGAAGGCCAACGACGAGCTAGAGAAAAAAGGAACAGACTAAAAGAAGGTCGTAGACACCGTGCTAGACAGCGAAAAGAAGCACAGAACACATACAAGATGGAGCTGGCCGAGTACTACAAGAGAAGATTAGAAAAGAAGCTAAAGAAAAACGTGCAAACAGGGCCCATGAAGCCCATACAACAAGATCTGAGAAGTGCTAGAGGAACTCAAAGCAATTTCACATCCCAACGAAGAACAAGAACGACTTTGAGAAGTTCTCCGGATAACAGCTCAGGAGGTACACGGTGGAAGAGCTCCTTCCGGGTTTCCCACCAGGATGACATCACATGAACAAGACGTGCAAAGTCAAAGAAGATCCGCTTTCGAGAGATTAGGGCCAAATGAGAGCCAAAATCGAGAAAGGAGAGACAATAACCGGAGCAACCAAATCGAACGTCCAAGAGAAGAAGGGAGCAGAACATCTCACCACTCACCACCTCGATTCATTCCAAGAACAAATAACAATTGATCGAAAGAAGGAGCTGAGTCAGAGCACTGAGAAGTCGGGACACATGATAGATTCCCATGTTTTTCAAGACGACTCGCTTCAATATGGTTGCCTCACAAGTTCAAACCATCAAACCACTCCAAGTATGACGGGAAGACCGAGCCAAAACAGTGGCTCAGAATTTACTCAATCGAACTAGCCAGAGGTGATGACGATATCAAAGCATTGTTATTTCCCATGGCTCTAGAAAACATGCCCCTCCAATGGTTCGATAAGTTGAACCCGGGGTTAATTAGAGGCTGGAAGCATTTGCAAAGAGCTTTTTGCGAGAACTTCGCAGGCATCATTACACACCCCATCACACACGTAGAACTAAAAGGACTTAAGCAAAAGGGAGGTGAAAGCCTTAGAGATTACTATCGATGTTTTGGAGAATTATGTGCCCAAGTACATGATATTACTGAATGAGAAGTAATTGAAGCCTTTTCCCATGGAATCATAGCTAAATGGTAGTTTCAAGATTTTTGCAAAGAAAACCCAAGGAACAATGAAGAATTTAGACACGTGGTAGAAAAGATTATTATGGTTGAAGAAAAGACGAAGGAAAGATTTCCAGACAGAAATAACCGAGAAAACAATAGAGACAACTCAGACCGGAAATTTTTTCCAAACGTGGGTCATTCAGATAGAAACGTGGACCAGACAACACCATCGCCATGGCCAACAAGATGAAAAAATTCTTAAGATTCAGGAGGTTCGAGGATATTGAAAATATGCATTATATATGGCACCCTCAAGGAAACCACACAACAGGGGACTGCTGAATCTTCATCGATTGGTATGCAAGAAAAGGAAAAAAAAACAAAGATAAGTAAGAGGATAACAGAAAGAAAGACGAAGACAACACAGAAGATAAAGGATTCTAGCAGCCAAAGGGAACAATCGCTATGATTTTTTTCTGGGATTCCGGGTTCCGGAAGCAAGCACCAAGACAAATTGGATCTCTGTAGCATCATGGCAGCCGAACCAGCGGTCCCAAGGTACCTAAATTGGTCACAATACCTAATCCAATTTTCAAGAGAAGATCAATGGACAAGCGTTGGAAATGTCAACCTATATCTGCTAGTCCTAGATCCAACTATAGCAGGGATGACGGTCACCAGAGTTCTGATCGATGGAGGAGCTGGACTCAACATCATATTTTTAGAAACACTAAAAAAGATGGGGCTAGATTTTGCCGGGTTGATCACCCCAGCAGGAATACTGTCGGTACCAACAGTACGGGGGTACCCACACCTATCGCCAAAACGCTAACATAACCGAGACCACAATGAAAGATAGCCCGCTCGACGGGGCGCCTCGACCGCACCCCGGTTCCGACTCGTACGAGGCCCGCTCGACGGGGCGCCTCGACCATGCCCTGGCTCCGACTTGTACGAGGCCCGCTCGACGGGGCGCCTCGACCGCGCCCCGGCTCCGACTCGTACGAGGCCTGCTCGACGGGGCACCTCGACCGCGCCCCGGCTCCGACTCGTACGAGGCCTGCTCGACGGGGCGCCTCGACCGCGCCCCGGCTCCGACTCGTACGAGGCCCGCTCGACGGGGCGCCTCGACCGCGCCCCGGCTCCGACTCGTACGAGGCCCGCTCGACGGGGTGCCTCGACCGCACCCCGGCTCCTCGACACCCTTTCTTTACCTACCCAGGACAAAAGCCATAGCATTCAATGCGGTTACCTACTACCACCGACCGGCATGGCTACGGCATGGGTCAATACGGGAACAATACCCACGTCAAGTCTCACTGTTTTACCGCCCATCCCGTGATGGGAGGTGAAAGCCGTCACTGTATCCACCTTACCGCGCACTATTCACCATCAATCACCCTCGAGGGAGGATAAGACAAGGTCCGTCCCCCGCGATACTAGGGATTCGGCCTTATCCATCCGACCTCGACCCGGCCTCGACCCGGCCCCAACGCTCGACTTAGCCCGAAGGACGATATGGCATGGCGCTCTGGGTCTTTTCACCCTCTTGTCCCGCACCACGTCAGGGTACCCAGGGATGGCCGGCCATCCCGAAGCCACGTCGCTACAGTCAACTCAACAGGAATCGACGAAACATCGCCTCAAGGCTCCCCTCGACTTGGCCACCTCTCGCCCTATAAAAGGACAGGCCAGGGCGACGAATAGGGGGGCGAAGGATCACGGAAAAAACGTGAAGCAACCATCTTTCTCCTTTTTCTCTTTGAGACTTGGGCTCGACACCCTCTCTCGCCTGCTTGTAACCCCTACACGAGCACCTCGGTGCAAGGAAATACAAACCTCTCTTCCCCGCTGGACGTAGGGCCTTCTTTTGCCCGAACCAGGATAAACCCCCGTGTGTTCTCCTTGCATCACCATCCAGGAAAGAGTCACGCAGCATTTACTCGTTGGTTTAGGACCCCCTTGGTCCGAACACCGACAGTTGGCGCGCCAGGTAGGGGAGCGCTGCGTGCAAACGTCGCTTTCTCGCCGTTCTTCTTGGATGGCTAACCCTGAATGCCCGATCCCATTGGGTACGGTGATCTGGTTTGGGAGTTTGGAGTTCATGTCGCTCGGCTCTGGCTACGACATGGTCCTACTCCCACCCAGGCACCCAACCGACGAAGATTACGAGCTCTCCCAGCCCGGGGGAGCAGTCAACCGGCACCGTCGCTCCAGGCGGTCGCGGGCCGCCCGGCGACGGCGAGCCCGGTACAACCACCGTCTCCACCTCGCGGAGGGCGATGGGATCCCCCGGTCCGGCACCCCCCAGACAGGCGCCAGCCCAGATCTCCTTTTGGAAGATTTGGGAAGGATGAGCCTGGCTGAGGATCGCGTGCCGACGAGGAATCCCGCCGCTCCCCCGTCCGGTGAGACACCACTGTCCGTAGCATCTATTTCGCCACGGGCAGTGACGTCCCCATCACCATTCCCGTTTGGACTAGACTCAGTCGCCCGGATGTACGCATCCTCCGTGAGCACTCGCATGAGCGCTTATGAGGAACTCCCCGGGCACCATCTACGCTCCACTCTGGACCTCGTTGCGTCCACGCCAGCTTCTGATTATCGGGACTCTACGGAGACACCGGAAACAGAACCTCGTGTGACCGCTTCTTCATATCGTCACCGCGGTGACGGTTGGCAACGCCCACACATTCCCCCGTCATATTACTACTTTGGCGCACCTGACTTCGACTCGGCTGACGACACCTATGATCCAACTCGTGAGTGCTTCAACATCGACGTTGAAAGCACCTCGGAATCAGAGGACGAAGAGCCGGTCGAAGAAAGGCACACGCCCCCTCATGTCGAGCTTCCTACCGAGCGAAACGAGCCTCAGTTCCTTGCGGATCAAGGAGCGCAGCTCGAACAGATTCGCGAGTTGCAGGACCAGCTTGACGAGGAACACGAAAACCTGGATCTTCTCCAGTAAACCCTCGAGCGTGAGCGTGCGGAACACGCATTTGGCGGGAGAGCTCGTGAGAGAGCTCGCGACGTCAACCGTCGCATCGACGAGGACCGGGCGGTCGACCCTCCGGTTTTCGCTCGAGCCAGCCAAAACATCGTCGCCGCCGCCATGCTCCTGCGCAACATGCCCGAGCCGTCAAACCCTGACGCCCGTCGGGCTCAAGACGAAATCCGAGGACTCCTCGAGACTGCCGCCATGCAGCAGGCCGAGAGCTCTGCCTCGAGGCGGCGCGAAGCAGCCTCGGAGCGGACCCTCGAGCCTTCCCGACAGGAGAGAGAAGCCTCGGTTCATCCCGAGCCTGTCCGGCGAAACCGGGTAGCACCTGCCCCTGAGCCCATCGCCAACGACCGTGAGCCTCGAGACACCCGTGGCAACATCGTCGAGCGTCGCACGCGCAAACACGGTGACGGTGTAGCTCGAGGCTGCCACGTCCACAGGGGCGGACGCTACGACAGCTCGGAAGACCGTAGCCCTTCACCCGAACCCCCAGGTCCTCGGGTGTTCAGTAGGGCTATCCGTGAGACGGTGCCCCCGGCTCGGTTCCGTCCCCCCACGACTCTCACCAAGTATAACGGCGAGACCAAACCCGAACTTTGGCTCGCCGATTTCCGCTTGGCGTGTCAGTTGGGCGGGGCCACCGACGACCGGGTCATCATTCGGCAACTCCCCCTGTTCCTCTCCGACACCGCCTGAGCCTGGCTCGAGGATCTCCCACCTTGGTAGATCCACGACTGGGACGATCTCGTGAGGGTGTTCGAGGGAAATTTCAAGGGAACCTACATGCGCCCCGGCAACTCGTGGGACCTCCGGGGCTGTAAGCAGAAACCAGATGAGTCCCTCCGGGACTACATCCGGCGCTTCTCCCGGCAGCGCACCGAGCTCCCCAACATCACCGACTCCAATGTGATTACGGCCTTCCTCTCCGGTACCACCTGCAAGGAGTTGGTCCGGGAGTTGGGCCGTAACACCCCGCTCACTGCCAACGGATTGATGGACATCGTCACCAACTTCGCCGCCGGCGAGGAGGCGGTTGGTGCAATCTTTGGCGGCGAGCCGGCGAGGGAGGAGCAGAAGGTCGACGACCCCGCGAGTTCCACCCGAGGCCCCAAGAGAAACAACCGCAAGAAGAAGAAGGGCTAGCAGGGCAAGCTCGAGGCCCCGGCCGACGAGCTCGTCGCTGCTACCGAGCACAAGAAACCTCGAGGCCCCCCCGGCGGGGGCGTCTTCGACAAAATGCTCAAAGAGCCGTGTCCCTACCACAAGGGACTCACTAACCATAACCTCGAGGATTGTCACATGCTGCGCAGGTACTTCGGGGGTGCTGGCGCCAAGAAGGACGACAGGGAGGAGGACCCTAAGGGTGACGACAAGGACGGGGAATTTCCCAAGATCCGCGACTGCTACATGATCTACAGAGGACCCTCGACCTGCCTCTCTGCGCGTCAGCGCAAGCGAGAACGGCGCGAGGTCTTCTCCGTACAACCGGCAGTACCCCGTTTCCTTGATTGGTCTGCGGTGGCCATCACTTTCGACCGTGACGACCACCCAGACTACGTCCCCAACCCGGGGGTCTATCCCCTCGTCGTTGACCCCGTCATCGCCAACACACGCCTCACCAAAGTGCTCATGGACGGTGGAAGCAGCCTCAACATCATCTACTCTCAGACCCTCGACCTCTTGGGGGTCGGCAGAGCGCGCCTCCAGCCTAGCGTCGGGGGCTTCCACGGAGTTGTGCCGGGAAAACGGGCGGAACCCCTCGGGCGGGTCGATCTGCCTGTTTGCTTTGGCACACCGGCCAACTTCCGAAAGGAAACTCTCACTTTCGAAGTGGTCGGATTCCGTGGAACGTACCACGCTATCCTGGGACGCCCATGCTACGCCAAGTTCATGGCGATCCCGAACTACACCTACCTCAAGCTCAAAATGCCTGGCCCAAACGGTGTCATCACTGTAGGGCCCTCGTTTGAACATGCCTACAAGTGCGACGTCGAGTGCGTCGAGCATGGCGAGGCTGTTTTTGGGTCAGCGATCTTGGCCGCAGACCTCGACGGTCTAGCCAATGCGATCCCCGACCCAAAACGCCATGCCGGCAGCTTCGAGCCCGCCGAAGACGTCAAGCTCGTACCCCTCGACCCCGCTGATCCCAAGGGGAGGACGCTGAACGTCAGTACCACCCTCGATCCTAAATAGGAAGCAGTGCTCGTCGACTTTCTCCGCGCGAACGTCGACATCTTTGCGTGGAGTCCCTCGGATATGCCGGGCATACCCAGGGAAGTCGCCGAGCACGCCTTGGAGATCCGGGCCGGATCCAAACCGGTGAAGCAACGCCTGCGCCGCTTCGACGAGGAGAAGCGCAGGATCATCGGCGAGGAGATACACAAACTGTTGGAGGCCGGGTTCATCAAGGAGGTTCATCATCCCGAGTGGCTAGCTAATCCCGTCTTAGTTAGAAAAAAGAGTGGGAAATGGAGGATGTGCGTAGACTATACTGGTTTAAATAAAGCATGTCCAAAAGTTCCCTTCCCTTTGCCACGCATTGATCAAATCGTTGATTCCACCACGGGATGTGAAACTCTCTCATTCTTAGATGCATACTCCGGCTACCACCAAATCAAAATGAAGGAGTCTGACCAGCTCGTGACTTCATTCATCACCCCATTCGGCATGTATTGCTACGTTACGATGCCCTTCGGTCTCCGGAACGCAGGGGCAACGTACCAGCGATGCATGCAATATGTTTTCGGGGGGCACATTGGGTCGACCGTCGAGGCTTACGTCGACGACATCGTGGTCAAAACCCAGCATGCCGGCGATCTGGTCAGCGACCTCGACGTTGCATTCAATTGCCTCAGGGCAAAAAACATCAAACTCAATCCAGAGAAATGTGTCTTCGGCGTCCCACGAGGTATGCTTTTAGGGTTTATCGTATCTAAACGTGGCATCGAGGTCAACCCTGAAAAAATCTCTGCAATCACCAAGATGGGCCCCATCCGAGATCTCAAAGGCGTACAGAGAGTCACAGGTTGCTTAGCGGCACTCAGCCGTTTCATTTCGCGCCTCGGTGAAAAAGCGCTCCCTCTGTACCGCCTCTTGAGAAAATCGGAACGTTTTTCCTGGAACCTCGAGGCTGAGGAGGCTCTCACGAAACTGAAAGCCACCCTCTCTAGGTCACCGATCCTCGTCCCTCCAACCCCGGGGGAACCACTCCTACTCTATGTCACCGCGACATCACAAGTAGTCAGTGCTGCCCTGGTTGTCGAACGGGCCGAGGAGGCACACACCTTGCTCGTCCAGAGGCCGGTCTATTTCGTTAGCGAGGTGCTCTCAGAGACAAAGTGTCGATACCCACAGATCCAGAAACTGCTGTACGCTGTCATCTTGACACGGCGCAAGCTCCGACACTACTTCGAGGGTCACCCGGTTACTGTGGTTTCTTCTTTCCCCTTGGGAGAGATAGCCTAGAACCGGGAAGCCTCGGGTAGGATTGCCAAATGGGCGGTCGAGCTCATGGGCGAGGCATTGTCCTATGCGCCGCAAAAAGCTATCAAGTCACAGGTATTAGCAGATTTTCTGGCCGAGTGGACTGACACACAACTCCCACCCGCACAGCTCCAGGCGGAGCTGTGGACCATGTACTTCGATGGGTCATTGATGAAAACAGGAGCAGGCGCGGGCTTGCTCTTCGTCTCACCCCTCGGGGTTCACATGCGCTACGTCATCCGGCTTCATTTCCCTGCGTCTAACAACGTCGCCGAATACGAGGCACTCGTCACGGGGTTGAGAATCGCCATCGAGCTCGGGGTCCGACACCTCGACGTCCGAGGCGACTCTCAACTCGTGATCGATCAGGTCATGAAGAACTCGAGCTGCCGCGACCCCAAGATGGAGGCCTACTGCCAAGAAGTACGGCGCCTCGAGGACAAGTTTCACGGCCTCGAGCTCAACCATATCGCACGCAGGTATAATGAGGCCGCTGATGAACTGGCAAAAATCGCGTCCGGTCGAGCCACGGTTCCACCGGACATCTTCGCGAAAGACCTTCAGCACCCATCCGTTGACCTCAGGCCAGACGGGGGGGTCGACGGGGCGTCGATCGACCCTCCACCTGAGGCAGAAGCCCCCTCAACCGGGGCTGAAGCCATGCAGGTGGAAGACTCGACGCCGCCGTCTGACCTCGAACCTGATTGGCGCGTCCCGTACCTCGACTACCTCATCCAGGGGGACCTCCCCTCGGATAGGACTGAGGCTCGACGGATCGCATGCCGGGCCAAAACTTTTGTGATCATGGGCGACAGCAGGGAGCTCTACCGTCGTAGCCCTACCGGTATCCTCCAACGTTGCATCACGAAAGAGCAAGGCAGAAATCTGCTCAGCGATCTTCACTCGGGGGCTTGCGGTCACCACGCTGCGCCTCGAACCCTCGTCGGAAACGCCTTTTGACAAGGATTCTATTAGCCGACCGCGGTCTCCGACGCTGTTAAGCTAGTACGCTCCTGCGAGGGTTGTCAGTACTATGCGAGACAGACTCATCTTCCGGCACATGCCCTACAAACTATCCCAATCACGTGGCCGTTCGCCGTTTGGGGGCTCGACCTTGTCGGACCACTGAAAAGGACGACCGGCGGCTTCACCCACTTGCTCGTCGCAATCGACAAATTCTCCAAGTGGATCGAGGCCCGCCCTATCACCAGCATCAGGTCCGAACAAGCTGTACTCTTCTTCACTGACATTGTTCATCGCTTCGGGGTCCCCAACTGTATCATCACGGACAATGGCACCCAGTTCACTGGCAAAAAGTTTTTGGATTTCTGCGACAACCACCACATCCGTGTGCTCTGGTCGGCCGTGGCTCATCCAAAAACAAACGGGCAAGTGGAACGTGCCAACGGCATGGTTCTACAAGGCCTGAAGCCCAGAATCTTTAACAAACTAAACAAACATGGAAAAAAATGGGCTGCCGAGCTACCCTCGGTCCTGTGGAGCCTAAGAACAACGCCGAGTCGAGCCACGAGGTTCACTCCGTTCTTCTTAGTCTACGGGTCTGAGGCTATGCTACCAACCGATATAGAATACGGGTCCCCGAGGTTGAAGGCATACAACGAAGGACACAACGACGCCACAAGACAGGACGCCCTCGACCAGCTCGAGGAAGCCCGAGATGTGGCTCTGTTGCATTCTGCCAGGTACCAGCAGGGTCTCCGACGCTACCACGACAGATACGTCCGCAAGCGTGACCTCAACGTTGGTGACTTGGTGCTACGGCGGAACCAGAACACCAAGGGACGGCACAAGCTCACACCACCATGGGAAGGGCCGTACATCATCGCAGAAGTACTAAAGCCAGGCACCTACAAGCTATCCAACGAGAAGGGCGAAATCCTCACCAACGCTTGGAACATTGAACAGCTACGTCGCTTCTTTCCTTAAAAAGCCTCGAGGCTCTGTATTTCCTTTTCATCAATAAAGAATACAGCGATGTTCAAATTTTTCGTTTCACGATGAGGAAGGATCGACCCTGCACTCCCAGAGTCGACCCTCCCTCGGGGGCTGCAAGGGGGGAACCCCCGGTCCCCGAAAAAACTTGTGCTCTTTTTTAAATTTAAGAACCGTTTCTTAGATCGACTTCGCTGAAAGAGCACCCTAAGGTTCGAAAGGGCTCTCGAGCCTGGAGCATCACCTACGCCTCCGAGGCTACGGTACCTCCACTCGACCCTTGCGCCTTTTAGAGGTACGCCTTCACGCTGAGAAGATCTAAACAACGGTTCCTAAAATTAAAAAAGAACATACCCCCTGTCGCTTAGATCAGACTCTCACACGATTTACTAGGCCGCAACATCACCCTGAAGCTCGAGGGCAGTCGAGCCGCGAGATCACTTACGCCTCCGGGCTACGGTACCTCCACTCGCTCCCTTACGCCGAAGGATGCAGCTGCGCGCTAAGTAAATCACACGAGAGCACGATCCGTGCGATAAAGGGAAGAAAAGCTCGAGTAAAACTGAATCAACCGCGAACCGGTTTATGTTTCGAGTCTTTTAGGCCTCCGCGGCCACCACGATCAAAATTCAAAATACTAACTTATTACATGGGCCTTCATGCCCAGATTTGGCTCACAGGCCTTCGTCGTCGGCAGGCGGAACCACCTCGGCTTCAAAAAGCGAGGCCAGACGACTCCCAGGCTCTTCGGCGGCTTCGATCAGCTCCACGCAAGCATCTTCGTTCTCCTCGTCTGTCCGATCGGGGTCTGTGATGAAACCCTCGGCCACGAGCCTCATGTCAAACACAAACCCCGAACGAACGACGGCCAGCGCCCTCTTCACGCCGTGATGGAGGCCATCCCGTATCTTCTCCCGGGCAAGGCGGCCCAACGCCGCCATCCGTCGGACGAAGGAGTTCCCCGGAACATCTTCCCCGGTGTCGGCGTCGGGCTCGACCCCCAGGCCATCACACACGGTGGTGATTGCGCCCTGGAGAAGTTGGGTCCTCCGGACCTCGGCTTCGAAGAGGCTCTAGAAGGAGTTGGCAGATGATTGGGCCTCTCGGTTCTCTCTCTCCAGCTCAGAAACACGACAAACAGATTAGTACCCAACGCGGGGCCTTCAACGTCGTGACTGTAACAACCACACTTACCCTCAATGTGGGTCTGCAGGCCCACGACCTCGTCACGGAGCCCCCCGCACGTTCGCTCGAGCCCCAGGAAGGCGCTGTCCTTGTCATGGATAGCGGCCTTTAGCGCCTCGACCTCCTGCCGAGCAGACTCGAGAGCTGCGTCCCTCTCCTGGACGACTCCCTGCAGCGTCGTGATCTCGGCGTGGAAGCCGTCGCGCTGAAGACTGACCTGGGAAACATCCTCCTCGAGCTCCTTCACCCGCGCAGACAAGGGCTCGAGGTCCCTGCGCGCCTGGGCAGCCTCCTCCCGAGCCTTGTCCAGGCTCGTGCGCATCACGGCCTCGGCCGCCCATGCCTGCGTCGCCTCTTCCTTCAATGTGGCGTATGCGACGCGCAGTTCAGCCATCTCGGCGTTCCGATCGGATAGCCGTTTCTGGGCCTCCTCGACCAGAACCCGTTGCTGAGACAGCGCGCCCCACACGCCACTCTCGTCCCGGATGAAGAGCGACTTGCGGCGGGAGTACTCCTTCAGCTCCTGAACGCGATTCGAAAAGGTCACAAATCCAAAGAAAAAACAGCCTATCGAGCGAGCCGACAGGTCGATCATACCTCGGTGGCATCCCCCATACTCCGCACGGCACCGGACGCCACTCGGAGCAACCGGTCGAGGTGCTGGCGGACGCCCTCGAGGTACTCCCATCGGTGCACCTCATCTTTGTCGCTCAAGACAAAGATAGGCTCGGCGTCGGGGTTCGTAGCGTCCCTGAACTCAAGGGACGGCCCCCCCACTTCGGCAACTCCGTCTCGGCCCGTGCTATCGCCAGCGCGGTGATGTCGGGCCACGACGAGGATGACCCGGCCGGGGCGTCTCTCGGTCCCGCGGAAGGACCGGCCTCGCCCGCGGTATCCACCTCTCCAACGGCCGTCGCGACGCCGGCCTGGTCCGCAACCTCACCCCCCTCGACCCCCATCGTTTGTTTTCCCTTGTCCAGGGAGATGTTGTCGAGGGGAGCGTGAGGGCGGGCACTTACGACCGCCGGCGCCTCCGGAGCCGGCGCCTCGACCGACGACGGCTCCGGTATCCGCGCCTCGACCGTCGGCACCGTGAAAGTCCCTAGTTTGGTTTTGGCTAATTGATGAAACCTAGGACTAACCTTTGTATCTAAGTAGATGATTTAGATAAAGGTGGTCATTGAATATGAGACATGACATTGACTCATATGACCAAGATGGTGAAGACCAAGATGAGGCTTGGCTCGATGGACCGGTTGTGAGGGTGAAGGGCAAGTCGAGGCTTCGAAGCGAGGGACCATGCGATGGTGAAGCTTGAGCAAGACTTGGCGCCGACGGACCAATGCAACGGTGAAGAGCAAGTGAAGTCAAGGTCGATGGATCGAGACGGTCATGTGATGATATGAAGTGGATCATATCATTTGAAGAAACAAAATGGGCTCAAGGCAAAGGTATAACAATAGGGCCATTTTGTTTTACACTCAAGACACCATAGAGGGTGTGAGTGGTTTAGGATCGATAGCCGAACTATTAAGAGGGGAAGTCCTATCGGTTATTCGATGCACGGGTGCCACTAGGTGAATTCATGAAGTGCATTGCATGTAGGGCCTAGTGAGCTAATTGGAAAACCTTTGAAAATGATTGAGAAAATGCTAACACACAAGCACATGGAGATGTACACTTGTTGGTGTTGGCACATTTGCAAAGGTGGCGTTGGTCGCGCTGTGGTTTGCGGGTAGAGAGGGGTTTGGGTTCCTCTCTCCCTCCCGCCGAGCGTGTGAGCGCGGGATTCAGGCGATTTCGGGGAAATGAAATGCCTATTTTCCACTACGCCGAAAGTCGGAAAAGGAACGGAGGCGAACGGAGGTCACAGAGGTGACCGGACGCTGCACCGGACGCGGTCATGGTATGACCGGACGCGTCCGGTCAGTACAGCGCAGGCGCGGGTGCTAGGGTTTGCAACCGGCGCGTCCGGTCACTCGCGGGACCGGCGCGTCCGGTCAGTCGCCCAGAGGGAACTGCGGTTCACAGAGGACGATCGGACGCGAGGCGCGTCCGGTCACACATGATCGGACGCGTCCGATCGTTGAAGGAGCTTACTGGACTCACACCGGACGCGGGCACTGTCGCGTCCGGTCGTTGCGAAGAGCGCGTCCGGTCGTTGTTTAGCGGGCGCATGCTGTGTGACCGGCGCGTCCGGTCGTTCGAAGCAGCGCGTCCGGTCGTTGGTTTGACCGTTGAGGGTCAGTGACCGTTGGAGCATCGGACGCGGTGGAGCGCGTCCGGTCGTTTTGAGAGGCGCGTCCGGTCATAGGGTTTGACCGTTGGCGCAGTGACCGTTGGGGCATCGGACGCGGTGAGCGCGTCCGGTCAGTTATGACCGGAGCGTCCGGTCATCCCGACAGAACCCAGTGAAGGGGTATAACGGCTCTATTTGGATGGGATGCTTATAAATACTCGATGGCCGGCCCTTGGGGAGGTTGCTAGTGATTTCTAACATTCTTGTACATCCTTTGAGCTAGAACATCTCCTCCCACTCATCTCTCTTGAGTGATTGCAAATCATAAGTGAGATTGAGTAATCCCAAAGTGCATTGCATAGCTTGAGGGCATCTAGTGGCACTTGTGGGTGGTTTAGCCGGTGGATTTCTTGTTACTCTTGGAGAGTACCGCTCCTAGCCGGCTTGGAGATTGTTGGAGGCATTGGCAAGAGAAGGTGATTGTTCTTGGCCACCTCCGGTTGTTTGTGAGAGGTTCTTGTGCTTTCCTCGGCGGGACGCCAAAAGCAACTCTATTACATTGCGCGTGTCATTGAGTTACCTCACTTGAGAGTGGAGTCTTGCGGTGCCTTGCGGGGCGTGCCTTGAGGGGCAAGTGACTTGAGGGTCGCACCGAGGAACCATCTAAGTGTTGGTCGACACAACCGGTGACGTAGCTTGTCGGTGCACAAGTGAACACCGGGTGAACAAAAATATTGTGTCTCTTGTCTCCCGGTGATTGGTCTACATATTGTGTTGTTGTCAATATTAATTGATTATATATCATCTTGGTGATTGGCAACATCTTCACTCCACCGTCGGTATAAGATTCACAATCCTATCTCTTGCACTTATCTTTACTAGATTATCTTGTGTTGCTCTAGTAGTAGCTTGGCTAGTAGTGTTGTTAGCTTGTTCTCTAGTGTAAAATTAGTGACATAGCTCTTGTGTGAACTAGAGATCATAATCTACTAGACTTGTGGATAGGAGGCTTGCATCACAACCTTTGGCTAAGCAAAACTCGCTTTACGCCGTTTGTTATTCTAACAAGTTTGCTTAGTGGTGCTTGTAGAATTTTTTATAGGCTATTCACCCCCCCCCTCTAGCCATCTAGGACCTTACAAGTGGTATCAGAGCCGTGGTCACCGTTTTAATCAAGGCTTAACATCCTTCGGTGTGAAAAATAGCTCAAATTGTGTTCAATCATGTTGGGGGCAAGCCACCGTTCTTTGATGGTGTTAGTTCTTTTGCTCATTGGAAGAGAAAAATGACAATGTACCTTGGTTCTATTCATGAGAGAGTTTTGCAAGTCACCGAGAATGACTTTGCTATCATTGATCCCGATCATCTCACCGATGAAGATAGAGCAAATAGAACATGCAATAGAATGGCTCTCAATACACTTTACCATGGTATTGACACAAAAGTATTTGAGGGCATCAAGGACTTAGAATTGGCATATGAAGTATGGACAAGGTTGAGTGAAACATATGAGGGCACTAAGGTTGTGAAGAGTGCCAAGCTATATGGGCTTAAGAGTGAGTTTGAGAACTTCAAGAAAAAGGATAATGAAACAATCATTGAAATGTTTCATAGATTGCAAGTGATAGTCAATGATCTCAAGAGCTTAGGGCACAAGACTCAAGATCAAGATTTTTGTCACAAGTTCTTATTGAGCTTACCTAGAAGATTCAAGATGTTGATCATGATGTTGCAAAGAGATGGGCTTGAAGCAATGAAGCCTAATGATTTGCTTGGTGAAGTATTAACCTATGATAAATATGATCAAGATGTTGATGACAAGGAGAAGGTGGAAGATGAGAAGAAGAAGAAGACCGTGGCATTCAAGGCCACCTCCTCCAAAGGCAAAGCTACCATCATTGAAGAAGAAGACAATAGTGAAGATGAAGATTATGAAATTGATGATGAGGCATTTGCTTTTGTAGTCAAGAAAATGGGTCACATGTTCATTAAGAGAAGAGGGTTCAAAAAGAGAAATGACAATTTCAAGAGCAATGAGCAACAAAGGAAGTGCTTCAATTGTGATAGCACCGAACATCTTCAAGTCGATTGTCCCTATGACAAGAAGAAAAACAACAAGAGGGGCAAGTTTGAGAAGAAAAAGAAAGAAGCCAAGATAACATTCAAGAAAGGCAAGAATGGAGTCTATATGGCCACTTGGGAAAGTGATGATGATGATGAAGAAGAAGAATCATCCAACAAGGCTTTTGCTTCCATTGCTATCAACAAGAAGCCTTCACTATTTGATTCATCCTCTTCGTGCTTCATGGCCAAAGAAGCTAAGGTATTATATGATGAGAGTGATGATGAAAGTGAAATGGAATATGTTCATGATAATGATAATGATAAATATGATAATGAAAATGATGATGATGATGAACCAACTAAAGAACAACTATATGACTTGTTGCAACAAACTAGAGACATAGCTATTGCCAAGAACAAGGAGTGCAAGAAGCTTTCAATGAAAGTAGCAATACTTGAGAAAGTTCTTGGTGAGCTTAAGACCACTCATGAGAGTCTAGTGGAAGACCATGAGGATCTTGGTGAGGCTCATTCCAAGCTTGAAAAGGCTCACTCATTGCTACTTGAGCAACAAGAAAAGAAGAAGGTTGTTGCATCATGTGATATAGGTGTTACTTGTGATATAATTGATGAATCCTTTAATGAACATATCATCATGTCAATTACTAACTCTTCTTGTAGCTCTTCATCCACCACCACCAACTCTACCTCTACTACTAGTGATGGTTGCACTTGTGATGCCTCACTAATGGTTGAGAATAAGACTCTCAAGAGAGAGGTGGATGAGCTCACTCACGCCCTAGGCAAGGCCTATGGTGGTGAGGCCCGCTTGCTTAAGTGCTTGGGTAGCCAAAGGTTCTCTCTTAACAAAGAGGGATTGGGCTACACCCCCAAGAAAGGCAAGTCGGCCTTTGCAACTCCAAAGCCTAGCTTTGTGAAGGGCAATGGTCGGTTTTGCAATAGATGTAAGCAAGTTGGGCACCTAGAGCATAATTGCAATAAAAAGAACCAAAGCAAGAAATTTGTTAATGCTATACCTTTTGATTCTTGCTATGTGCTTACCAAAGGTGTGAAGGGTGTGCAAGCTAAGTTTGTTGGTACACCAATAGTGGGCCCAAAGAAGAAGGCTATTTGGGTACCAAAGAGCTTAGTTACTAACCTACAAGGACCCAAGCAAAAATGGGTACCTAAGCTTCATTGATTTGCTTGTAGGTCAATTACAAAGCCGGAGGAAGGCATTGGATTATTGATAGTGGGTGCACTCAACACATGACCGGTACATCAAGAATGTTTGACTCAATCAATGACAATAATAGTGGTGTTGATTCTATCACATTTGGCAATAACAAGAAAGGCAAGGTTATTGGCTTGGGCAAGATTGCAATATCAAATGATATGAGTATCTCAAATGTGTTGCTAGTTGAAAGTTTGGATTTCAATCTTCTATCCGTGGCACAAATATGTGATCTAGGCTACAAATGCATCTTTGGGGTTAATGATGTGGAAGTTATTAGTGTGGATAGTTCAAATGTGGCATTTAAGGGCTTTAGATATGAGAATCTCTACCTAGTTGACTTCAATGCTAGAGAAACTTCTTTGACAACTTGCTTAGTCTCCAAATCAAGTATGGGTTGGCTTTGGCATAGAAGGCTTGGTCATGTTGGCATGAAACAATTGAAGAAGCTTACAACTCACAATCTTGTCAATGGTTTGAAAGATGTTGAATTTGAGAAGAATAAGCTTTGTAGTGCATGTCAAGCCGGGAAGCAAGTTGGAAGCTCACATCCAAAGAAGAGTATAATGAGCACATGCAAAGCATTTGAGTTGATGCACATGGATCTATTTGGACCAACAACATATACAAGCATAGGCGGTAACAAGTATGGCTTTGTTATAGTGGATGACTTCACAAGATTCACATGGGTATTCTTTCTTAGTGACAAAAGTGAAGTGTTTGACACCTTCAAGACATTTCTCACTAGAGTTCACAATGAGTTTGAGATTAGAATCAAGAAAGTGAGAAGTGACAATGGAAGTGAGTTCAAGAATACAAGAATTGAAGAACTTTGTGATCATTATGGTATTGGACATCAATTCTCGGCCAAGTACACTCCACAATCAAATGGCCTAGTTGAGAGGAAGAATAGAACATTGCTTGATATGGCTAGATCAATGCTTCATGAGTACAATGTGAGTCAATCTTTTTGGGATGAAGCAATCAATACCGCTTGCTACTACATCAATAGATTATATTGTCATCCATTGCTAGAGAAGACCCCATATGAGTTACTTCATGGAAGAAAGCCCAATATTTCTTACTTTAGGGTGTTTGGTTGCAAATGCTATATCTTGAAGAAGGGCACTAGATTGGGGAAGTTTGACAAGAGATGTGATGAGGGGTTCCTACTTGGTTATTCAACTACAAGCAAAGCTTATAGAGTTTGGAACAACTCAAGTGGCATTCTAGAAGAAGTCCATGATGTGCAATTTGATGAAACCAATGGGTCACAAGATGAAGAAGAGAATCTAGATGATCTCTATTGGTGGAAGCAATGAAGAACATGGACATTGGGGACATTAGAGCAAAGCAAGTGATTGATATTCAAAATGATGATAAAGATCAAGTGCTCAATTCTCCATTCAAGCAAGCTAGTGACTCTCAAGTACAAGTACAAGGTGCTAGTTCATCTCATCAAGATACATCAAGTGATCAACCAAGCTCAAGCAATCAAGTGCAAGTACTCCAACCACAACATGTTGCAAGAGATCACCCCATTGATAGTATTATTGGTGATATTAGAAGTGGTGTGCAAACAAGATCAAGATTGACTATGTTCTGTGAGCATGCATCATTTGTGTCAACCATAGAACCAAAGAAGATAGAAGAAGCTTTGAGGGATGCCGATTGGATTATGGCTATGCAAGAAGAACTAAACAATTTCACAAGAAATGATGTTTGGGAATTGGTAGAAAGGCCAAATGACTACAATGTGATTGGAACCAAGTGGGTGTTTAAAAACAAGCAAGATCAAGATGGCATTGTAGTGAGAAACAAAGCAAGACTAGTTGCTTAAGGTTACACTCAAGTTGAAGGTCTTGACTATGATGAAACATATGCTCCCGTGGCAAGATTAGAGGCAATAAGGATACTATTGGCTTATGCTTGTGCACACAATATCAAACTATATCAAATGGATGTCAAAAGTGCATTTCTCAATGGGATCATCAATGAGTTAGTATTTGTTGAGCAACCGCCCGGATTTGAAGATGACAAGAAACCCAACCATGTCTATAAGTTGAAGAAGGCTTTATATGGCTTAAAGCAAGCACCTAGAGCATGGTATGAGAGGCTAAGGGATTTCCTTCTCTCTAAGGGATTCAAAATGGGCAAGGTTGATACTACTCTATTCACCAAGAAGATTGGAAATGATCTATTCATAGTGCAAATATATGTTGATGACATCATCTTTGGATCAACCGATCAAGCTTATTGTGAAGAATTTGGTGCTATGATGGCCAAAGAGTTTGAAATGTCCATGATTGGTGAACTTAGCTACTTCCTTGGTCTCCAAGTCAAGCAATTGAAGAATGGAACATTTGTGAGTCAAGGGAAATACATAAGGGACATGTTGAAGAAGTTTGGAATGCAAGATGCAAAGCCAATTTCAACTCCAATGGGTACAAATGGCAATTTGGATAGTGATCTTGATGGCAAAATGGTGAATCAAAAGGAATATCGGTCTTTGATTGGAAGTCTACTCTATGTCACCGCATCAAGGCCGGACGTCATGTTTAGTGTTTGCATGTGTGCTAGATATCAAGCCTCACCTAGAGAGAGTCATCTCACGGCCGCAAAGAGAATATTGAGGTACTTGAAGCAAACAAGAGATGTTGGACTATGGTATCCCAAGGGGTCAAAGTTTGAATTGATTGGATATTCGGACTCCGACTATGGGGGTTGCAAGATCAATAGAAAGAGCACAAGTGGCACATGTCAATTACTTGGAAGATCACTTGTGTCATGGTCCTCAAAGAAACAAAATAGTGTGGCAATCTCTACCGCCGAAGCCGAATATGTGAGTGCGGGGAGTTGTTGTGCACAATTGCTATGGATGAAATCAACTTTGAAGGATTATGGCCTCAACTTCAAGAATGTGCCGTTGCTATGTGATAATGAGAGTGCAGTCAAGATGATACAAAACCCGGTTCAACATGGAAGAACAAAGCATATTGACATAAGACATCATTTCATTAGAGATCATCAACAAAAGGGAGATATTGCCATTGAAAGTGTTGGCACCGATGATCAACTTGCCGATATTCTCACTAAGCCACTTGATGAAAAGAGGTTTTGCAAGCTAAGGAATGAATTGAACATTCTTGATTTCTCAAACATGAGTTGAATGCACCCCACCCACTTATTGACATGCCTCTCCTTCGACATTGCAAGGTAAAATTGATTGACATGTCTTTCATCCTATGCTAAGGACTTGATAGAGCATGTAGACATAATAAGTGGTACGCATAAGCATTCATGATAAATCAAATGAATTTGATGGATATATGTTACCACTATTGCTTCTATGCTTATTTTGATCTAGTGGTGGCATATGACATGTTTGTGAGCTTGTAAACCTAGTGTTGAATCTAGAAGATTTGCTATAAGTGTTTAATTCAACATAGGCAAGATAACCCTTATTTTGAGGAGTGAAGAAGCTTGTCTTTGGTTCAAATCGAATTAAATATCTTTGGCAAGTATTCTAGGTTAAACCAAATTTGATAAATTTTTTAACCTTACATATGGTATCGAATTAATTTCAATCTACTCCATCAAACACTTTTCCTTCTCTCCACAATTTGATCCCATTTTTTGGGTAAGTTGTTGACAAAGGGGGAGAGAAAAAGATGATTCAACTTGATAAAGGGGTAAATAAAATTTATGATGAGAAAAAGATGATTCGACTTGATAAAGGGGTAAATAAAATTTGTTGATGCACACAAGTAGGGGGAGCAAGCTCATAAACAAAGTTCTTGCATTTGTTTGTGCATTCTCATATGACTTGCTCATTGCACATGTATTTAAATTCAATATACATGCTTGTGTGGTGCAATGCTAGTATAGAAATTGGATGATGAAATGATCTACTAGCATGCATAGGAATAGTTTACATGTGGTATCTAGACTTGCCTAAAGCTTTATAAGTGGTTAGCTTTACAAGTAGTCCAAGAACCTTTGCATATAATGTTGATCTCACGGGGTTCTTGAGTTTTGATGGATGTCTAGTTACTTCATGATGCTAAGGATGGTGTAAAAGGCAACTCCGATTGGTATCACGCTTCAAAGGTCCATTTCTTACACCTTAGCATCATTTTGGTTGAATTACTCTCCCAACACTTCTATCCATGCATATGTGCAAAGCTTTCAATCCAAACTCTATGCACATATGTAGGGGGAGCTAATGCTACCAAAACCGAGCTTGTGATAATTGTCCAAACTTTACTTATGAGCAAAATGATTGGACAAGTATGACAAGTTCAAAACTTTTATTATCAAAATCATCTTTGTGAGGGTTGTCATCAATTACCAAAAAGGGGGAGATTGAAAGTCCCTAGTTTGGTTTTGGCTAATTGATGAAACCTAGGACTAACCTTTGTATCTAAGTGGATGATTTAGATAAAGGTGGTCATTGAATATGAGACATGACATTGACTCATATGACCAAGATGGTGAAGACCAAGATGAGGCTTGGCTCGATGGACCGGTTGTGAGGGTGAAGGGCAAGTCGAGGCTTCGAAGCGAGGGACCATGCGATGGTGAAGCTTGAGCAAGACTTGGCGCCGACGGACCAATGCAACGGTGAAGAGCAAGTGAAGTCAAGGTCGATGGATCGAGACGGTCATGTGATGATATGAAGTGGATCATATCATTTGAAGAAACAAAATGGGCTCAAGGCAAAGGTATAACAATAGGGCCATTTTGTTTTACACTCAAGACACCATAGAGGGTGTGAGTGGTTTAGGATCGATAGCCGAACTATTAAGAGGGGAAGTCCTATCGGTTATTCGATGCACGGGTGCCACTAGGTGAATTCATGAAGTGCATTGCATGTAGGGCCTAGTGAGCTAATTGGAAAACCTTTGAAAATGATTGAGAAAATGCTAACACACAAGCACATGGAGATGTACACTTGTTGGTGTTGGCACATTTGCAAAGGTGGCGTTGGTCGCGCTGTGGTTTGCGGGTAGAGAGGGGTTTGGGTTCCTCTCTCCCTCCCGCCGAGCGTGTGAGCGCGGGATTCAGGCGATTTCGGGGAAATGAAATGCCTATTTTCCACTACGCCGAAAGTCGGAAAAGGAACGGAGGCGAACGGAGGTCACAGAGGTGACCGGACGCTGCACCGGACGCGGTCATGGTATGACCGGACGCGTCCGGTCAGTACAGCGCAGGCGCGGGTGCTAGGGTTTGCAACCGGCGCGTCCGGTCACTCGCGGGACCGGCGCGTCCGGTCAGTCGCCCAGAGGGAACTGCGGTTCACAGAGGACGATCGGACGCGAGGCGCGTCCGGTCACACATGATCGGACGCGTCCGATCGTTGAAGGAGCTTACTGGACTCACACCGGACGCGGGCACTGTCGCGTCCGGTCGTTGCGAAGAGCGCGTCCGGTCGTTGTTTAGCGGGCGCATGCTGTGTGACCGGCGCGTCCGGTCGTTCGAAGCAGCGCGTCCGGTCGTTGGTTTGACCGTTGAGGGTCAGTGACCGTTGGAGCATCGGACGCGGTGGAGCGCGTCCGGTCGTTTTGAGAGGCGCGTCCGGTCATAGGGTTTGACCGTTGGCGCAGTGACCGTTGGGGCATCGGACGCGGTGAGCGCGTCCGGTCAGTTATGACCGGAGCGTCCGGTCATCCCGACAGAACCCAGTGAAGGGGTATAACGGCTCTATTTGGATGGGATGCTTATAAATACTCGATGGCCGGCCCTTGGGGAGGTAGCTAGTGATTTCTAACATTCTTGTACATCCTTTGAGCTAGAACATCTCCTCCCACTCATCTCTCTTGAGTGATTGCAAATCATAAGTGAGATTGAGTAATCCCAAAGTGCATTGCATAGCTTGAGGGCATCTAGTGGCACTTGTGGGTGGTTTAGCCGGTGGATTTCTTGTTACTCTTGGAGAGTACCGCTCCTAGCCGGCTTGGAGATTGTTGGAGGCGTTGGCAAGAGAAGGTGATTGTTCTTGGCCACCTCCGGTTGTTTGTGAGAGGTTCTTGTGCTTTCCTCGGCGGGACGCCAAAAGCAACTCTATTACATTGCGCGTGTCATTGAGTTACCTCACTTGAGAGTGGAGTCTTGCGGTGCCTTGCGGGGCGTGCCTTGAGGGGCAAGTGACTTGAGGGTCGCACCGAGGAACCATCTAAGTGTTGGTCGACACAACCGGTGACGTAGCTTGTCGGTGCACAAGTGAACACCGGGTGAACAAAAATATTGTGTCTCTTGTCTCCCGGTGATTGGTCTACATATTGTGTTGTTGTCAATATTAATTGATTATATATCATCTTGGTGATTGGCAACATCTTCACTCCACCGTCGGTATAAGATTCACAATCCTATCTCTTGCACTTATCTTTACTAGATTATCTTGTGTTGCTCTAGTAGTAGCTTGGCTAGTAGTGTTGTTAGCTTGTTCTCTAGTGTAAAATTAGTGACATAGCTCTTGTGTGAACTAGAGATCATAATCTACTAGACTTGTGGATAGGAGGCTTGCATCACAACCTTTGGCTAAGCAAAACTCGCTTTACGCCGTTTGTTATTCTAACAAGTTTGCTTAGTGGTGCTTGTAGAATTTTTTATAGGCTATTCACCCCCCCTCTAGCCATCTAGGACCTTACACACCGCCGGAGCCGGCGCCTCTTCTTCGGGTGCTTCGGATAGGGGCTCGACCGCCCCGACCTCCACCGTGCCCGCTGGCTCCGCCAACGGGCCTTGTCGCGGCTGCGACCCCATCGCCAGGACCGTCTCTTGCCCTGACACCGACGCGACCTCCTCCCTGGTCACGTCAGCACCCGTCCGCTCCGCGTCGCGGACGGGTGCCTCGCCCGTCGCGACCGCAACGGCAGCCTCGGCCGTCCCCGACGACCTGGGCCCCGCCTCGACCACGTCAAGAGCCGCCGCCTTGGCCGGTTC